>BMAV01023104.1:49158-95711 GCA_019973955.1 Trichonephila inaurata madagascariensis | reverse complement strand
TTGGTTTACGATGAGTAGCGATGAATTATGTATGTGTATTTTAAAGACTTATCCGTGTTATACAATGAGAAACTCTATGTTTTAAAAATGTTTACATGTGTAATATTTAATTATTTATTTTGTTATGGAAGTACTCTTACATAAATTTCGTAAATAATTGGCATATTTTATAAATGCGACTTTTTTTATGTGGTCCCTATTCACCACATAAAAAAAGTTTTTTGTAGTATTTCCACGAATTAGTTTGTTATACGTAAGAATTTATGAAAATTTTGAATATTTTTTTTGTGCGATTTTTTTTATGCGGTCCCTATCTACAGCACAAAAACAGGTTCAACTGTAACTAAATTTAAATAGATAGATTGTTCCTATTGATAAGCTATTGTTTGGAATTATGGTGATATATAACGATGCAAAAAAGGTATTCTATTAAATTTATGAATCATTATTCGTTTATAGTTATACAACAATGATTTTATGATAAAAACAACTTTGAGGTACACAAGTTGTTTAAGTGAGAGAGTGTTTATTAGCAGCAAGCAGCCACGAATCTGTGGCCGCAATTATTAGGAAACCGAGGTCACGAAAATATCATTATCATCAACAAAAAGTTACACCAACTGTTTGAATATATGTATAGTTTGGGACCACGATCTCTCGATTTTAGATCTCTGTCAGGAAAAATATTTAAGGTACCCGACTACGTTCGGAACCGTGGTTTTGCAAAAGCGTATAAATGGATGATATTTATGATATTTAGTATCACTTGGATTAGAAAATGTATATAAAATTGTTTTAAGAATAGTATTACAATAAAAAATTATTTCAGTACAATATTTTGACAAAAAATGAACATAGAATGACCCATTTTCAAAATATTCTCCTTTTGTGAAAAATACTTCTATTATAATAATATTTTGCCTGTATATAGCTCAGACCTCTGTAAAGAGGCGGCTCAACTAGAATTTTTGAAATATATAACTTATTAGTGGATTTATCCATGTTTTACGACAACAGAGGGGAGAAATTTAAAGAAAAAGAACGCCGATAATTATTTCAATGGGTTGTAACTCTGAAAATAATGTGCATTTTTCAAAACTCATAGTTGAGCCTCTGTGCAGAGGTCTGAGCTATATACAGGCAAAATATTATTATAATAGAAGCATTTTTCACAAAAGGAGAGCATTTTGAAAAAAGGTTATTCGAAGTTCATTTTTTGCCGAAATATTGTATTTAAATATATTTTTTTTGTCAAAATATCCTTAAAACAATTTTATATATGTATTCTAATCTAAGTGACACTAAATATCAAGAAAATTACCCATTTATGTGCTTTTTTAAAATGACGGTTCCGAACGTAGTCGGATACCTCAAAGAACAATTGAGTTGAAATTTCTGTTATAAAATATTTCCACTCAAGGAAAATAAAAAAAAAGTACTTGTGAAGAGTAAGATTTTTTCCCCATTTCATTTTCTTTTATTATTCTGATGTAGAAATGAAAGAGAGATCAATTGTGTAATTATATAAACCGCACAAATTATCCAGATAAGTGTTAATTTTTGTATGTAATTTTATATTTGACAAGCCTCTGGAGTCACTGGTAATTAAAACTTGATCTTAACTTAGTATTGTTTAATTAATTATAAAATGCATTGTGAAGTACTGATACATTTATAAATATTTTGTATAAGTGTAAATGTGTATTTTTCTTTTTGTGTACTTTGTTTACTTTCAGTGAATTAATAATTTTTAAAAATAATCTTTTGTTTTCGACTTTTTAATATGCTCGCGTCCCCCACGTAATGTTATCACGCTTCCCTAGGGAAGGGCGTGCCCCACAGTTTGAGAAACACTGGCTTAGACGAATTAAACATGCATCAGCCTCTCTACACGGCGGGTCTTCTGCAACATCATGACTCGATCCCGTTACTCGACAATGCCGGCCACGAGTTCGTGACCATTGCCAAAAGGCTAACACAAGCCACTCAATGTTAGTTTTTTACGTACTTTACTTAGAGATTGTCAAGTAAGATTTCTTTAACATCTGCCTTTGCGAATTTCAGTTACAAATTATTATATATTATCATCATTTCCTGTTTAATTATAGTATTTTTTTCCAAATTAAGGGATTTTGCATTGCTTTATATTTTTAAGTTGAGAGTTTGTTAAACCATTCACAATTTTATAAGAAGAGTTATTTTAATTCTTTTTATTTGTGAGAGTTTACCTTTGATCAATTAAAAGGCTACATTATTTATACGAATGAAGACCAAAATTTAAAATAAGATTCATATAGTTTCTCCAAGAGGTAAAAATAGATAATACATTTATTTCTGTAATTGAAAAAACCAGATTGCTTACGGGATGTTGTTTGTTTATCGAAAACTATTTCGAACCAGACTTAACGCTATAAATTGTGTCAATAATGTCAACATAGCCTGCAAATGAACACAATTGAGTTTCTCTGTTCTATTCAAAACCAGATTTTAATAATGTTATTTACTTATGCAGAAATGAACATAAGATTTCAGATCCTTTAATTAAAATCCTGTTTGTATTGATAAACAGCATCAAAAATTTAAATTAAAAAATATATAAAATTGAATCTTTGAATAAAATACAATTTTTAAGAGTACTGATTTGTCAAATTTAAATGAAAACTAGAGCTGTTTATGTCTGCAAACATTGTTTTGGCTGACATTAGTATATTATTTCGCTTTTGAAGGTAATTAATATATGAGATTTTGTGTATTTGATAAGTAAATTGTAAAAGAAATCTAAATTAAAACTGTTTGTAGGATAAGAGAAACATGAAGTCAGTTTTTACCTTTAAAAGATAATTGTCCAACTTTTGAAAAACTTATAGTTTGAAGGAATCAATATTGGAAAACATTTTTTTTTAAAAAAGAGAAATGTCTCCGAGTTTCCATTATTTGTGAGTTAAAATAATATCTTCTATTTCAAAAATTCAATCATAGAAGGTTTTCAGAAACGCACTGCCATTTTCTAAAACTTCGAAAGAGAATTGTTGTTGCAAGTAATTGTTGTTCCAACGAAATTGCATTCTCTGTTTCCCCTTTAGTTCAAACAATGTAGTTATCTGAATTAAATATACAAAACTCCGTATTTATATTTCTTTTAAAATTAACACAAATCATGTAACAGAAGATTCATTTTATTACAAAGCAGTAAAAATTAACATTTAGAATGTAAACAAACGGCTTTGAATAATAAAGTTAAGACCACACACACACGAGACTAAAATAAAACTATGAAATTTGCATTCAAAGTTGCGGATGTTGTTTCGTATACTGGGATTCACTAATGCAATTATTAAATATTTTTTTCAGTAAAAATTCCCAAATGTTTTGAAGCAAAAAAGGTAATTTGACAAGAATATATTACAAAACTTGTGAGAGATTTTTTGTTTATGGTAACTGTATATTCGTTTTCACTGCACTCCAGAGATCATTAGACACAATTACAGACTTTTCTTGCGTTTCCCGAGAGAGCTATTATCAAGAATTTATTTTTTTTATTCTTTTTATTTTTGTTATAGTATGACACATGCAACATTCTATAATGGAATATGATGCTACAATGGTGGTTTTGCTTTTTGCTCTTTTATTTCAAGACTGTTCTTCTAGAAACTTTCATTTTCCAAAGACGTAAAACAAATTTACTTTCTATTTTTCGGAATCTTCCTCAAGATTTAATAGATTCCTTTTCCAAGTTGAAATAATAAAAATATTTTATGATTTTAAACAGATTATGAAATTGACACTAACTGGCATTGGCTTAAGGAAGTTTTGGAGTTCTTTTGTTTTTGATAAAAATGTAAAATAATTATATTTTGTTACATAAGTAAGATTTTTAAAAATTGTTAAGCTCTTATACGAAATAAATTTTAAAAAAAAGTTTTTTCATCATCGAATTAATACTAAATCATTTAACTTGATTGAATATCTTTCTCTAACTATTATTATTGGATTTCTAAAGTTTTTTCAAGTTGTACTGATTCAGATAATAAGGATGTATTTTTATTTAAATATATGCATATGATAATTCCCCATTTAAATTTTCTGCCGAGAGATTTTAATTCTTGATAGTTTTGAGCCGTACAAGACTTTGTGTGATAGTTAAATTTTTTTTTAGTTTACCCGTCTAACGGAAAATATTCTTTTAACCACAATTTTATCTCAACAAAAACCACCGCATAAGCAAATTTCAAAATAAGAGAATTCAATATTGCATCATCCAATTATTCTGACCAATCGCAGTATTCATTGAAGGAAATCATATTCTCAAAACTTCCTTTTGATGAGGCCATAAAAGCTGAGATCTCTGTAAGAAATAAAGAACGATTTATGTGTTTTAGCTAAGTAGAAATGCCAAACTAAATTAAAATACCAAATTGTTTTCTCATCCTTAGAACGACTGCAATAAAATAAAAAATTAACCCAATAAAATGTTTTAATTTATATGAAATCATCACATGCATATTTAAAATTACTTTTTAAAGATTTTTTATATCTTGCAAATTTAAGCAAAGGTGGTTTATTTATCATTTTTCTGCTGAATTATCAAGATATTTTAAAATACATTTGAGAAACTACATTCCCTTTTTTTCAATTCCTACTATTAATTCACTCTTTTCCTATATATATTTATTCATATATCTTGTTCAAATTTTCAGTCGTTGATAAAATACTTTTTATTCATCCACTCAAGTTCAGATATATTTTTTTAAAGTTGTAGTTTATGAAACTTGATGTTAATACAGTTTTTTCAAATATTAATTCATTAATTTAATTTAATTAATTAATTATAGTTTATATAAGAGATTTATTTCAGTCAATATCATTCCTCTAGATGGCAGCACCTTTGGATAAAAAAGCTTTTGTTAAATTTATGTGATGAAGATTTCACTAAACCTGAATAATAATATGCTAGTTAAACAGGATCCCTTTTACACTGGTTTTAAGAAATATTTTTACCTATAATATTCAACTTCTATTAAAAATGTAATTGCAAATTTAATGTGGTTAAAAGTTTTTAATGTCTATTTAAAAGGTGTTTTGCCACTTAATATTGTGATTCTGTCATATGTATATACATATTTATATTAATTTTAATTATTTAATAAAAAGTAACTAAAATAAAATTTTTCTTTGTCGACCTAAGTAGGAATTGAGTTGTAGGAGTTGACCTTACTAACTCAAGATATTTCTTGTAAATTAATGTTGGATAACTGCATTTAAATATCTTCGGAAAAACAAATAATGCATTTGTTTTCAAAATAATTCATTCAAGTATTTTATGTATCAAACAAGGAATTAATACATCTCGAAGGAGTAATTTTTTTTACTTCGTAATTAATAAAAGAATTTTGAAAAATTAAAAGAAAAACGTATATGTATTGTTATTTTTGAAACACACACACACCTTTTGAAAATTTTAATTATTATGAAATAACTAATGATATATAATAAAAAGTTACAAAATATCTCTTACTTGAACATAGCAAAATTATTATATTTTTAATAGGAATATAATGCTAATAATTTTAAAAAATAATATGATAAACGTAAGTTATACAGCATGTAATGTACATATATAAAGAAAACATATTAAAATAGCTCCATAATGGAGAAGGAATTTTAAAATTTCTTATTGTAGGAAAACATATTTTTCTTAAATATACAGAGAAAAGTTGGGGTAACTAACTATATTTACAATGTACTGAATTTTTTGAATAGGCTTAATTTTACATTTGTCTGTATAATGTAAACAGCATTGTATATAAAGCATTACATTAATACAGAGAGCAGACATTTTGATGTAGATCATTTGTATGTAAATATATTTTCGCCGACTTTAGTTCAGACATATGTAGGTAATGTTATTCAAATGTCTCAAAGGAATTAAAAATCAACTATACTTAAAAGGGGGATATAGTAGTCAATTTGCAGAGAAACCAGACATAAAATGTTAGAATCTCCAGTTTCTTTTCCATATTCGTGAAATCCTGTATGCATATCATGAATTATGTATATATATATCACATGCAAAATAGTTTTGGAAAATATTCATAATATTTAAAAGTTTCTGAGTTTTCAAAATTTTTTTGCTAATTTTACACATGTTCAAATTGCCTTAGGCTGTTTAAAATTTAAATTAATCTTTCAGAAAATTTCTTCTAATATTCAAACGTAAAATAAAGAAATTGTGCGGGGTTTTTAATTGAATGGTTAATAGAGAAACGTGAAATGTGTTGAACCATGTAGGGAAATTTGTTTTTGTGAAAATATAATAAGCAGAATTAAAATTTGTAACTCTTTTAAATAAATTATTAAGATATTTGAATTTCTTTATTTCAACGAATTCAGCACACACACACTTACTATTTTCTTATTTTCTTTCATCTTAACTTTTGAGACTACTTACTGCGCCTATTTTTCGAAAATTTGTAAGTTTAATTCAATGCTTATTAATAAAATTTTACTGTTTTTGTAGTTAAGGTAATAAATTTACATATTTTTTCATAACTTATGTTTATACTTGAAATGCTTGTCAAATAATAAATAAATAATTTATTTTCTTCGAAATAGGTTTAATGATAAAACATATCTAAATTGATCATGTAATGTAAATGTTTGGATGTTTGAGACTTAAAATGATGGAAGCTAACTATTTCAGATATGTTTTTCACATTCATTTAAAGGTATCTAAATAAGTTCAGAGAGTACTGTTTTAAAAATAGCATATTAAAAGAGTATAATTATTTCTTTAGGGATCAATAGCAATAGTTACTAGTTCTAAACAAGCAATATTTAATATAAATTATCTAAATTTCATAAAAACCACACAAGTGAAATTTAAAGAATTTTTTAAAAATCATTTAAAGCAGTTAAAAAAGTATTAAACTTATATCAATGTAAAAGTATTTCTTAAGCACACACATACATTTATCTGGGGAATGTACTAAAGTTTAAATGTTTTATTAAAATGCAAAAATATTAGAACTGATTGAATGAATATTATAAGAAATATAACATATTTATGAGGCTATTAATGAAATAACAGGATATAACTCAAGAAATATTCCCACAGTAAGAATTATTTTAGCACATTCTCTAGGAAGTAATATAAATATTCGGTTCAAAAAAGTTCATAGAAATACATATATAATATATTTTAAATAATCAGATTCGTCATGATAGATTTTAAACAATTCAAAGTCCTTCTTCTGGTAGATTAAAGATCTATATACTTTCGGTTTCTCTAATTAATCTGTGTAATTTACTGTAACTCAGCATCTATGAAAATAGAAACACAATTCTGTACGTAATATTTACCGTCTCAAGCGGAATAGTCAATGGTGGCTAACCAAAAAGAGTGGTAATATTTATGAATTTACTGATGTCGCACTTTGAACAAGGTCCGATCCAACAAGTGAAGGGGACGTATGATCTCAGTAACTTAGAAGGAATAGAAGGCCACAAAGCACCAGTAGGCAGAGAGACAGTTTCACCTAGAAACAAGGGACAGGACACAAAGAAGAAAAGGAACACACAAAAAGTACAAGCAAACCAGAGTAGGAAGGACAAGAAAATAAAACGAATTGTACATAATTACATATATTTACATAATTACCCCTTGGGCAAGGAAAGCCGGGGATTCATTAGTGACTGGTAAAGTCTCTTTAGTGTTGCCATATAGACGTTTCCCAGTCAAGTGTTGAATGCATATATCTCTGCTCCATTTAATAGAGTCAGAGACACACAGTTTCTTCAAAGTTTTCAGGTACCTTCTTGTCGCTACTATTTTGAGGAACCTGTCGTTGCTAAGGTCCCAAGCACCTAGGGCACCAATCAGGATGGGCACAATCTCAACGGCTTCGTAGCCAATCGAGTTGAAGAAAGGGATTAAGGTTCTGTATTTTGTCACTTTCCTTTCACTCGCCTGTTGAAACGCCTCTCTCCTATTCTCAAAGGGAACTGTTACATCGATGATGTAGAGGGTGTTCCCTACTGTTGCCACTAAGTCCGGGTGGAGTCCATAGGTACCAACCACTTGATTCTCTGAAAGTATGGTACCCCTGAAGGCCACAGCTTTTTTGAGGCGGCGCACTATGTCGTTGTGCCTCATCTGCCAAGCAGCCGAATAGGAAGGGCAGTGGTTCAAGACATGAGGGGGAGTCTCGTCCCTATGATCACATTTCCTGCATTTCTTCTGGTCCTCTGAGTCCCAAGACTTGGCTCCATTGAGCTCGGTCAGGTTGAGCCAGGCTTTATGTATAAATCTCCAATCAGCGAACCGGGTGAATAGACCATCTTGGATGAAGTGGCTGCTTTCAGGAGCAAGAGCCACGCACTCCATCCCTTTTCCCTGTGATGGTTGGGAAATGAGCATATCGGTTTCAGTCTGACGTAGGTTGTCATGAAGCTTGCGTATGACCTTGTTACTGTAGGAGGCAGTGAGGACACTACCACCAAACGTGATCGATGGGACTCCGTCGGAAAAGGACCATGAGATACCTTGTCTTGAGGAGGACATGCGTGCTAAAGTCCAGGTGTTGGACAGCGCATTGGAGGTGGTGGTGTAGCTTCCTTTCATGGAACCACATAAAAAGCTGGTGAGGTCTCCATCGGTTGGATCCCTTGAGATCCGTCCTTGAACTGGGGCGATTGAGTGGGTACCGTTTGGAAAAGGAAGCCAAAAGATGGCTAAAAAAATCACAAAAATGAGTGTTTTGATTGAAATTCGTCTTTTTATCATGTTCGGATACCTTATATTTACTTTATACCTTATATTATTTACCTTACCTTATACCTTATATTATTTTCTTTTTCTTGCAGAAATTTTGCATACAAAGCGCTATTTTAAATTTGCCTCCGAAACTTCAGCAACTTATTTTTACCAGAAATGCTTTTAAAAAGTTCTGTGAACTTAATGTAAATATTTGTAATCCTTCATAACCTCAAAATATTTTTTTCCTTCTTTCCTTTCTAATGTGTGCTTAATACTTACTTCTGTGAGTCCCGTGTGATACTTTGTGGTACAAGGGGTTTTTATAACTATTTTCAATGAAAAAAAAAAGAGGCAGTATTTAAAAGTTGTATAAATCCAAATATTTTAAATTCAGGATTTTTTTTCTTTTAGCTAATGTGTTAATTGTTTCACGAAAAAAAAAATTAACTTACAATTAGCAGAGCATAAATGAAGCACAAGGATCAAATATATATCACTTATACTTTAGTAAAAAAAATGAAGCATGGTCTACGGTTAGAACTTTCAAATGGTTAAGCTTCACTAAAACATCAAAAAGAATGTATATTTTTATTGGAATTATAAGCAAAACAGTGTTTTGATTTACATATAGTAGAAAACTCTGATTGGTAAGATGGATTTTAAAAGCTCAAAAAGCATAAAAAAACAAACCTTTTTTATGCGAACCATTTTTTTTTAAAATATCCATTTCTCTTATCTTAAAATCATTGTAAATTCAAAAGAAGTACATTAGAAACTTTTTGCGATATTCATCTCTGGCAAAACAAGCGTGTGACGAGTCAGCAATTACAGCAATTCAAATTGTTTCTGCACAAACATTAAAATGCTGTAACGACACTCCATTAAAAATTTATGGGACACTTATTTCTTACTTAAAAAGAACACCAAAGCTCAATTCAACGCCAAAGAAAACTTTTCCTTCCATCTCAATGAGATGCATTTCCGGTTAGTTTTTTAGTGATAGTTTGAATTGATCTAATGGGGCCATTACTGGAGCCATCTGTTGGGTGATGAATTACTTGGAAAGAAGGGACTGCAATTTCTACTCAATCTTCTTCCCATCGAGGCCGATGCTTTTACCATCTGTTACGAGGAGATAACTATCCCCGTGCCCTATCGAACAAAAATCAGGGGGTGGAGTCGTGATTGCGATTAGAAGTTACAATTTGCCAAGAGGGAGAAAATGCCTGGGAGACTTTTCTTGAGGTTTTTCTTATTCGGTCACTTCTTAACGAATGTAAGTGGTTTGGGAATTACACTTCGAGAAGAAGCATGGATACTGTTGGAAGCTTTTTGAGTAAAAGTTGTGTCGACTATTTTTAAAATTCATTTGAAAATATTTAAAGATTTCCTCTGATCAAAAAGTTTAACAATTAATATTTAATCCAGAAACAGGGAATTGACATTTTTTTGATTAATTGAATTAAGTCGCATTAAAGATTCGAAGTAATCAAGTTAACAGAGTTACGAACTTATTGTCGGGGTACCTTTTTCTCGTGTTGGTTGAGGTAGAGATCTCGCTGATAGTCCAGGTACCCGAGGGATCCAAATGCAGTAGGGATAGAGAAGCCATTAAATCAGACACGAAAGGATACAGGATAGAAATCCACAATAATTCACTTTTATTAATCAACACGTTAGAACTAAGTGCGCGATATGCAGACAAAACAAATAAGAAGAATGATGGGTACTTACATGAAATGAGATGTAATCTTTGAAACTCGTCTAGCAGAAATCCTTCTATATCTTAATTCCAGAATTCACTCGCGGGGTTATATTGTCCACAAAGCAACCGCAACTATTTATATGCTATTTAGTAGTGACATTCATTTGAGCAGTTGAGTTGTTCTAGCTCAAGCTGTTAATTTGGTTAGACAGGAAAAAACCAAATTAGAGACAATAGATCTTACGGACAATCCATTGTCACATTTAACTGAAAAGTTCGGATCTCACTCTAACTAAGATCATACCGTATTCATAGCGTGTGTTTCATATGTAAAGACTTATTTTTTGACCTCTAACTCCCTCTCTAAGTAGAATGGAGCCGCGACAGCTGAGTGTTTATAGATGCGAACCCGTAGCCGGTATTGTCGAGGCATATATCAATGTTCTTGTGCCACTAAAGACTCGCTGTGTAGAGGAGCTGATACAGTTTAAATGTCAAGATTCAACGTTGGCGTGATGAGAAAGTGAGGAGTGGTCAAGGTATAAAATTACGAGGTTCACCGTTTAAAAAATTAAAAAGGTTGTTCACGTCTGATCTTTATACAGGGAAATTCTATACCAGACCGGCAAACTTGCTGGGCGTGTAGAGGGTACAGAAACGACTGGGAATTACATAGAAATGCATGGTCGCAAATGTCGTAGTTGCGAGCTATGGTGCAAAGAAGCAAAGAAAAAGGGCAGAAACAAAAACACATTAATGGGAAAGAAAGCCTTTTATTCAAAGGTTGTGCTTAAACAGGTGTTCGGAATTATGACCAGAAGAAGGACTATGGAATTCCTTGCGTTCGCGAATATTCCTGGTCTAAGAATATTCAAGTATCCTTCCGGCAGTTACAGATATTCGAGCGACGAGATCTTTGACCAAAGAAGCTGGCGTATCACCCGCAAAACTCTTCATGTGACAGGAACCAGACTCGCATTACTTTCTGTGCACACTTGCAAAGATCGTGTGATATGCAACATGTCTGTTCGAATAAAGTCCCTGGTACAACAGCCAAGTGAAGTGCCCATAACACTCGCCCCCTTCGCCGATGACGCCGCCATACTCTGCAAGAGCAACCAGTTCAAACCTCACTAGCATACCTCTCCCAACTTGAAATCTGGTTGATCAAGTGGAGAATTGCCATCAATACTGACAAAACCAACGCAATAGTTTTTAGAAAAAGAAGATCACAAATTACGCTCCCAACATTTAAACTATTTGACAAGGAAATAACCTGGACTTATGAGACCAAATATCTCGGTCTCATACTTAATGACAACTTAACCTACTAATCACACTTCAAAGGAATAATAAAGAATACTGGAGCAACAGTTCTCTCTCATCGAACTGCTTGGCAAAAAATAAGAACTCTCCCTCAAAAATAGACTTTATTTATAAAACATATCTCCGCCCGATTCTAACCTATGCGTGTGCCATCTGGAGATCCGCAGCCAACAACCACCTGAACGCCCTTCAAAGACTTCAAAAGAAAGCACTCCATGTGATTCCCAGAGCTTCCACATTCATTCCAAGAGCAGTACTTCATGAAGAATTTCGTGTTGAGCCCATCCACACTCTCATAGCGAATTTATCTACTAACTTCCATTACTCAATTCCTTACCATCACAACCCCAGGATGAAAATCCCCTCTTCATTTCTCTTCTCTTTCGAAACGTTTACTCCTCCCTCGCCCCCAATCAGTTCCTGACTGCCAAAGCTAGTTCGCTAGCCGAGGCGATTTTCATTCTTTCTTCCCTCTCTTAGGTTACGCCAGTGCTTCTCAAACTTTCAATACTTGCGACCCAATATTCAATCATAATTTTCATCAACCCCCCCTTCATACAATAACAATGTATTGAATTCGATAATACGATACTTTGGCACGCTAAAGCTACTGTATAACTTTAACATATTACGTGCTTCCGGCGTACATAAACGTCTCACTCAGTCAGTGTGTAAATTTTCCCGGACGTATATATACGTCTTTCCGCGAAAAACGATATTTTCTGTTCACTGCTATCTATAAAATTATTCCGAAGGCTTTGAAATGCAATAAAATGAGCTTGACAGGGTTTGCGAAGGATTTACTTATTTCAGAGGATTTTCTTATTTATTCCCTGTCTCTTTCTCCCCCAATACCCCACATACGTTTGTATAAGTGCAAAATGGTGGCATTGGGGAGCGAATAGCGAAACTTTTAATCGGCAGTTAAGGGATTAATTAGAAATCATACAAGTTATCAAGATAAGCGCTAATGTTCGCTTATAATTTTATAAATAAAAGACCTGTGGGGTCACTGGTAATTATTAAACTTATTCTTAACTTAGTATTGTTAAATTAACTGTAAAATGTATTGAGCAGTACTTTTATATTTATAAGTGTATTAAATCAGTGCAAATGTTGTTTATTTGTTTTTTATTGTATCAGAATGTATTTTGTTTACACTCCATTAATTGATAATTTTTTAAAATAATCTTTTGTTTTTTCGACTTTTCAATATGCTCGCGCCCCCTCCTAGGGTTATCACGCCCCCTAGGGGGCGCGCCCCACACTTTGAGAAGCGCTGGGTTACGTCATAACTGTAGAGGAAGCCTAGTCTCCCCTAGCTGGTTCTATGGACAAATATGTATCCTAGTCGATTACATTCCACAGCCCCAAACACGATCAGCACGTCGACCAGTTCTTCCTTTGAATACAAGTTAATGGACTAAATTCATGATGGTCATATAATAACGGCAATTACGTGTTTCCCATTGATTAACAATTGACATACTAGTTGTTCTACTTGTAAAGTTTAGATAACATTTAAAATTTGATGATTGGGTAAAGTAGTTCATGTGTTAAAATTCTTCAAACAGTTTTCAAAATTAAAAAAAAAATACTCACATTATACGAATACTTTTAAATTAAATCAGTGTTTTTCAAATTGTGGAAAGTGGCCCCCTAGGGGGCGTGATAACCCTACAAGGGGGGAGGCGAGTATATCGAAAAGTCGAAAACAAAAGATTATTTAAAAAAATTTTTAATTTACTAAAAGGAAAAAAAAAAACAAAATACAATCAGACATAATAAAAAATAAAATACACATTTACACTGATATAATACACTTATAAATGTATCTATACTGCACAGCGTGTTTCATAATTAATTTAACAGTACTAAGCTAAGAACAAGCTTAATAATTGCCAATGACCCTATCGGCATGTCATAAAATTATATGCAAAATGTAATACTTATTTTGATAATTTGTACGGTTTATAATTAAAGTGGTATTGTAGCTTTACGTCAAAGCACATTATTATTAATTCAATACAAAGATATTGCATGGAGGGGGTCGCAATGAAAATTATGATTGGAAATTGAGGCACAAGTATAGAAAGTTTGAGAAGCACTGATTTAACAATACCAAGTAAAGAACAAGTTAGTAATTACTAGTGACCCCGTGGGCTTGTCATGCATTCCTATATTGCATTCCAAAGTCTACGGAATAATTTTATGGATAACAGTGCACAGAAAAGATCGTACTTCTGTAAGACGTATATATACGTCCAAGCATTTAACGCACCAGTTGAGCAAGACGTATATACACGCCAGTAACATTTTGGATGTTTAAGTCGTATTGTAGTTTTAGCATCAAAATATAGTGATAGAATTCAATGTATTGTGTTATTTTTGGAGGGGGTCGCAATGAAATTTATGATTGAATATTGGGTCGCGAGTATTGCAACTTTGAGAAGCACTGAATTAAGTGCATTTTATTTAACTATGTGCATTATTATATCGTTGACAAATATGTACTTTCTAAAAGAAAGTTTCGGCAAAAAGCAAAAGTTGGCAATAGTGAAGCACATGAACTAACTGGCTGGAAGAGCGTGATTATATTTATGATATAACTATGACGTCGCAGTAATTTATGAAGTGATTGGCCGAAAACACTCTGCTCAGTTATCATGTGACTAATGACGACACATGAATTTAGTCCATTATGCTACCTCTAGAAACGGATCTCCAATGAAGATTGCCAGCAAGATCGGTGTTAACGAATCCTTCCGTTCAGTGCCACCTACCGTAAGACTGCCCGGAGGAATCTTCCAGAAAGTACGGGATTCCATGGAGTGCCGTTGTTCAGGCCTGCCAGACGACTTCTGGTAGTAATTTCGAACACCTGTTTTAGTACAACCCCTTTCAATAAAATGTTTTCTGTCCCTTTAATGCAGTGCTTCTCAAGTTTTCAATATTTGCGACCCAATATTCAATCATAATTTTCATCGCGCCTCCCCCCTTCCGTACAAATGACAAGGCAGAAATTCAATAATACTATACTTTGACTCTAAAGCTACAATGCTACTTTAGGCTCTTTAGTGCCACTGGTGTATATATAGGTTTCACTCAACCGGTGCGTAAAATTTCCCGGACGTATATATACGTATTTCCGAAGTACGATATTTTCTATGCAGTGCTACCCATAAAATTATTCCAAAAGCTTTGGAATGCAATAAAATGACCTTAACAGTAACAATTGAAACTTATCCATTTTCTTCCCTCCTCCCCAATACATAACATATGCAATCCTACGTAGAAAACGGAGATCTTGGTGAGCGAATCACGTAACTTTTAATCTCCAATGCATTGTACATTACTCATATATTTATAAGTGCATTATATCAGTGTAAATGTGTATTTTATTTCTTATGTCAGAATGTATTTTGCTTGTTTAATTTTGGATAAATTAATAATTTTTTAAAAATAATATTTTGTTTCCGAATTTTTAATATACTCGCGCCCCCCTTGTAGAGTTATCACGTCCCCTAGGGGGACGCGCCCCACAGTTTGAGAAACTCTGCTTTAATGTATTGTTTTTGTTCTTTTTCTCTATTTCCTTGAACCATAGCTTGCAGTTAAAGCATTTGCGACTCTGCAGACCTATGTGACTTCGAGTCTCCTCTGCATCCCCTATACACCCTGCACGTTTGTCAGTCATCACCCTGTATATCTCTTTTCTTTACATTTCTGCTCTTAATGTCTGTGAAAATGCACATTTTAGACAAATGAATCACATCTTCAATAACACACGTTGATGTTTCGAGTGTAGTAGGATTTATGACAAGCTGCTTCGGAAAATGTTTTCATAGACCTTTTCCATATATATAGGTAATTTTTCTATCCCAAAGACAGAGGGACTTGAAACTTAAATTTTAAACAGTAATTGAGTCTAAACGACTTTAAAATTAAGAACTTAACAATTTTTTTTTATTAAATTAATCTTCTATGAATGAGTTTTTCTTTCGATGATTCATAGAATTAATTTTTTAGAATCTTAGGGGGTTCTATAAAATTTATAACACAATTGCAAAGGAAATTTTTCATAGAAGGAATTTCTTTATATAAGGAACTTAAGTGCTATACAAGATAATAATATATAAATTCTAGTAGGTTTAGTACTGTACAAGGAAGTGATAATATTTATCTCGCAGACATATTTTGTAAAGCAACGTTCCGAAAGATATATGAAATGTATATTTTATGCTAAAAACAATATATTCCCCGTTGAGTTACCAGTAAGAAACAATTCATATTTCTTAAGAAGGACATTTAGAAAAACAAATTTTCTAAGAAACGTCATTTTGATGATGTCAGAACTATAACTCCTATAAAAGTCTGTCTATATATTTTAATAGTAATGCTGTCATGAAAGAGTTATCTTCCAGACAATTTGATTTTATTCTACATAATGTCTTAACAGTTTCCCTTTCATGATTTATAGTTAGCAGCACTATAATAAAGGGAATTTTACAAATATTGAGAATGAGTTAAATATTTGAACTATTTAAATTTAAATTAGGTTAAATGTACATATTAATGGAAAGAAATTATTATAGTTTAATGAATTCATTCAAGTCAAATCATATGTATATACAAATTAGGCTACGTATATAAAAATACGTTTCTAGCTACACTCTTTTATTTCTGCCAAAAGAAAACAATGCAATAATGCGGTAATATATAAACTAGGCATCCGCCCACTTCAATAGGTTTCTCATTACACAAATATTGCATAAATATATGCAGTTGAACCTGCATATTACGAACCTCTATATTGCGAATTTTTCTATACAACGAATTTTTCCTGGAACCTAGAACATTTCACGATTTTCTTCATAAAATAGCTTCCCTATAGCGAGGTGCATTTTCTATACAACGAACTTTTTTTCTTGCAACTCAATTTTTTTCCTCCCTATTTTTAAAGTATTTCTGGACATTTAAAGTTATTCTCTATTAACACATTTAATGGTGGTCATAAATCTTGAACTGGTTTTTATTAGGTGCATAACTCGCCGGGAGCAATAGAATATGCCTTTTCACCCTCTTCGATATGCCTTTTCACCCTCAGTAGAGTTCTAGTAATAAAATAATGTCTGCTAAAAATTACTTGTATGCTTTAAATTAGAAAACGTTTTTAAAATTCCTTAATTTTAATATAAAATTATTTTCTTAATGTTGAAAAATACAGTGTATATAGTACTCGACATTTTTTTCTTGTTTTCCTTGCAGTTTTTTTTTTTGATAGGTAAGATATATAAAATAAATCGATACCAATTTACAAAAAGGTGTGAATAATTACTTTTTTTAATATATAGGGTTCATGAATTTAAAATTTGTTTTATGTAGTTTATAAAGTATACTGAAAGATAGACGGACCTACATATAACGAACTTTCCATACAGCGAACTTTTTTTCAGGATTTAGCGACTTCGTTATATAGAGGTCTGACTGTATTATTTTTAAGTTATTTTTATCCTATTATCAAGCTTTTAATGTGTTGAAAAATATTCCTGTAGATTTCGCCTCTTGCTTTGAAAAAGGCAAGATTTGAATTTAAAAAACTGAAGTATAATAAGGTATCCGACTACGTTCGGAACCGTGATTTTGCAAAAGCGTTAAAATAGATAATATTTATGATATTTAATGTCACTCAGATGAGAAAATGTATATAAAATTGTTTTAAGAATATATTGCAATAAAAAATTATTTAAGTACAATATTTTGACAAAAAATGAACATAGAATGACCCATTTTCAAAATATTCTCCTTTTGTGAAAAATGCTTCCATTATAATAATATTTTGCCTGTATATAGCTCAGACCTCTACAGAGGCTCAACTAGAATTTTTGAAATATATAACTTAGAAGTGGTATTATCCAAATTTTACTACAACAGAGGGGAGCAATTTTAAGAAAAAAATAATTATTTCAAAATGGGTGTTAACTCTGAAAATAATGTGAATTTTTCAAAAAAATCCTAGTTCAAACTCTCTGGAGAAGTCTTTACTTTATATAAGGGCGCGCGCGCGCGTGAAATATTATTATTTTAGAAGCATTTTTTATAAAAGAAGAGTATTCTGAAAAAAGATTATTCTAAGTTAATTTTTTGCGAAAATATTGTATTTAAATAACTATTTTTGTCAAAATATCCTTAAAACAATTTTATACACGTATTCTAATCTAAGTGTGATTAAATATCATGAAAATTATCCATTTATGTGCTTTTTTAAAATCACGGTTCCGAACGTAGTCGGATACCTTAAATTTTATGGTTCATAACAGCCTCTTCAGAGTCAATTTCATAAAAATCCATTCTTAGCGGATCTTTATTCAAAAGAAAAACCCTGTTTTTTGAAATTTCAAGTCTGTTAAGCTAATAGTATAAAAAATGGGATTTTTTTAAATCTATAATTCCTCGCAAACTCTTATGGGAGTAGATTTGCACAAAACCCATTTTTAGAGAATCTCTACTCAACAGAAGAAGTATATTCGACAAATTAAAATTTTTTATGTCTAATAGATCAAAAATGGAAGTTTTTGTTGGTAACAGCCTCCCCCCCCCACTTTGGAAGAAATTTCACAAAAAGGCGTTTTCAGTCCACTGAAAACGCCTTATCCCTACCCAAGAAAAAAAAACATGTTTGCCAAATTTCAAGTTTCTCGGACTAATAGTTCAAAAATGGGAAATTTTGTTTACAGCTTCCCCGCAACCTCTTTCTTAGGGGTTTATTTTCGCAAAACTTGTTCTTTATAGATTTCTATTTAAAAAAAACCCATGCTTGCCAAATTTCAAGTTTGTAAGTCTAACAGTTCCAGAGATATGGTCATGAGTGAGTGTGAGTTGCGTTTAACTTTTATAGAAATAGATAATAATCATAAAATATTTCCAAATGTATTTTGTCAAATTCTTCAATTCTGGACAAATCTCAAATTCCATTTATAAATTAAATCATCTCATAATTTTGTCTTTAAAACCTACCCTGATTTAAGATGAATGAAATTATTTAACTCAAATTACTCAAGCTTAAAAGTGAATAAAAGTTATTTTTAGATAGTGTTATTTCACATAAATTTTGTTTCTAAAACGAAATTTCTTATAGGGAAAAATAACCTTTATATATATATATATATTTTAAAGAATCCTCTTTTTCAGGCACTGAATGGCTGTTGAAGTAATTTTTTGAATTTCAAATACATCAAATCGTAAATTTTATCGTTAATTCCTTTTATTGAATCTTAAATCTTATGAATAAGAATTTCAACGAGTTTTGTGAATGGAATTTTCACAGAAACTTTTTGTTTATTGTTGTCGAAAAGCACTTAGGGAATAGTTAGAATAGTAAACTTTTCTATTAGATGATAAAAATAATGTGACAATTTATATTTCTCAACGTTTTCCATTTTATTTCCCCCCCCCCCTATTTTCATTTCTGCTTCATCTACTTAAGAATGTTCATACAAGAATAAAATGTAAAAGCCTATTTAATTCATACTTATTTGAATAATACAAAGATTCAATTTACTTATAATAAATAGACTGAAGTTTATTTTAGGTAATAATGCAGAGTTATATATTTGTACATGTGAAATCGATTTTAGAATTACATATAACGTATTCATAGATAAGTGAATGATAATTTGTGGGATTAATGCGATATTGTGTACATTAATAAATACTACTGGGCATTATAATTGCTACACCATGAAGAAGTGATAATAAACAAGTAATACAAAAAAAATTAAGTCAATTTCTACTTCAACAAAGAAATCAACAAAGAAACTTTTTATTTTAGCTACTTTTTATTAAATAGTTACAATTAATATAAATATGTACTTACACATAACAGAATCACAACATTAAGGGGTAATTAATTTTTATTAATTATTATTAAAGTATCGTATTTTTACCCAAAACAATAGTGTATAGAAAATTTTAGTTCAACTGAATGCTTTAAAACAGCGATACTCAACCTGCGATTCGCGGGTTGCATGTGGACCCCGGCCTTTTTTGAGTGGCCCAGTCATTGCACTAAGTCATTGCCCCATTGCACTAAGAAATTCAATTATTGGAGAACAATGTACAAAAATTTAACCTGAAAATCTGTCAATCAAGCTATCAAATGTATAAATTTGCTATCAATTTGTTTTTTAATAGTAGAATGAAAGCAAAAGGCTTGGTCAAAAATGAAAGAAAATAAAAATTATCCATTAACTCAGCAAAATTTCATAAAAATAAATATTTTAGTATGTGTGTAAGATAGAAAAGTTAATATAATATTAAAATAAAAGCCAAAGATGAGTTTTAATATTTTTTTTATCAATTTTGTTTGTCAATATTGCTTTGGTCTTGTGTGTTTTTTCCACTATCCGCATGTTGCGGTACGCGTGAAATACCTACCATTAGTATACGGCCCGGCGGGAAAAAAGGTTGAGTACCCCTGCTTCAAAATGTGAGAAAAAAACCTTTTCAAGTTTTGACACAAGTCACCAAAAGGGTAAGTAAGTCGCCAAAAATGATGCCAACGTGGCTGTATTTGTAATTCTTTAAATAATTAATTTTAATCAATTAATTTTTATCAATTATAATTAAATTATTGTATTGTCATCCAAATTAATCTTGTATATAAAATTTCAGTTCAAAATTGAGCGCTTTAAAATGTATTTCATTAACGATTGAAAATTCCACCAAGATAAATAAATAAATAAATATATAGAGAGTGTGACCTAATAGTGTGTGTGTGGGAATTGAAAAACTTTAAATACGCATGGGAGGAAGAAGCTGTATGTAAATGATTAGTATTTGTGTCAATCTAACAGCGCAGGAGGGAGAAACGACTTGTCAATCACTGCATGAATGGAAAGCTACACATCAAGTTTCTCATTCGGAAATCACGTTTGCATGCTTGTTGTTTTTGAGAACATCTGTTATACTTTTTATAAGAAGGATGAGTGCGCGGTTTATATCCTTTTACGATATTGCTATTGGCATTGGTCGGAATTTAACGACTGCCATGCAAATATGGAATAAATAGGTTCAAGACACTCACACTGAATGCCACACATGATCTTAACAACCTCCCGCTACGAATGCCTTACATGTTGTCAGGTTAGCCAGGTAGGATTGTACAACCTCATTGCGAACATTCAGTCCTGAAATAGCCTTGTCTGCAACACGTCAAGCATCCTTACGGACAGTACGACGATATCTGGAGCAGCACGAGCTGTCTGCACGATGACTATTAATGTGGCTTCCCTTAACACTGCAGCATAGAGACACTCAGCGATCAAACTGGACACAGCAGTGGAAGTAGATCATGATGTTCGTAGATTCTTCGTGCTGCATCATAATGGACATATCATTGTCTAATAGTTCTGAGAAGAAAGCAAGTGATGCATTATGATGATATCTAATGCGATATCATCATAAGGCACTACTTGCTTTCTCCTTCTGCATCTTGTATGATGATAAGTGCAGCCATTGGGTAGAATATACGAAATAAACATATCTTTTTATCTTCATCAGTAATGTGAGCAACCAGTGCTACTTTTCTCAGATCTTAAGGTCGATGCTTGTGCCCTATCTTCGAGGTAACGGAGGCGTCATTTTTTACAGGCAGCATGCGATGTTTTCCTTCGTATCTTGATTAACCTCGAAACTGAGGGAGTTCGACTGTTGTCTTAGACAGCTTGTTCTCCAAGTTCTCTCACCATTGAAAACATCTGGGAATGGTTTGCTAAGAGACTGGGTCACCACTGCTCTCCAAGCCACTATGATTGATGAAATAGAACATAGACTTGAAGTATCAAAGAAGGATTTTCCCATATCTGTCATCAAGACCCTTTTGGACTTGATGACTAAATTGGTTATAGCCGTTTTAGTTGCCAGAAGTGGCAGCTATGAGTACTAATTTTGGACCCTACATACTCCAAAATAGCTCGCAAAATCAATACTTTTTTCAATTCCTACTATTAGCTCACTCTCTCTATATATTGCTACGTTTTTCGGGTTCGAGGATTTTATGCAAATCAGTCGTAGATAACGAGACAATTCTTTAAGAGAGATGAGAATTTATTATCGTAAATCAGTGCTTCTCAAACTTTCAATATTTGTGACCCAATATTCAATCATAATCTTCATCGCGCCCCCCTCCATACAATAAAAATGTATTGAATCTAATTATACTTTACCTTGACGCTGAAGCTACAATACACTTAAACTCTTAAGTACCACCGGTATATATAAGCGTTTCACTCAGCCAAATCGTTAAATGCCCTGGTCGTATATATACGTCTTTCTGAACTACGATCTTCTATGTCCATTGGTATCCATAAAATTTTTCCAAGGGCTTTGGAATATAATAAAAGGACCTCGACAGTGTTTGCGAAGGATTTAATTATTTCAGAGAAGGTTTTATTTATCTATTCTCCTTTTCATTTCCCCCTCCCCCCCAAAAAAAAATCACATAAGCACACCTATGTGGAAAACTGAGACATTGGGAAGTAAATCCCGAAACTTTTAATCGGCAGTTTTCGGATAATTATAAACCGTACAAATTATCAAGATAAGTGCTGATTTTTGTAAAAATTTATTTTATATATGACAAGCCCATGGGTTAATTAATTCTTCTTAATTTAGTATTGCTAAATTAATAATAAAATACATTGTGCGGTACTTACACATTTATGAGTGCAAATGCGTATTTTATATTTTATGTTAGAATGTATTTTATTTGATTACTTTCAGTAAATTAATACTTTTTGTTTAAATAATCTTTTATTTTCGTCTTTTCAATATGCTAGCGTCCCCCTCGTAGGGTTATCACGCCCCCCTAGGGATGCCTCGCCCCACAGTTTGAGAGACATTGTCGTGGATCCAATCCTTTAAGGCTTTTTTCGGCAAAAGTACGACAGCTTGAACTAAATCCGAAACACATTTTCAGACAGAAAAATGCTTCCATTTTCATGAAAATTTGCAACATTATAGCTTATATATCTGTTAGCAATATAGTGTTTTTAAAAATTCCAAAATATTCCATGAATGTTTTTTTTTATTTGAATATGTGAAGGGACAGCTCATTTAACATTATGATACAGGAGAAAAACGCGAAACACATTTTATACCAGAAAAAATAGATCAACTCGATTAAAAATGGGAAGTATGATAAAAAATACTTCTCTTTAAAGGATAGATAAGCCAGTTTATAACATTAATTTTTCATTTCCTTTTTATCTGAAAAAATGTTCTAAATTCGGATCCTATTCTTTAACATTAACCGAAAACAACCTTAAATACACGATTCAACAGAAATATTTCCAGAATAAATCTCAGAAGGTCTTCACACCTTCAACAGCACTCAAGCACAATTATCAGTGTTTAAAATACACGAATGTACAAGATTATTCCCATGAACAGCCGATCTAATCGCTAGTCGAAACAATGCTCACTAATCGCTGGTTGAAACAAGACTGACTCGTTTCGGTGGGATTCGCTCTATTTATAGACCCGGTGGAAACTTCCAGAAAGATCCGCTTGCGTCATAGAGTGTGATGGCAATTAGTGGATTGCTCCCCAAATTTCTAGAAGAATCCAGAGGGTACCGAACTCAATAACATGGTCGACAAAGTCACCAACTTAGTCGCCAAAATGATGCCAACTTGGCTCTATGGCCAAAATTTCGACAAGTTCTCTTTGAATCATCATTATAACTTAAGGGATGGCGTTGCTTGTGAATATTACAATTTTAACATAAAATAAAAGTAATATAGAGTAATATAAATGCAATACACATCCAAATACAAATTATTTACACAAAATTCGTAACAATATTTTTTTATATATTTATTCATCTTGTTCAAATTTTCAAAATTAATTAATAAAATACTTTTTACTCATCCATTCAAAGTAGGAATTGACTTAAAACTTTTTTTATATTACTTGTTTCCTATGCTGTATACGTACAATAAAAAAATTTTTCATTTCCTTTTTACTCGTTGTTTCAATTTAAATGGACAGCAGCGTATTAATTAATTAAGGATTCATAAATAAATATTTGCTAATATACAAGAAATGTGTTTTATAAAAATTCAGTTGCAATGTTTGTTGATATATTGCTTATTTGTTATATTTTTTGCCCATCCCTTTTGAAACATTTAATTATAAATTCTGCATAATTATGAAAAAAACTTGAAAAACTCTGTGCATACTTGTTACTTTGAGTAAAAAATTCTTTTTACGATGTATTTCATATAAGAATTCATTTTTTTTTGTAAAATAGGAACTTATATATATCATACATTACTTATTATTAATAAACTATGCTCGCTATAAATAATTGAATTAATAATTATTTATGAATATTAATTATTTGTTTTAAGCAAACTATTAATAATGGGTTACAGTTATGTTAATAATAAATACAAAAGACTTTTGTGTATATTTTTACTTTCAGTTTATCACATAAATAAGATATAAGATTTATTTTATTACATAAACAAATAAACAAAATCATGTAAAAACTTTTATTCGATTTTTTTTGTTATTGAATAATTCTTTTGGTAGTATTATTTTTTCTTCTTAAGAAGAAAGCGTTTTCTAATTATTTTTTGAAAAGTAATTTAAAAGATATCACATTGAATTACAAAAAAATGTGTAACACAAGAAAAAAAAAAAGAACTAATTTATACTCATGAAAGAGCATTTCTGAAGCTAGACAGCTGTTAAAAAATCGCCGGAAAATAAAGATAGATGGTATGTAAGCAGGTGGCGTAAGTAGTTCATTAGGAAGCTGTCTGTGAAAAAAGTATTGCCAGAAAATTTTTGCTGTTATTCTTTTTCGTGACTGTGATTTATAATGATTTTCAAAAGAAGAAATTTAGCGCTTGGTAAATAATTTGATTCTCTGATTCTAAAGGTCAAATTAGCAGATGTTTTACTGTGAATTGCGCTCATTTAATAGGTATTCGGCAACAAAAAAATTTAGAATCACGTAGTTAACTTAAAATTGTTCAGCATTAATAGTTTAAGAAAAAAAAAAATTCAGCAATGAGAGAAAATTTTTATAAATATTTTTTGCTAAGTGTTAGATAGTGATTTGAATTTTGCATAGTGACAGATGTTTGTGAAATTTATTTCTAAGCCCTTTTTTAAGACCATGGCATAAGAATACTTATCTCCTATTGCAGTAATTTTTAAATGTCCATGGTAAACTATTTTACCACTTTTCGTTTATATGTATGCAGCCATCTATTAATAACTTCAGAAAACTAAAATAATTATAAACCCTTACATACTACTACTACCCCTCACATAATAACGGAATCAAGAAGAGAGGTTGGTATTCTATTTATTAAGTACTTCTCAAAGTTGCAATATTCACGACCCAATATTCACAATCATAATTTTCATCGCTCCCCCCTTATACAATAACAATGCATTGAATTCAATAATACTATACTTTGATGCTAAGACTACGATACAACTTTAACTTCTTACGCGCCTTTCGTGTATATAAACTTCTCGCTAAGCCAAACTATATATTTTCCTGGAAGTATATATACGTCTTTCTGAAGTACGATCTTTCCTGTGCACTGCTATCCATAAGATTATTCCGAAGGCTTTGGAATGCAATAAAAAGACATTGACAATGTTTGGAAAGGATTTACTTATTTCAGATTATATTTGCTTCTTTATTCCTCTTCCCCCCATACATCACATACGCACGTCTACTTGAAAAACATTTGGCATTGGGAAGCGAAATGCGTAAGTTTTGATTGGCAGTTAAGGAATTATTTATAAACCGTGCAAAAAAAAATCAAAATAAGTGTTAATTTTTGTTTTTAATAATATATATGACAAGCCCATAGGGTTACTGGTAATTAATAAACTTATTCTTAACTTTGTATTGTTAAATTAGTTATAAAATACATTGTGTATCACACTGATACATTTATAAGTGTAAATTAATAATTTTAGTAAAATAATCTTTTATTTCTGATTTTTTAATATTCTCGCACCCCCCTCGCAGGGTTGTCACGCCTCCCAAGGGGGGCGCGCCACACAGTTTGAGAAACCCTGGACTAATCGAAAAGGACTTCCTGTAATAATGATAGAAAAAGTGAAATTTCAGAAAAGGAAATTTGAATACCAATGAAGCAATTAAATGGCTGCATAACAAACCGGTAACTATTCTTACAATTACAAACAACCCAAAATGTTCTATAACAGTCTCAAGGAAGAACAATGATAAGTCCATTAGTCAGATATCGTGTCCAAATACTATTGCCGCATATGAGATTATGGGCGGGGGGGGGAGGTTGATCATTTTGATAAATTTCGAAAACATGCAAATGGATGACGCTCCCATAAATAGTGGCTTCGAATCTTTTATTTCATCATTGATCTCATAATTGTGAATTCCTTTGTTTTGTGGAAACTATGTAGAAGATATATGGGCTTTAAAGACGAACAACATTTTCGTGTTCCTCTTGCACGCCAGTTGATTTCAGGATTTTCAAATAAAAAAAAACTTTTAAACAATATGAGGTTGAATCTAGTGAGTGAATCTAGCGAAATTTTTTTTATTTTTCTTCTTAATTTATCTTTTACTTTCAAATTTTTTTCAATGCTGATTCAACTTTGAAATCCCACACAGGTTAGCTTTCTAGATCCCACCCCATTGCCATGTTCCAATGCATCAGGACAGCCAATAGAGTGCCTACTCACCTAGTGTTCTCAACCAATGGCAACCAGGACCCTCATCCAACATCAGGAGTTTTCCTGCCAACTTCGGATGCCTTCGAAACAGCTCCCATGACCACGCCTCCTTGCCACATCCTCTGAACCAATTAGGAGACTCTCTCTCATAAAGGCCTCTCAACATCAGGCCACATTCAACACATTAGATATGAGATAGGGGAATGCTTCGCGTTCCGTTTTCTCAGTGACGTCCAGCGAGATTGAATAAAGTTGGTAACTATATTCTCCAATTTTAGGGAATACATTCTGAAGCTGTCGTTTGTGCTCTACTAAGGCACATCAAAAGAAAATAAATGCGTGCATGACTTGTGATGGCCTGTTATATGTATCTTCATGTTTTCCAAAATTCCCCGGAAAATAATATTGTAATTAGTCATCTGTGAATAAAAAAAACTATAATATACAATTCTTTTTCTAATTTCAGAAATATGACTCGCACGCATGCACAGAAAGAAATGAAAAGCTCCCAATGGGTGGGGATAAGTATACTTACCACCAAGAAATGCTGTTAAATATCAAATTAATTTTATTGAATGAGCCAAATTTCTTTTTTTAAATCAAAGTCAATCTCTGAAATATTTCAACGTACCTTTACTAGAAATAAATGGCCCATTAAAGGGTTGATATTTAGAGCTGCTGTAAATTCCAATTTCAATCAGAAAAGAGCAAAATATTTATATAGGGACTAAAAGCGACAAAAGAAGAAGAAATTCGCATTAACAATTTTTAGTTTAAAACATCCCATGTAAGAAAAATAGGGGTTTATACATTCTAAGCAAAATTTACGAGGAATAAAAAAAATTACGAAGATTAAAAAAACCCCAAACTCATTACGTTTTATTCAGCAAAGTTATTTCTCATCGAACACTTTCAATGGATGATTTAGGTTCCGTTAGGTCAAACTTAGCATTTGAAAAGCGGCCTTTAAAAACCTTATTTTTAGTAAAAGAGGAAGAAGGATTTCTCTGGAAATAATTTTTTTTTCTCTGATATTTGAAAATATCTCTTAAAGAGCTGAAAAGTCACAAGCGAATTCTTCAAATTGGTAGAAAATATTTTTAGAAATCGAAGAGAAAATATAATTCTAGTGAAACCTTTGATATTTTTGCTGTTTCGGATGCATTTTGTGGCCCTGGAAGCTGAAACGTCAAAAAAAAATCGCGAAATCCTTTTCTCCATTATATCTGTAGATTCGTGGTTTCTAGTCATAACTCATTTACTCTGAAAAATTATGCTTATAATAACTCTTTAAGGATTACTTATTACGATGATTATTTCTATCCGTAGTAAGAGAAATTAAAGTAAATGATTGAAAGTTTATATTTGTGTTATAGCATGTACGAATAATAAAATTATTATCAAGGCATACACATTTAACTAATGATTATGTATATAATGTTTATGTTTCTAATATTTGAGGCTTCCGCCCTTTATTTTGTATACATCAGTGGTACTATTCTCAACCTGCGGCCTACCGAGCCATTTTAAGTGGCCAGGTCATGGTCCATTGCTGAGAGAAATTTACTTATTTAAGAACATTGTATTTAAAATTTGGTGGGAAATTCTTTGCCATGAGAAATCAAATATATCAATTTTGCTTTTTGTTGTTGGTGTCGTATGGGTACCAATTAATGTTCTTTTCTATTTGGAACAGTTATACGGGTAGCGATAACAGACAACTTGGGAGTAGCGACAATTTTATGGGTGGAACTAATTTTTAACTGTCTTTCATATCTTGCAAGCGAGAAATATTCGAAAAGAAAAATAGTTTCAAGACGTTTAGGAGGTTGACTATTTTGTAGGGAAAAACAAACATGGATGAGTAATTGTTTGATTTGTCACGAAAGCGCTGTATTTAAAATTAACTGTCTTTCATATCTTGCAAGCGAGAAATATTTGAAAAGAAAAATAGTTTCAAGACGTTTGGGAGGTTGACTATTTTGTAGTGAAAAACAAACATGGATGAGTAATTGTTTGATTTGTCACGAAAGCGCTGTATTTAAAAATACCAATAAACAGAAAGCATTCAATGACACTTTTCCTCCAAGATTTCTTTTCATTTCTTTTCAGAGGTGATAAATAGGCTTTCTTGAATAATCTTTGCAACAGCAACAAAGTGTTTCGTCAGTGGTAATATGACAGCGCGGTAACAAAGGCATCCTATGAAGTTTGTTATACTATTGGTAAAGATAGGAAACCGTTTACTGATGCAGAAATTGTGAAGGAGTGCTTCTTAAATGCTTCTAATTTAGCGTTAGTGACAAAAATAAAAAATATTAAAAGTAATAATTATAAAATGCAAAACACACAAGATAATGTTTTCATCAATTTTCCACATTTTAAATTTCCGATGTTATCTTGGTCTTAAAGCATTCCCCCCCCCCCCATTTATCCTCATGTTGCGGCCCGAGTGAAATAACTAACATATGTATGCGGCCCGCTAAAATAGCTGGCATATGCATGCGGCCAAGCAGAAAAAAAGGTTGAGTACCTCTGGTATAGAGTATTAACTCATCGTGTGTGTGGTACTGGAGTTACAAACTTCTGAAATTTCTCTACCCTGATTTCAGATCATGATTTATGAAGTGATATTTCTAGTTCTTTGGCATTTTTTGTAAGGTTATTTAACTTTCTTAAATGTCTTTCTAGTTCATCCCTCAGATTTTCGATTGCACAAATATCTGGACATTTTGATGGCTATTTCAGCTGATGAAATACGCCATGGTAATGGTTAAACCAGGTACAAAAAAATACTTAAGACAATTTTTATATAGTTTTCATGGTTCCTAAATAAATTTTAGAATATTTTTAAAATTATTTATGAATAATTTTTGTGTGTGTATTTTTGTGCATTCGCCATTGCTAGAGCTTTCTTATTTAATACTTTTGCTGTGTTAAGAACGAACCTGACGAGCTTTTCGATCTAATAATGGCTTTTTAGTTTTCATATTTCTGACTATACAGTTTATAGATTTCTGTTTCTTAATATTGTTTTGTTTTTATATTTTTAAAAATTACTTTCAATTTTACAAAAAAAAAAAAAAAAAAAAAAAATTTTTAATCAAAAATATAATTATAGAGGAAAAAGTTAGCGTCTACAATATTACAATCTTTGTTGTTGTTGATATATAAAAGTAGATATTTTCCTTCGAAGACTATGAAAAAAAATAATCTTATAAAATGTAGATATCGAATGTTATAATTGAACTATAATTAAAGTATATATATGATATCCAAAGTTATATCGATGTATAATCCAACGCAATTTGTTGTAGTTAAATCAATATGACATTTTTTCCACAATATATAATCTTTACAAACACATCATCCTAGTTTTTAAATTAAAAACACCAATTTTAATAATGAAAATATTTGTGTGATTGATAAAAAAAGAAATGTCGCTCCATCAGTTTTTAATTTTCTATTTAAAGGAAAGACTGAAATAACCTTAAGTTAAGCACATTTTTTTATCCATGCGTTTTCAGTACCTAGTAGCTCAGGTGTTGTCCTCGTCACTTGACCATGACTCAAAATTACAAGGTCCGTCGCCAAAACCCCTCAAGTAGCTGAACAGAGAGACGCTAATATTCACTCACTCACTCATTCAGTACTAAGTAAGAAGTTTAATAAAAATGGTTAAATTAAATCAAAATAGTTTTTAAATTTAAATTTTTTTCAGTTCCTACTCTTAGTTCACTCTCTTCCCTATATATATATATATATATCTTGCTCAAATTTTCAGTCATTTGTAAAATACTTTTTACTCATCCACTTAAGTCCAAATATATTTTTTAAAATTTATAGTGGACGGCACTTGTTTTTTCAAATATATTAATTCCTTAATTAAATTGAATTAATTAATTTTAGTTCTATATGGGAGAAAAAATTAAATTTGTTCCGAATAAAGGCAATTGATAGTGACAGTGTGCATTGATTATACAACTATCAAGTTTGAAAAGTTCAATTTGTTTTTCAAGTAGGAATTGACTTAAAGAAAATCATATTACTTGTTCTTTCGAATTAAATATTTTAAGAAATTAATGTTTTTGAAATAAAAATGAGACTTAAGAAGCTTTTTTTGAGCCCACACACACTAAGTCTTTATTCTAAATTCAAATATATCCCTTTAAAATAAAATATTCTATGTTCTGCTTTTAATCTTTGATCAAATAAGAATGTAGCATTTTTCGAAATTAAAATATTTCAATTTATTATTTAATGTGATATTCATAATGAGGAAATTTTTATAATTTCGAATTAAAATTAGAATAAACTTTAACATTTTTAAAAAGGTGCCTTCTAATGAAAGTAAAAGAAAAATTTACGGCACAAAAAAAAGTAAAAAAAAAAAAAAAAAAAGAGTAACACTTATATTACAATGTAAACATCAAATTACTTGATTATAAACCTTATTCTAAGCTTTTTAATGAAATGCATTCTTTATTTTAATAAAATTTGCTAAATTTTTATTCTGTAGTCCACCAACAAAGTTCAGAAGTTTTTTCCCCCTTTTTCAGTTTTATTTAAAGCTTTTTTTTTGAAAAAAACTTATTTTCTCATTTTAATTGCCTCTTTTAAAGTGGTCTGACGAAATTTTTTCTGATTTCTTAGCATTTCCTTCTTTCATTAAAATGACATTTTTTTATAGTGCATAGTGAGCTAATTTTTTTCCATGCCTTAATGATGTACATAACGCTCCAATAAAACTGAATGGAAGATTTGTTCGGAATCTTCAGAAAATTAACTGAACTTATTTGATGGATAATCTTTTAATTCCGTTTATTGTTTCAACAATGGACGTTGAAACAAAAGACAATTACATTTAATGGTAATTCGTAAAAAAATTAATATTTGCAAGCGAAATTTTTTCCTCCTGTTTTGTTTGTATAGGTTTATTTTTCTTACATGTGCGTCTTTGTTTCTGATAATTTATGTTAATATTTTTTTTTTATTAATATGATAGTATAGAATAGTTACCAAGTTACATTGAGGATTTCCAAAATAGTCAAAGGTTTTAAATCTTACTTTATCATGAAATTAAAAAAAAATTTTTTTTAATGCCCAGGAAAGAAATTAATTCTGCTCGATTGCCTAAAAGATTAATTCTCCAATGCTAATGCAAGTACAAATGATAAATTAAATTTTTTTTTCACAGAATTCAAATCCAACTTACATAATACATTTCATGATAATTGATAAAATATCACAGTTATACTTAAAAAGTAATTCATTGAAATTTAGGCGCAGCTCAAAATTATTAAACTAAAAATCTGTGAATCTTTATACTTTATTTGAATATGCATATTAGGGTAGATTGAAATTTTTTTTCAGAGATTCAAAACTTACATATAAGCGGAAAAGATGTTCTGTAATATATAGAGGAAAGGTAAAACAAAATAAAAAATTAATTTCTATGTACTGCCACAAAGGGGAACAAAGTTTAGGTATTTGAGGTTTATTAATGGCAAAAAATTAAGGAATTTTTGTTTTCTAAAACAGGAATTTTAGAACTTTTTTATATTTATTGGGATGAGAGGACACCTACCAAATAGTTGCAAGAAAAAAATATTAGTATGCATGCTTATCATCATTCAATAGAAGTTAAAACTTCTGATTTATTCTCGGCAAGATGAATCCAAATGTTCAGATGTACTACATTTTCTTTCAGGAAATTTTCACATGAGGGCGCTAAGTAGTTTATTTTTCGTGCCCATTCATCGGGGGATTTGTTTATTTCATTATTTTATGTAAAGGGCAATATTTAAATTATTATGCATTCTTATGTATTTATATATGAGACGATTTAAATGTAATTATTTAAAAATACATTTATGTAAATTACTTATGTAAATTACATTTATACAATATATATGTTTATGTGGCACTTACGTACTATCGCAACAATACCAGCGTTCAAAATAACTCGACAAGTTGGCAAACCTGATTTCCCATTTATCTTACGCTCTGAATTTGAACCATGTACTTCCTATTGTATAATGTTGCCAATACCATTGCAATAATTTATAACGTCGTATACGATGAAAGGCAAGGAAAACTTATACCCTTGGAGACGTTTACTTTTCTTAAAATACTCTAAGCAAACAATAGGAGAGGGTTCGTACTTTATCACAATTAATGTTTTTATTTTCTCGTAATTTCTTAGTTGTCATCACTAACATAAACCACAATATTGACAACTTTCTCATCCATTAACTTTATTAAAACGGATTTTAATTCTTTTGGCACATTTTTGTGCTTAAATGGTCTTTCTACTGAATCAAAAAATATATCTCATGTTTCGTTTCTTCTTACCTTTGATCTCCTACATAGGAATAATCTTTTTATCCAATTATTTTCGCTTACGGTCCTCTCCTCCAACACGATTGCCGAATGGAGCTGAGTAAAACTGATTGAGCGTAGCATACAGCCGCTTAATTTAGATTCACTCTTTAGCAAAACGCGCCTACTGAAGTTAACACTNCACTTCAGAAACACAACAGGTACTTTTAACAGCTAGTTTAGTATTAAATTTAAGGTATCCGACTACGTTCGGAACCGTGATTTTAAAAAAGTGCATAAATGAATAATTTTCATGATACTTAGTGTCACTTATATTAGAATACATGCATAAAATTGTTTTAAAGAAATTTTGACAAAAAAAAAATGATTTAAACACAATATTTCGGCAAAAAATAAACACAGAATAACCTTTTTTCAAAATGTTCTCCTTTTGTGAAAAATGCTTCTATTATAATAATATTTTGCCTGTATATAGCTCAAACCTCTGTACAGAGGCTCAAGTATGAGTTTTGAAAAATTCACATTATTTTCAGAGTTACAACGCATTGAAATAATTATCGGCGTTTTTTTCTTAAAAGTTCTCCCCTGTGTTGTAAAACATGGATAAACTCACTTCTAAGTTATATATTTCAAAAATTCTAGTTGAGCCTCTGTATAGAGGTCTGAGCTATAGACAGGCAAGATATTATTATAATAGAAGCATTTTTCACAAAAGGAGAACATTTTGAAAAATGATTATTATAAGTTAATTTTTTGCCAAAATATTGTATTTAAATAATTTTTTTTTGTTAATATGTGTCCTTAAAACAATTTTATACATAAATTTTAATCTAAGTGACACTAAATATCACAAATATTATCCATTTACACTCTGTTGCAAAATCACGGTTCCGAACGTAGTCGGATACCTTAAGGAAAGAAACCTACTTTCGAAATTATAGTGCACAATAAGACTTAAGACGGATAAAAATTTGGATCGGATTGATTCGATGGCACCGGGGATGGTGGGGGAGACCTTGGATTATGAAATATTTTAATGTACATTGTACTTTTCACTACTCTTTACTCATTTATCAATAATCCTCTCTTTTGGTTACTTATATTGCAGAATTTTTTTATTTTTATTTTTTGAGTCTAAAATCATCCAATAAACTTAAGTCTTTTAATTTTTACAAAAATTCAACNCCGAGTGGCAATATTAAAATTTGATATTATTTTTTAAAATTATTGTTCGCCTAATCTCTGCACAATATAGCATCACTTCTGCATAAATAGGTATCAATTAAAAATAATTTTTGTCTTTTTGTAACCACGATCTACCTTAATGTACACTTTCAGGAAAAAGAAATTGTAAGAGAAAATTGTATCAGCAATGTTCTGTTTTTGATTTTCAAAATAAATATACATTTCAATACTTCTGAAACTAATTGGTGTAAGCTTTAATGAACTATTTTTGAAATAGAAAGCACAGAGACGCTTATGTAAGAAACGATTTTTGTCAATTAAATATATCTTTCAAACCAAGTATATCAAATGTAACGGGACTATTCCAGTACTCTAACTAATTAATCCTCTTAGGCTAAAACTGTTTCTGTAAATATTATTCGATTAAAAACTTTCTCCCGAAGAAGAAGACGTGACTTATGCAAATTAAGGCTTATATAAAAGCATTAACTTTCAGCTTCGAAAGAGAGAGAGGTTAGAAGCTAAATGGTAGGAGTTAGTGATTAATGTAATGTAATAAAAAGCTAGTCGAGGGTGATTCGTAGATTATTTTTTAATATTTAAGATTGAAGATTTGGTCAATTATCTCTTAAAATTGGAATATTGTCTGAGTTAAGTAGATAAATTTAGAACGTAATTTCAAATATTTAGAAGGTGTAATGCTAGGCCGTTCCAAGAGTAAGTGATTCGATTTTTAATTAATTATTCAACTATTTCGTCTACCTCACTTTTGCTCTCGTATTTATCTAAAGGTGCGTTTCCTAACTTGGGTTGTTGAGACTTGTTAATAAATTGTTCTTGTTTTGACTATGGCTAATCTTCGTTTGAACTCTCGAACACTAATGGATAGGACAGCACATCCATTATACAAATACAGAGAAACTGAAATCATCGTATCTTGCTTGCTTACACTAATGTTGTACGAAAGATTAATGCTGGACTTATTTAGAAAAGTATTTAGTAACAAAATATTGTTACATTTTTTAATGAGATAAAACCAGCTGCATGGCCCAGCGTTGCAGGGCCTATCTCGAGTGCATAATTTCCCCTTCCCCTCTCAATGTCAGTATCTCCTGAAGTAGATGTAATTTCTATACGGGTTTCTTTCCTTTCCACTTAGCAAGGCGTAGTACGGGCTTTTACCGAGTGTATAACTTTATCCCCATAGGAATTTCCTCTATCACTCTCAACGCTCACACTTCTGTGTGAGCGTGCAAGATGTGAGAGATTTCTATAATAATGTCTTTAAAACCCCTTTTTTGAAATTTGTTCTACTTTTTAGTACGGATACTCAAATGATCACAGCTATAAGAAAGCCCTACAGCCATACAGCCATAAAGCCATGAAAAATTCTTTTCATAAAAACGTGTCGAAATTGACTCCTTTTAGAAAAAATCATAAGAAATGCAACTTATCATTATTTTGAGAAAAGAATTATTTCATGTCCTCTTTCCGATTCAGGAATTATTTTTAATCTGATTATGGCCCGGCGTAAACTGCATAAAGGGGTAAATCAATCATGTATTTTAAAGTTTTTAATTAATATCTTTTTAACTTATTGTGATATTGGAATTTAAATGATCCAAATGGCTTCCTCAATTTTTTTCCACCGTTTGGTATCCTCGGAGCATTTATGCATTCAGTGGTTCGTGAGAAGATAGCCCCACATAGATACACACGTTTGTTTACCTATGAATTTTAGTAGTGTAGATATTAAATGGAATATAATTTACAAATTTGTAAAAATCAACTTGGTGTGTAAATGAAAACCATTGCAAAACAAATGAAATCTTTCTACTTATATTTTTTGGTTGTTAGTAGGATCAACATTATCTCCTTCATCAATAGAATTATTCTAATAATTGATGTAATATTTTTTTATGTGTTGATTAATATATTTTCTGAAGCAATTTAATTCAAAATAGAAGAAATTGAATAAACATTTTGTTCTCCCAAGGGTTTCATAATAAAGCTTATTATAGTTAATTATTAATGTCATTGAAATAAAAATAATTAGTTACAGATTTAAAGTTGTCAATACTTTTATCAGTTATCCGTTATAATTACATATAAGAATCTAATTTAATATTGCTTTGATTAACTCTATTAAAGCTTTATAAAACTTAATAGAGAGAGAGAGAGATTTTTCTATTCATTTCTACGTTAAAATTTTATTTTCCTTCCATAGAAGTTCAGTTTCAATAGTTTTTTACTGCAAAAGAATATAAAATGAGAAAATGCAATCCTTAACCAGTTAACCATTTTATCTGTAATAATTTACGATTTTGTTCTTTATTGGTAGCGTTTTTTGATACTAATCAGTACATTTATTTCTGAGTAAAACCTTTATAGTGATAAAATCAGCGACTATCAGTTTAAATTGAAGGCAAGCCTTGATGTCTGGAAAAGTACTATTGGCGCCTTTGGCACTGATAAATCATTTAATAAAGAAAAATAAATATTACTGAAGATTCATATCAAAAGTAACAGATCATATAAAAAATGATTCTCTAATTTCTTATAAAAAAGTGTTTTAAACATTCAACTTAAATAATATATATACTTTAAAAACAATTTCATGTTTATTCCAATGTTAAAAAGAGAAGAAATTTTCTTGTTAATTTCAAGAATATGATAAAATATAGCTGTATAGTTTTAAAGGTTTTTTTTAAACAAAATATTCAAAAAACATTTAATGAGAATTCTATATCATTTTTAAAACTAAAGTTTTTTAAGGTTTAAATTCTAATAGTGATATGCTATTAATGTACAAATGCTATATCCGAAAGACAAAACAAATATTGTTTTAAAGTAAATGAATACCATTCAAAAATTATTTCATTTCATAATTTGATTTTATTTCCTGGAATGGTTTTAGAAGTTAGTGTGAAATTGTTTAAATGGTAAACACAGAGATTCCTTGAAATAAATGAAATATATGTTCTGAGATAGCGTTCAAGCGTTTTTACGAATAAAAAGCATTAGCTGTATTTGTACTCTGTGAATTGATTTATGTAATGAAATATAGAGAGTGAGAAATTTTAATTTATTTTGTTTTACAGTGATAATAAATAGTGCTCGATATATTTTCGCTTATTTTATTTATAATTTAAAACATAAAATGTTGAAATATGACTGAAATTATATAACAAATTCTTAGAAATTTTTTCAACAGTACTTGTCCATCCCATTCACACCAGTGAGTGGGATGATAATTACAGTTAATGGTAATTCTTATTCCGATTAATTTCTATTGCATTGATTGCAGTATGTTGTATTATCTTCTGCTTCTGTATTCCTATTGTATTTGTTATACAGGGTATTTCCGTATTCTACCGGCAAACTCATAAAAGTGATAGTAGGTAGCATGGGGAGACAAATCACCATAGAATATGGGGTTGCAAACGACGTTGAGTTGGAGCTATTCGCAGTTATGAAGGGTGTGAATGTCAAGTGGAATGAAAAGAGGGCATAACAGGTGAGAAATACGTTTGCTAGACGTAAATCATGTTTACAATAAGAACAATGCATCACAGTTCGACATCAGTAATGCAACGACAAGTGATTGTCACAGAAATCGTCCAAAGTTCCAGGCACGTAGGTCATAGCATAGTCGACATTAACAGATGAATAATTGCCAGACGCGTTCAAACAAATAAGGTGTGCTGGCAATGTCAGCTGGAGCGACGATGATGCATGCCATGAGATCCTCCACTGTAGATACCAGTGTCTAATTCACAAGCGATTTTAGTGGCCTCAGAAGAAGAAATCCAAAGGATTAAAGTTCAGGAACGTGGAGTCCAAGCAACAAGTCCGCCGCGTTCAATCCATCTCTCTAGGACAGGGATGGCGAAACAGTGGCACTCGTGCCATCAATGGCACACGACACTATATTTTGGGCACTCGAGCAATCAAAATGGTTTGCATTTTATTTCAAAATAACAAGGTTCACTATGAAGTATTGCGAGCAAACGTGGCAGGGAGCACACTACTTTGTTATTGTCCTGCCTTAGTTACATCGTGGACTGGCATAGTCAATTTCGTTGAAACTACTATAGTTTAAAGTTTATTTGTCTTATATTTACGATTTTTAACTGTTATTTAACTTGGCTAGTTCAGCAAAAGAACAAAAAGTGCAAGGTAGTAAGTGTAACAAGGTGAATCTAGAAATATGGCATTATTAGTAAAGGCGACGCGGTGTGTGTTTTATGTTTTGGAACAGTGATATGCAGAACATCGTTTGTAAAACGGTATTTTGAAACAAATCACAAATCTTCTTGTCGAAAAAGTGAACTACAGCAAAAATAATTAATTGCTAAGAAACCATTTGGCAGATGACTCCAATTCAGCATGTGTATTCTACTAAAAGCAACATTTTACAATCTTAATATATTTATCTTCCAATCTACAACAACAGAAGTCACACTAATGTTACTTTAATATACTTATAACTAAAACATTTACAACTATACAGTGCAAAAGGTATTTTTACGTAGTAAAAAATGAGTTTTGAGTTGTTAATATTTAGTTTTATTATTTTTCTACTAATCACAAGTCAAAATTATTTGACGGCACGTCTATACCTCATTAAACACTTTTTTTGAGAAAAAGGCACGTTGATCCATAAAGGTTTGCCTCCCCTGCCCTAGGATATGTAGCATGGCAGGGGATACACATCGCAGTCGAAAAATGTGCTATTGCATCAAGAACATTATGTTCAGGTTCCCCAGACGAGAGTGAAATTTACAAACGTGCAGGTTTCTTCAACCCTACCACGGCACTTCATATCTCCTCATTCTTTTGACCACTCCGCTAGTCCGGTTCATCGTCCTCCCAATGGCTACTACTATCGCAATTTTCATCAACTAAACGGGGTTTGTGACCCCAAGTTCCATGTTTATTTGTCGTCCCCATGCTGCATACTCTCATCCCTCTGAATTTGTCGGTCGAATTCGACAACACCCTGTATATATGCGTAATGGAACTGTAAATGTAGATTAAACTATAAAACGAAAAAAATGTCATTACTTATTTTGCTGGTTTACTAAAGATCTGATATCCGATAAGTTTTGACGATTAACATAAGAATTATTAGTATCGTTTTATATTTCTTTTCATTGGATTTATTAACAACGCAAGCTGTATAGCAAATGCTGAGCTGGATTTTTATTTCATTTCTCCTAAAAGTTTAAATTTAAGGCTAGTTAAAGTTCTTCCTTTACTGTCCAATTTTAACGAATTCAATAACTTTTTTTTCAAAAACATATGGATGTTTTTAATTTCTTCTTACATTGAACTTTATTTTGGGCTCTGGAATGAGTTGGATCTTCACCACTTTTACAAAATGGTCCCTTCTTTTGAAATTTTCTATCGCGTAATGTCCCCAAGCAAAAAAATGTGAATATTAGCAGATTTAAAAAAAAACATGTTTTTGTGCCTTAAAATAAAAATTAGTTTAGCACTTTTATCCTATATTTGTCAAACTTGTGTAAGAAAGTGAATAGAAATTTAAAGTTTTTGAAATATATATATTCATAGTACTAGAGTCATGATAACTTTTGTAAATTTTTCCTTTATTGTATCTTCAATATAAATATAAAACACCAATCGAACAATTAACTTCATAGTAAAGCAAATAAAAAAAAAAGCGAGACTATTTTGTGAATACTTTCAGTCAGTTTTTGAATACAGATATGGAAGATTTTCTTTCAATTGGAATTAAGGAAATTAAGTATCCTTTTTTTCCCTTCTAGAATGAATAGGAAATAAGTATAAGCTATTTTTTTTGGTATTAATCAGTTTTAGACGCTTTTGAAAACCAACTGTTGATAAAGTGATACGTTTCATCGGAAATTCAACAGTATATGATTAATGAAATTTATTTTTTATTTTTTTATTTATAATGGGCTGCGGATTGATGCTTTACCATAGGAGACCTAGTACTTCCCGAAAGCTGGTATCTATTTAGTGCGGCACCATATAGGCGGAAACCCAATCATCGCGGATAATTTTGACGCCCAGGTTTCTCCCTCGAAGGAGGCACCTGAGCTCTGACGATGGGAACCTGTTCTAGGATTTTAATTTTGCCGACAGCACCCAAGTCAAACAGACACTCTAAGGATCTTTTACATGCCGTATAATCATGTGACATGTCCGTTGTCGAGTTTTTGCATGATGAAAATCCACCGACTTGGCCCGGGATCAAACCTGCAAACTTAGGTTCAGAAGGGCAGCGACAAACCAACTACGTCACCCAGCCGGTTTAGTGAAATTTATATGAACCAATACACATATTTAGATACAATATTTTGCTTTCCTTAATGAATAATTGTTTTATATGAAATTAAATAATAAATATTTTTATTAAAATTACCAAGCACATTTTGTATTTTTAAATCATTTTGTTTAAAAAAATTTCTTTTTTAATTGGATTCTACTATATTCAAAGGGTCTTTTTCAGTTCTTTAAAAACGTAACCAGAACAATACTTGACAAATTGTAAGGAAATTTAGCACTTATCTATTAATTCTAATCGAGTGATTTTTCGCCCACAATTGGCTACATGCCAGAGATTAATCGGCTCAATTCATGATAGTCACATAATAAAGACAGACACGTGTTATCCAAACAAACAACAATATCAAAACAAACATTGAGCTAATTGTACTTGTGCTGTTCAATTTGTAAAACTTGGTTGAAATTTCCTAATTGGGTAAAGATGTTCACATTTCATGAAATTTTTTTTTCAAATGATTTTAAAATTCATAAATCTTTTTTAAACATGTATTTTTAAATAGAATACAATTTGTATATCTATGTGCGCTGTTATTGCTGACAAAAATGTACTTTTTAAGAGAAAGTTCCTGCAAAAAGCAAAAGTTGGCAACAACAAAGAGGATGAGCCAATTAGCTGGAAACATGGGATTGCTTTTATCGTATGACTATGACGTCACATGAGTTTTTGAGTTTATTGGCCAAAAATGTGTTTATCCTTATCAGGTGACTATGACGTCACATAATAATGATAAACACGACATTGGCACATTGCCAACAGTTTTACTAGTTATAGCAACCTATTTCATTCTGAACTCATAATCTGCTCTATGAGGCTTTATTTTTTTACCTATAATTTGTCAAAGGTCTGTTGAAATTCGTCGATGGTTGCGACTAGCATGGAATTACTCTAATAGAGCAATTTTATTTTCAAAAAATTGAAATAACATTGTGCCACATAAGTTCGTTTTCTAAGTTCTAAAAATGTTCTCTTAAACCTCTGATGAATGCAGCAGAGAGCGCACAACTAAAACTTTTATTTTAGTATCTGGTAGTGTTAGGTTTGTGAAGGCTGAAAGGAAATTATGATTTAAATTACATAATTCTCTACGGGGAGTTGTAGTAAAAATTATCCATGATCCATATATATTTGATTAACAACCCAATATTCCTACTCGCTTTTTGAATACTTTGCTTCCTTACATGAGTAGTAAGATAAAATGAAGATGGCTTTTATTTTTAGATGTATGCCCTGAAAATGATGCATCGCAATTCCAAGAAAATGCAATGAAAAATGATGTTAGAAATGTAAGATTAATGATCCACCTGAGATCCAGTAGCACAAAATGGATTCCGTTTTAATTACTTCCTTAATTGGAAAGTTTTCGGTACATACTCAAGGGATATTTTCTAAATGGCAAAGTTAAGGAATGATTTTTTTTCTTCTATTGAATAATTTTTTTCCTTTTTCGTTTTAACGTGTTCTTTAAATTAGAATGCATGTAAAGAAGAAAAACAATAAAAAAAGAATTAATTATGGCTTATTTAGTTCAGAATCGTTTAAAAATAAAACTGCCCTTAATTTACAATTTTGAATTTGAATTTTTCCAGTTTTGAAAGAAAAAAATGATGGAGATACTTAACCTTCTAAGCGGTCTGCACTTAAAGTCTTGCCAATCTGGAGATGCTTCAAAAATGCACAGCACATATTTTTTTTGCTTTCAGGTGGGGTTCTCAAAAGCGGTTGAGCCATATTTATAAGAATTCGGCTCGGTCGCTTTTTGGAATCTTGTTTGAAGGCAGAAAAAGCATCTCTGGAATGGCGGAATTTTACGTGCAGACCGCTTGGAGGGTTAATTTACTTTATAACAATAAATGACAAATTTTGAAGTATTATTAATCTCTCTATATACGCATATATAGGCGAAAAGTGACTCATTCATTCACTCTTCACGAGATCTACGGAACTATAAAATCTACAGACTTGAAATTGGGTAAGTATGCTTCTTTTATTGAGCAACGATCAGCTAAGAAGGGATTTTGTGTAAATCGACTTCCAAGGGGACTGACTACAAGGGGTTAAAAGGGCATTATAGAGTTAAAATTTCATTTTAAAGTATTAGACTTTTCAGATTTGAAATTTGTGAAGCATGTTTCTTTTGTTGAGTAGCGATTGCTAAAAAATGGATTTTACGGAAATCGACCCCGAGGAAGTGAAATATGGTTATATTTCTGTTTTATAAAAGTTAGTCTTGTCCTATTTAATCTAAGAGGTGAGGGACGTAAGAATGTTTTTCGATACAATCGAAAGTTTAATGCAAGGACTATCACGTCAATAATTTCAAAAACAGTAAATTGTTAAGTAACATCATCAAATACCCAGCAAAGCGGGTGAGTAACGGGTAATAATATGTACAGGGGTGACAAAAATGTATAAACTCTGTAAGATTGGGAAATATGTTAATGCCATAGGGGTTTGAGATCGCCTTGACTATAGGATTAAGTTACAAGAGTTGGTATATTAACAGTTGGCATTGGTGTTTCGACGTTTTCAACAATTTCAGCGACAGATGGTGCTAGTGTTTTAGTAAGGAAAGTGATGTTATGGAGCGAGTATTTCTGACTTCTGAGTAATGAAAAAGCATTTTGAAATGATATTGGACGTTCTAGAACATCACTGAAGTGTAATGACATTGGAGGCAACAATAAGAAACGGTACCATCAACACTGTGACTGCCTCCCTTCAGACCCAATTTTTTTATAAAAACAAATTGAGTGTTTTAGGAAGAAAAAAAAACTATAGATAAATATATAAAAATCTCTAAATAAATATTGTACTTTTAGAAAAATTGGTTGTTTTCAAGGAAATTTTAGCAAATTTTTACTAAAACGGGTAACACTGTATAAAAATTTCTAATACAATTATCATAATTTTCTTCATACACAACATACATATGGCGGTGCTCTTCAAAATGACTCAAATTCTAGGAGAAATATTAAAATACAAAAGAATTACAGACGATTATACATAATAATATGAAAATTTTGATATTTTTAAGTTTCTTCTTTATAAAAACTACCCTAAATGAAAAAAACATTTAACCTACAACAAAACTTATGGTCCACTTTATGAAAAATAGTATAATAAACATTCCCACAAAATTTTAAAACGTTATCTGGTTTGGTTCTTAAGATATCATGTATCTGGTAAAAGAGTTTCTTTCGAAAACATAATTTTGAGAGAAACTCATTTAAAGTTTTATCTTACTGTCCTTTTGCATAGAGCGATGCTTTTTAAAATCACTATAACTTTATTTCTATTTCACGTAAAGGAAAAAGAAAAACTGCTTTGGAAAGAAAAATGTTCAAACTATAAGATTTTGAAATAAAAAATATGCCTTATGTAGACGAAAAACGACATTTTCAAGGTAGGCAGTCACCTTAAGCATTGTCGTATTCTCGATAAGTTTGAAACTGAAGGAACAATAAAGGATATGCATAAGAGATGATCAGGCGGGCCCCGCTCATCAACAAGCGAAGTGTCCTCTCTTGGAGTGTTAGGTTCATTCCCACGGTCACACCAAAATCGACATCACAATGTGCACGGAAAACAAGAGTGAGTAGGACTAGCACAGGTCCTATTTTGCAAAGAGCAAAAATGGAAAATTTACTTACTATAATTGTTACACTCACTGAACGTGACGACCCAGACAGAACTCAGTTTTGTGAATAGTACCTCATGCTGATTGGCAATGATGCAAAATTTACTTCTCAAGTGATGTGGTCTCTTTTAATTATGTGGTTATCTCGAGAATGTTTTGTACAGCAAGAAACCGTGCGCACTAGAGAAACTGTGAATTGAAATTGAAACGGCTAGTCACGTATTTCTTACAGCTACTCTAAGAAATGTCTCCAACAATGAACGGCATAGGTGGAGGTGGGTGGATTACAGTTTGAACACTTATTGTAACTTTGTCATTTTTCAATTCCTACTCACTATTATCTCACACTCTATATATTTATTTATTTATCTTGGTGGAATTTTCAATCGTTAATAAAATACATTTTAAAGCGCTCCACTGAACTGAAATTTTATATACCGGATTAATTTGGATAACAATACAATAATTTAATTATAATTAATAAAAATTAATTGATTAAACTAATTATTCAAGGAATTACAAATTCATCCACGTTGGTATCATTTTTGGTGACTTAGCGACCCTTTTGGCGACTTGTGTCAAAACTAAAAGATTTTTTTTCCCTCACGTTTTAAAGCATTAAGTCGAAATGAAATTTTATATATGTACACGATTGTTTTGGGTAACAATTCGATACTTTAATGATAATTAATAAAAATCAATTACCGCTTAATGTTGTGATTCTGTAATATGTATATTAATTGTAACTATTTAATAAAAAGCAACTAAAATAAAATTTTTCTTTGTTGATCTAAGTAGGAATTGACTTAAATTTTTTTTTATATTACTCGTTATTCACTGTGATACTTAAGATAATATATACGTTTTCATTCATTAAAGTGTGTATATATTTTTTTTATAAACTCTATATACACCGCCATGTATCAGAAATATACATGCATGAGTTTTATGAACATTGAATTCTTTTTGATTCTATACGAACATATTTATTCAACAAAGATAAATCAGTAGAAATTTAAGAAATAGAATACTCAGAAGTCTTTATAAACCACAAATATTTACATATATTTCTAAAGATGCTTAATAGATATCATTGAAGAGATTTATGGAAGAAAAAATTTAACTTATAATTACTTAAAAATTGCACACTTCATAGAGAAAAATAATTTATATAGACAGATCCCCATGTTACGGCACTTATTTGAAAAATTTACAGCTTACTAAGGCTTAGAAAATGGAAAGAATCTAACAAATGAATTTTGAGAACTTAAGAAATTAATTAATCCACGAAATTAATTCAGAAGGCAAGAATACAGATGGAAAAGCAAAAAGTTAAGCATTTTTCGTATTTGGGGAAAATACTTAATAATAAGTTGTTAATAGTTACACTTAATAATTCACCCGTCCAGTTTTTTCACCTCCGTCTTTCTAAGGACAAAGAAAAAATACAACAGATGGTTGGAACGAAATAAAAGATTTCCTCTCGACTTATACTAATTATATTCAAATGAATTTTCTTTTAATTAGCATAGCTCAAAAAATAATTCTTCGGAATCTATTAGGCTTATAACTTGATAAAGGGATTCTTTTCTTTAAAGAATGAAAATAAAATGAAATTATTCTAACAGGAAATTTTAAAAAGAATAATGATAATTGGATTAAATTTTCTATTTTATTCAATGGTTTAATTATTTATTTAGCACGTGGAATGTTTGTTCAGTCGAAAAGGAACAAATAATACTTTAAGTGGTAGAAAAATTATTTAAGTAAAAATAAATGAATAACACGTGAACGGTTTTGTACACAGTACTATGATCATAATTGAAAGTTAATGCTGTTTAAACAAAATATTTTATTAAAGCGGGTTGCTTTCCAAAGTGACTTAAATTTAATCTTTTAAAAGCCAAGTATAGTTCACAGTCATTCCTGATAACTACATTTGAAGTGAAAGTATTCATTTATTTCGCTTCTTGAGTTCGAGAGAAAGTAAAATTTAATTAAACATATATATATCATACTTATATATTCCTACATTGTTATAAAGTATATTGTTCATTAAACGTATTTTCATATGAGATCATAAAAATTCTTATTTTGTTCTTTTTATCAAGAATTATTCAAGCAAATAAATAATATTTTGATAAATAAAATGTTCTCAAGAGGAAACTTACAATGTATCCTTTTTTTTCTGATGCTTTTTTTTTGAATATATTTAATGAAAATTTGGTTTTGAAATGTGGGGAATAATTTCAGTAGAAAAGTGAAGACTAAAATCTCTATAGATTAATAAAATTAATACTATTGAAGCCTCTATAAGTATACATATATGTGAGTTTTTAACCGCATTGTGTGGTCGCTATTAAACCATGTTTTTTTATTGTGTAAAGTATATATATATATATATATATATATATATATAAATTACATAATATATATATATAAAAATTTATAGATTAAAAAAAAGAAAAAATAAATAAATATAAACATTTTACTAAATATTGCTTAAATCAGAAAT
>BMAV01023104.1:34269-44919 GCA_019973955.1 Trichonephila inaurata madagascariensis | reverse complement strand
AAAAAAAAAAAAAAAAAAAAAAAAAAAAAAAAAAAAAAACACATTTCGAGAGAAACGCATTTTAAAGTTTGACATCGTACGTAAAGTATGGCATCTGCTTTAATAAAACACTTGTAGTTTTTGTTCTAGTGAACGGAAAATAAAAAAAACTTTGTATTTTTATAAAGTGAATAAGATGGCATATAAAATAAAAACATAAAAAAAAAAATAGTCAACTTTTTTAAAAAAGTTATGATTTTAGGGTAGTCGGAAACCTTAAGAATAAAAATTATAGGAAAAAGCAAAAATTATTGGACACTTTTGAAATAAAAGAAATTTTTCTTATGCCAAGGCTTAGAAATGTTTAAGACTTCGGTTGCCATTTTACAAAAAATAAATATTGGGAGAATTAAAATGTGTATTACACAATGAGGAGTTTGGGCATGTTAAATTTATCTATGCACTTTGTGCATTAATAAGATGATTAATTCAGATTCAGAGATTATTAATCGAATATTTTTTAATTCCTACTATTGACTCACACTCTCTATATATTTATTTATTTATCTTGGTGGAATTTTCATTCGTTAATAAAATACACTTTAAAGGCTCAATTGAGCTGAAATTTTATGTACATGATTATTTTGGTTGCCAATACAGTAATTTAATTATAATTGATTAAAACTAATTATTCAAAAAATTACAAATACAGCCACGTTGACATCATTTTTAGTGACTTAGCGACCCTTTTGGCGACTCGGGTCAAAACTTGAAAATGTTTTTTTTCTCACGTTTTAAAGCATTCAGTTGAACTGAAATTTTATATGCAACGATTGTTTTGGATGACAATACAATTTTAACATAATTATATTTGTATTAATTGTAACTATTTAATGAAAAGTAGCCGAAATAAAATTTTTCTTTGTTGATCTAAGTAGAGGAGTTGACTTAAATTTTTTTCCCTTATATTACTTGTTAAAAGATAATTTTAAAGGGAAACACAAAATTGAAGAAAATCTATTTGTCAACATATAATATTGTATTGAGATAACTGATTGCTGTAATTTATAAAAGGTCTATGTGTGGGAAAATATTGAAATAAAAATATATTCTCTGGTATACATATTTCTTTTTGTAAACAAAATATACTATTGCTTATAATTCTCATTTCAAAAATGAAATTGTGAACTAATATGGATTAAAGTACTTTATATAAAATTTCATTTTAAAGTTTTAAAATAATGAAGTGAAGTGAAATTTCGTGGAGAAGGTACCAATTGAATTGCCGTCCTCGTCATCTAATAGTTGCTCGAAATAGCGAAATCGCATTCATATAGTCTTTCGAAATTAGTTTGTAATCTTGGAAGATACAATACATTTCCTTAGAAAAATACAAAAGCCCTCATTGAAGGAAATCGTTATTTTGAATCCTAACCTAGTGGTTAGAACCTGATTTTTTTTTTTACTCTTTCTTATTGGCATACGAAACTTACGGCTAAATTATTGGCTTGAAATCCACTTGAGGATTTCGAGGTTCAGTTCCATTAATCATTTTGTTCCAAAAGAAGGATTTTAAATTGATTCAGAAATCAATCTCATGAAAAATTAGAATGTTTCCACTTGAAAACGACTAAGTGCTCTGTACAACGCTTGAGATATTGGTAACAGGTCACTCGTAATTTTGAACCACGGTTATGACGAAAAATTTAAGCTGGCATCCAGCTCTCCGAAGTATTGCATCACACTAAAGTAAGGATTCAAGTTTCATGCCACGTTAACGACGGGTCTTTTGGTCTTCTGAGTTAGGATTTGTGAAGTTTCTTTTCCCCGTAGATCAATTTTCGGGTTAAAAAAAAATTCGAGGCACAACTACCATTAAAGCGGTTTGAGTACTAAAGAAAAGAAGAAGAAACAATGCAGAATTAATGCTCATCTTTCTTCAATGCGAGGAATGAAACGGTATTTGGTACTTACGTATTGTCGCAACAATCGCCAACGTTCAAGATAACTCGCCAAGTTGGCAATCTCAATTTTGCATGTGTCGTATACGCTGAATTGACAATTATGTGCTTCGTTTCATATAATCTCGCCAATACGGTTGCGATAATATGTAAGTACCAAATTTTTCTTTATTTTCTATATGCTTATATGAAATACTTCATTAATTTTATCCTCTAATCCAGTGATACTCTACCTGCGTCCCGCCGGCCTTTTTTGAGTGGCCCGGTCATGATCCATTACACTAAGAAATTCAATTATTGGAGAACAATGTGCAAAAAATTGAACAGGAAATTCTCTCAGTCAAGCAATCAAATGTCTCAATTTTACTATCAATTTGTTTTTTTTTAATAGTAGAAAGTAAGCAAGAGCCTTGACCATAGAAGAAAGAAAATAGAAATTATCCCATAACTCAGTAAAAATTCATAAAAATAAATGTTTTTCTTGTGTGCGTTTGATAGGAAAGTTAATGTAGTATTAAAATAAAAGCAAAAAATGAGTTTTATAATATTTTGATCAATTTTGTGTCGATGTTGCTTTGGTTTTATAATGTATTATTCCCCCATTATTCTCATGTTGTGGCACGCGTGAAATACCTGTCATATCTATGCGCCCGGCGGGAAAAAAGGTTGAGTCGCTTGACCTATAATGTCTGCTCCTGTATCTACTTTTTATGAAAGAGTAAGTTGAAAATGAAGACTTATAGGTATAAGATGAAGTAAAACACTCTAGATTTTTCATGAAGCCTTGCCAACAGCATTATTTTATGAATATATATGCATCCATAACTGTTCTTGGTTTTCTTTAATTGTATTCCTGTTTAAATTCCAGCAAACCTTAAAAATTTACATTCATTGTTCTAGTAGGTTTACGCTTAGGATCCCAGGAAAATGGTTTCATCATCCTCTGTATATATCATCAGAGTCAATGTCAAGAAAAAAAGAGATCAACTATACTTCTTTTGAAACCTTGGAAGTAGGCACAATGACAATTTTAAAGAAATTGGTGTGATCTTATTTGACTTGTTACAAGTTCTTGCAACCAAGGAATGTTGGAGATGTCTTTGCTCTCAAGATACGATTTAAAAAAAAATGTGATAATTTAACTCAAGGCTTTTATTTACTCAAATCACCTTCCCCTTTCCTCTTACAGAGAAGTGGTAGTTTTGTTATTTTAAAAGATGTCAGGTTCTATTTTTACAAATATCTGCACACTTGTGTTCTATTCCAAGTTTTTTTCTTTGCACAATTGTTGAAAGCTTTAAAAATTTCGTCCTCAGTGGCACAAGTTTCAAGTCCACTTCCCTCACCAAAAGTTCTTATATTTGAATTTCGAACGGATACTTTACAAACATAAGAATAGCATATTATACAACAGGTATTTTCATCAAGTTGCAAACTAAATAACTCAGAGAGAAGCTTTCAATCTTCTTATAAGCTTGTTCTTTTCACAGACTATGAAATTATGTAAATTCACATGTTTATACTGCTATTTGACAGATACACAGTATCAGTTTTCTTTTGGCCATGTCTGGATCGAATATACAATTTTTAACATCGCATAATTTTAATCAGTGTCTGGACTATAGTACAGGTTTTTCCGCAATGGCGCTGCCAACAACTTTATGACTATGATCATTTCCTAACGCAACTGTATTCTTTCTTTCTTGAGTGAATATTAACGTCGCACTGTTCAGCTACACGAGGGCTTTTGGCGACGGACAACGTAATTTTGAACCATGGTCAAGTGACACCTGACCTGGCACACCCTCTCCTAACTACCACACCACACCAAAGGGAGAACGTTTGACCTTTCGACAGATTTAAAGTGCATCGCTGCCCTACACAGTGGGTCTTAAGTGGTACTGGGCTCGAACTTGTGGCAAGGCCAGCCACGATCCGATACCTTGACCACTCGGCTACCGCAGCCGTATTCTTTCTTGAAGTGTTACTATAAGACCGCGTAGTTTCAGATAAAGGCAATAATTGTATTTGCTTATGTAAATCCTTTAACATAGTAGGGATGATTCATATGTATAAATTATCTATGCAAATATGTTAAATGGATCATTGATTGCAGGTTGTAATTTGAAAAAAAAAATATTAATATTTTTCTACACATATGGTTTGTTCTGAAATTTTTCCAGAACTCTATGAATTAAAATTGTATTTACGGACGGTAATATAACCAATTAAAAGAAAATTAATATATTTCATCAGTGTTCTGATAATAATTTAAAAGGTAAATTTTTCTTCGAAATTTTTTCTTTCTTTCAGTATTTAAATATAAGTAATTCTACATTAAATTTTTAATTATTATATTATGCCTGTAACGTTTCTGGAAGATTTATTTTATATCAAAGTATCAATTTTATAGTGAAGAATAGTTCAAAAGCTTGATATTCCTAACAAATTATTCGCATTTTTCACTTTTTAAAGGAAACAAAATTTAATATATTTCTTGATAAAAGCACAATGAAGATTAACACAAGAGATCATATATATTTTTTAAAAAAGAACAGGTTCATCTAATAAAATAAACACGTGTACAAAATTAAATGAAATTCCTTAAAATGTTTTCTTCAATGTAGTGGTATTGCTTTTAATCCCGAATTCTAAACACATTAAAAATTCAATTTTAATTAAAAACTCAGTAAAGATTCAGTAAAAAAGAAATGTTTTCCTTAAACTTATATAATGAAAAGGAGATTGGGAGAAATAAGATTTAACATGTGTTTAATACCATCATGCTTACAATTTTCAAAATCAAAATTATCGTTCCATAGCTATTAAAATAACATAACATTAAAAAAAACGCGAAGAAATATTTGTAAAATATTTTATATATGTGTAAGAGACAAATATGAAATACTTTCTTTTTAAATTAAAATGATTTCCAGAAAATGTATCAAATAAACAAAAATAAATGTTTGAGCTTTTTAAAATTTATAATAACCTTCCTTAAACAAATAAATTTAATCAAAGAAATATTACGGAAATATCTAGACTGCGTTGAAATCCTTTTACATTTTAATGAGCTAAAAATGCTTTAAAAATACTTTTGTTTAAAAAAACTAAAAAAAATTGAAACGAGGTACTTTAAGAGAAAGAGTGTTTTAAAATTTATTTCTGAAAAAAGGAAAAATTCTTTAAAAATATATTTACTTAAGTAATATGATAAAGGCTGTTGTTAACTTTCAAGATGCATTATTTTCTGGATGATAAAAAAGGGCCAAGATGCATTTTTCTTTTAGTTAAAAAAAAAAAAAAATTACTAGATGCATTTAAGTTCCATCAAGAGCTTGAATTAAGTGTTCTTTCGGAAAAGAAAATAAGTTTAACAGAGAAAGAGTATGTTAATCATTAGTTTTTCTTGAAAAAGAACCCCAAGTCAATGTAGGATGTAAAACTCATAGCACAGTAATTAAAATAATGGAAAGTTGGTCTTTACAGTAGTTTTATAATAGCTTTTATATTGTTTTTGGTCTAGGAAGATTTTGAGCATTTTCTGTAATGTTTTTAATATAGTAAGAGCTTGAAACATTTTCTTTAAAGAAACCTATGTGCACGGGAAATTTCCTTAGCCTCCAATTGTGGCCAATATAGCCTAAAGGTTAGGATCACGAACTCATGACCATATGGTCACGAACCTGTCACGAGTTTGACCTATAATGCCACTGAAGACCCACTGTGTAGAGGAGTTGATGCACCATACATCTATCGAGGCTAAAAGTCCTCCCGTAGGCGTGGTGAGGTAGAGTTAAAGGGGTGGTGGTAGTGGGAGTTCAGGTGTCGTCTTTGTCACATTGAGTGAGTGACTATTAACGTCGCACTGTTCAGTTACACGAGGGCTTTTGGCGACGGACCACCTAATTTTGAACCATGGTCAAGTGACGTGGACGACATCTGAGCTGGCACCCCCCCTCTCCTAACTATCACACCATACCAACGGGAGGACGTTTCAACTCTCGACAGATTTAACGTGCATCGCTGCCCTACACGGCGGGTCTTTAGAGGTACTGGGCACGAACTCATGATATGCCTGCCATGAACCAATACCTTGACCACTTGACCGTGTTTCAAAGTTAAGAGGACCATGTCAATAGCCCTCGTGTTGGGCTATTATTATAGTGCACGTTAATAAACACTTACTCACTCTTTAACCTCTTTACAAACATTGAAAAGAACCAGAATAAAGAAAAGTAATGTATTTATTCTCAATAATTATGCATGAATGTGGTTACTTTCGGTCATATTATTCATGAAGATTCTTGTTTTTCATCGGTGGACGAATTTTCCAATGCCCTCTTCTAAGAATGCTGTTGCCACAGTAATGGACCTAAGTTTCATGAACGATAACAACTCCAATAAACAAAAGAAAAGTTTCTAGAGTTGTGTCCATTTAATAATAATGCTCAATCTCACAATACTGCTGTGATACAATAGATTTTCGAACAGTTTAAATGGGACATGTTTGATCAAATGGCGTATAATTCCGATTTAATGACTTTGTCTCTCGTTTCAGACTACTTTACTTGTTTGTATATCTATATGATAGCACTGACGATTTGCTTGTACATTAAAAAAAATTATTGACTGTGTATTTTCAAGGAAAGCCAAGTCAATCAACACATATTTTAAGTTTAATTCAATTACAAGTACAATAAATAAATATGTCTGACACAGCTTTAATTCAGAGGCAAATTATCTGAATAATTTAGTAAGCAACCGGAGAAAGAAAGAAAAAAAAATTTCAAAATTAAAGAGGTATCAAAAATATATATTTTATAGAAAAATTTTCAGTATTTATATAACTGGGATCTATACCAGAACTTAATAAGTTATATGTAAAATACATTTTTCTGTGGTTATGCGAAATAAAGATTTTATTAAAAAAATTTAGTTGTAATAAGTATAAAAAATAAATAATCGCACTGAAATTTTACTGAATATTTTTTACTATAATCAGTATTTTTTTGTTTTAATATTTTGGTTGCTTATTACTGTCATCCTTCGCCGCAAACCAGGATTATTGGTGAAGGACTTCGTAGTTTTAAATCATAGTGAAGTGATGACGACATCGGAGGTATCATTCCTTTTTTCAAACTCTGACACTAAGCTAATATAAGGCATTTGAACTTCAAACCTCTACACGGGGGCCGTCGTATCCAACGAATCGTGTTTTCAAGCGCTAGTGCCACTGAAATGATGCTCGTGAAATCTGTCGTGGCTCAGATTCTCCCGGTTGGCGTGGTGTGGTAGCTGGGAGAGGAGGCGACAGCTCAAGTGTCGTCCTCCTCACTCAACCATGGTTCATATTTATAAGGTCCGTCTGCAATGGCCCACTTATTGATTTAGAGTGTGACGCTCATACAACTCTCACTTATCAACAGTAATCATTTCAGCTAAATGGGAAGGATGGGAATAAAATACCGTGGGGATCAGGGATGGGTATTAAGTCAACCGTGAGGGATCGCCAAGGCATTTTCAGGTGACAATCTTTACTAAGGTCTAAGATGCGCATACCAAAAAAAAAAATATATATATATATATAGAACACCGATGCCAGCTAGACTGGAAAATCGGCTTTTCATAATCGATGCGACTGCGTTTACTTAAGCAAGTGATTCTATAAATGTGTAGACGAAACATGTACCTTCATTGGATGCTGCACATGATGACACTTAGCACGTTTATTGCAGCTGTAGGGAGAAAAAGCAATCTCTGCCATGTCAGCTGTATAAATAAACTTTTCCCCTTACGCCGACTGAAAGGAAGAATAAATGTTGATAATCAGTACTTCCCACGAAAGCACGGGTTAGGCTATTGGGACATCATCTCACACAGCGCGCTTCAACGGGATTGGGTTCTCGCGTTGATTTCATGTCCCGTGATGGCGCGGGACTCGGCAGCGAACAACTTAAGTACATACGTCAATTTAAGATTCATCTGTTCACGAATTTTCTGTGTTCGCTGCATTGAATACGTCCACGCTTCACGGTCTAATTGTCGCACATAGTTCCTCAAATATAAGAACTGACAATTGTGTTTCTGAAGTAAAAATAGTAATCTGTCATATTTTAAAAGAGGGGTGCAATGTCGAAAACAAGTGTTAAGAAAATAAAACATAAATATTAATACAGAATAGCAACACCTATGTCACTGGGTGAACCGCAACACTCTAAAAATACCCCTTACCCTGGAAAAATCCACCCACCTCTGTTGTAGATGCTTATAAAGAGATAAAAGTATAAAGGTATTGGATTTTTTTGTTCGCAAATGAATGATAACAAACAGTAATATATAAAAAAATAGTTTTTAAGTTAATTCCTACTTAGATCAACAACGAAAATTTTTATTTTAGCTACGTTTTATTAAATAGTTACAATTAATATAAATATGTATATACATTGGACAGAAAATCACAACATTAAGTGGTAATTAGTTTTTTTAATTATCATTAAAGTATCGTATTGTCCTTTTAATTTCAGTCCAACTGAATGCTTTAACACGTGAGAAAAAAATCTTTTCAAGTTTTGACACAAGTCGCCAAAAGGGTCTCTAAGTCGTCGACGTGGCTGTATTTGTAATTCTTTAAATAATTAGTTTTAATCAATTTTTATTAATTATAGTTAAATTATTGTATTGTCATCCAAAATGATCCTGTATATAAAATTTCAGCTCAATTCAGCTCTTTAAAATGTATTTTATGAACGATTGAAAATTCCACCAAGATAAATAATTAAATATACAAATACATAAATAAATAAATATATAGACAGTGCGAGCTAATAGTGTAGGAATTGAAAAAGAAAAATTATAATTATATTTATGAATACATTATTTTTATTTAATTATTTTATTAAAAATTTAAAGCAAAAATGAAATAAAACAATATTTTTATTAGAATTATTTGAAGTGTATATAATATCATTTAAAGATATAATAATAACATTATAAAAGTAAAATTTGTACTACAATTAATTTTGATTTTTATGGAAGCATATAAAGATAAAGTTAACAATTTTATCTGAATATTTTGGTATGTTTACATTGTGTATTAAGAAAAAAGTATTATGATTATTTAAAAGATGTCTTACAAAAGATTTTTATTTTCATTTGATTTTATCTATATAATATAAAATAATGACACAAAGTATTTATGTGTTGAAATTGTTAGTCAGATTTTTTAAACACAATGTAGAAAATCATCTTTATGAATTAAGACTATTTCACAGGATATATAAATATTGCTTTAGTTTAATAAAATAAGTAGAATGATTTCGACTTCGTTTCTTGTAACAAATAAAATTTCTGTTATAAATAAAATTTTAAGCATTTCATATTACTGAATAACCACAATAAAAAATTTTTGTTACATTAAATTATTAACAGTGTTGAGACAATTTCATAAATTTTAAATTATTTTACTTGAAGAACGCTGAGTTATTTTATCTAACAAAATTTTATTTTGACAGAAAGAGAGAGAGAGAGAGAGAAATATAAAATATTTTTGACAAGGAGAAGTGCATTTTTGGATATACTCATCGAAAATATTTCACAGAATATAATTGCTTTAAAAAAATTCAAAATTCGCTTTCGAATACACCTCTTCTCTATTACAATTACCAATAAATTATGAAAATACACAATCTATATATTCTCCCGTTATTTCTCCTGTATAAAACAAAATAAGAACAAAAGAAATAAATTTGGTTTTATGACTAAGGTTGTCATGATGAAAGCTTTTTCAGTAATTTGTGCTTTTATATGTAATTAATATCGTCTAAGAACAAACTAACAGAGGAATAGATTAAAAGAACTTCATCAAATAATAATATTTGTTAAAATTGCAATTCTGAAAAATAGCATAAGATTCCAGGAAAATATAACTAAAAACATAGTTATATGACGGGCAAAATATATGAAAAGAATTCGTTATGATGTTTGATAAAGGTCATAAAAATAAAGAACTTTAAACTATTCTATGAATCCTTGCTTTTTTATTCGAGTTCGAAAAAATTTAGTACCAAAGTTAGCCGAATGATCATGGTCTCAAACTTGTGTCCGGCGTTGTTTCTATAGAATCATAGTACCTCTAAGATCCACCGCGTTGAAGGGATAATTAGCATTAAATCTGTTGAAGCTCAAAGTACTCATGTTGTCATGGTCTAAAATATGGGAGAGTGGTAGGACCTCAGATGTCCTCCTAGCCACTTGATTAAGTTTAAAAAAGTATGAGAATGGTAGCCAATAGATGCAGTATCGCTTACCGATATGATATTAATAAACATGAAAGATTCGTAATTTTGTCAAAGAAGAAATAAGTAAATGAAAAGTATATAAAATGTGCATGAAAAGTTCGATTCAGACTTTGATCGAAACAATTTACACCAGCGTTTCTCAAACTGTGGGGCGCGGCCCCCTTGGGGGGCGTGACGACTCTACGAGGGGGTCGCGAGCAACAAACAAAAAAATCAACAAAACAAACAAAACACATTCTGATATAATAAAAAATAAATAACACATTTACGCTGATATATTATACTTATAAATGTATCAATGTATTTTTATCATTAATTTAACAATACGAAGTTAAGAACAAGTTTAATAATTACCAGTGACCTCATGGGATTGTCATGTATAAAATTATATACAAAAATTAACACACTTA
>BMAV01023104.1:0-30534 GCA_019973955.1 Trichonephila inaurata madagascariensis | reverse complement strand
CCAACACATGTGTCGCTTTTAAAAATATCTCGTTTATATTTGATCCCACTATATATTTACTATGATATAGTGAATGTACGAATTTTATTTCAATAGTATTGTAACTTATTCATAAGTTGATAGTCTTTTATTGACGCCACTCTTGGTAGAAATATTGACTACTGGCGACCGACCTTGTAATTTTAAATCACAATCAACGCAGTAAGCTTCAATGAACATTTCTGAAAGCTGTTAATTTTCTGAATGATTCTGAAGGTTTCACTAGATCGCATTCTAAAAGTAAGGAGTATATTTGGAAAAAAATCTGCTCAACATACACGGACGGAAAAGAATCCCAATATCAAGAAATTTTTTTTTGTATAATAGTGAAATTTGGACAATGCAATTGTCTAGTTAACATGCATGTTTAAGTGATTAAATTTTCAAGATAACAGGTTAACTTAAGCTCAAGAAAATGCATTTCAAATGTGAAATGCTGTTACATTAACAGCCGGTGAAACCTCCGGAATTTTGAATGCAAGCCTGCAAACGTGCATGCATTGTGTCATAAAGGTGCCAAAGGTCACTTTATGGTATTAAGTTCCATGCTTGTGGTACTTGTTGAGTAAATACTGGGACAGTCAGTTCTGGCTGTGGATGATACTGGAGTTGAAGTCCAATGATATCCCATTCGTGCTCAACTGGAGAAAAATATGGTGATCTCGCAGGCCAAAGTAACATGTCAACACTCTGTACAGCACGTTTCGTTACAGCAGTGGTGTGAGGGTGAGCGTTATCCTGTTGGAAAACTCGCCCTTGAATGCTATTCATGAATGGCAGTAATATGGTTAAAGTACCAGACTGACGTACAAATTTGCAGTCAGTGTGTTTGGGATAACCCCGAGAGTGCTCCTGCTGCCCTAGGAAATTGCTCCCCAGACCAAAACTCCAGGTGTAGATTCAGTGTGTTTAGGCTGCAGACAGTTTAGAGTTGCAGCTGTTTCCCTGATCTCCTTCTGACCAACACACGACTATCACTGGCACCAAGGCAGAACCAGCTTTCATCAGAAAACACAACAGATCTCCACCCCGTCCTCCATAGAGCTGTATCTTGACTCCACTGGCGTTGCAAATGGCAATCCCTAGGAGTCAGTGGAATACACGTTATAGGACAAATAACGCTGTCAAATTTTACACCACACATTTAAAGCAATCCTGATTTTCAAGTTCTATGTGGCGCTACTAGCGCTACACTTACGCTCGAAGCGCGAAATTTGAATCGATGCTCTCTTTTAGATGTATAAATATGCCTACCAAATTTCGTTTATCTAACACAAATGTTTCTTAGTGTTGGGCTTGGCCCCCCCCCCCGTCAGTGTATAACAGAAACTCAGTTTTTTAATGTATTAGGCGTGTTCAAATGAAAGTGATTCAAAGCTTCACATGCGAACAACTTTCAATGTATTTTCGTGAAACAAACGCGATATTGAAGGTGTATGTACCACGCACAAGCGTGTACAGATTTGTGATAAATTGTGCATTTGTAAGGCCGTGGTTTATCATTTAAAAATGGCTGGTATGACCTGCCTAAACACCACGGAAAATTTCTTTTTACAAGCTTTGTATGCATTTCACTCATTAAATATTGTTGTTTCTATCTCTGTATCTGTCTCATTTCAGAACTTACGCATCTCATGGATACACGCCTCGAATCACTTTCATTTATAAACACCCCTTATATTAATAGTTCATCCCTAGCACATGCGAAACTTATTTGTGTGTACATGATTTCTTACCCCTATTTTAATTTTTAGGAGAAATACGATGTTTAAATTACTTCATTTTGTTTCTTATTTATGACAAAGAGGAAATTGCAATTTTCAATTTTTAACAAAAGTTATCAAGGCAGGAAAGTCACAAAACTTTTTGAAAGCGTCTTAATTTTAGTCTTTACTACTGATTGTTGTTGTCATGCGTTTTTATCCTGGAATACATATGAAATAAGAGTGGAAGAACAGAAACATACAATACAAATAGGAGAATACAGACATTTACTCAACACGATGATCCCAGCATATAACAGAAGGAGTGCGCTGCTTTCCTTTCGAGACCGGAATTCATTCCAGGCGAAAAAGTTCGACTTTTTCCCGAAGAAGATACAACCATGCCTTACTCGGGATTCGAACCCGAACCCACTCGGTTGCAAGCCGAGGGTCAAATCCATAATACTGGCTGTGCGGCTGCTATTGATTGATTGATATAAATCTTATTTCAGGGTTATTAATATTTTAGTTAAGTATTCAGGAAATATTGAAATTTGCATATCTTTTTTAGTACATCTTTTCAATATACTACACGAAAAAATAATATCTTTTTTAATGACTTATTCTTATAAAGTATTTATTTTGTTGCGAGTTATTAACGTGATAAAAATTATGTCCGGAATATACACTTTTTGTGCATTTTTAAAAATTTAATTAATTAATTTATAAACTTCAAATCCTATACCACATTGACATTTTTAATAAAGTAATAAACATATAAATACATTAATTATACACTGCTTTGTTAGAATATATGTGTTATTGTTCTTCTTCGATCAATTACATGAGAATTACTCTGTCCTTTTAATTAATTCGGGACATTGAGACGCTCCGCAAGAGAAGTTATTACAGCAAGTCCTTTAGGATTCAAATTATTTTAATTAAAATGTCACTTAATGTAATAAAATTTGTATCAACCTTTAGGAATATAAAGGTCACAATCCTTGAAACTCCTTAATAAATATTTCAAGTATCATCCTAAAAGGACATGCAATCTTAGGAAAGGAAATTTAATTAAAATTATTGTTCTTCTTGATGTAATATTAATGAATCAAGAAAGAGAATGCTCATAATAAGTACATGTTCATTTAGTATTAATTTCTTAGCAAAAATGTCTAGACTAAAATTCAGCATTTATTTAAAGATTTAATTTAAAGTATAAATTTTCGATATTAATTGAAACGTTAATTTGTGTATACATTAGTTTTGACTGAAAGTACATTACCAGCAATTTTGGATATTTTTTTTTTTTAAAAAAAGAGTCAGTTTTCTCAAAACACACATTATTTTTTGGAAGTGAAATTCTTATAAAATGAAATAAAAATCAGGCACAACACACACACACATTTGAACATTAAAAAATTATTTAAATTTTCAAGTAAATTCTTAAGTAGGTGAATGGTTTAATTTACATTAGTGTAGATATGACTTATTTTTCTCTAGAGTTTTTATTTATTGTAGTTCAATACATTCGAACGATATGAAAATAAAAGTTTGTATTGATTAACAGATCTGGATCTCTTTTAAAATCTTCCATGAACACCCAGCAATAATAGTAAGCTTAAAATATTTATTAAAGGGAAAGGAATTCTTATAAAAAATATGCATAACACATTGAATTAATTAAATGCACTATTAGGAATTTGAAACTAATTTGTAAAATTTTGATAAAAATTTTTATTTTTCACATATTTTAAAGGAATAAAAAACTCTTTTGAATGCAATAATGCCATTTTGCGAACGTATGAATTTCACACTTGTTTTCATAACAATATTTTATGTGATTTTATTTTGTTCTATCGAATATGCTGCTTCTAGCAAGTCTACGTGGCTGAGATAGTCATTATAATTGCCAACTCATGGTAGTGTATTTTTTAATCGATTTGTGGGTTTATCCTGGTGTCATTAGCTACCCACAGTGTTGAGGAGCTGTTGCACGATAAATCTGTCAAGTCTCAAAGTCCTCACGTTGGTATGTTTGAAAATTTGGGGAGTCTGATGTCAGTTTGAATCATTTGACTGGGGTTCAAAATTATGAGGTCCATCGCCAATATCACAGAGTCGTTTATAAATTCGACTTAACTGAACTAATCAATCCAGTCAGCCCACATCCATCCTCTATGGTTTATGTGAATAGGTAAAATTATTATTTTTGAAGTGAAACTTCTTTAGGCGAGAGAGTGAATGGGATTTGCGTTAGGGTGAAAAAGCGAACAAAAGTAGTGTTTCCCCCCATCTCCCCGAATCGTCGCCATAGTGAGGAGATAGCGAGTGGGAGGAACAGAGAGCGGGGGACACCACGTGATTTGCGTCATATCCGTGAAAAGTTGGACGATTGCCAAGGGGGAATTGCATCAGAAGTATGCAGTGGGGCCTCTTGCTGCTTCGGACAAAAGGCGCTTAGGTTTTGGAGACATTAAGAGCTCTTGCTACTCGTAATGAAATCGCGTGACGTTTTTTCGTAGTTTTTATGTAATAAGCGTGCCGTTTTCAAAATACCCAAAATATTACAATTATATGGTTCTTCCCGTTACGGGAGTTTCTGGGGCATTGTGTATATGTCATTAACGTTCGAACCAGAATCACTACGGATAGCGTCTTGTAAACAAACACAGTGACTTCTGTGAGTGATATATTAAGTTTATAGTATTAATTTTCATTTCCGTTGAATTATAATTAAATCTAGTCAGATGCCTAGAACAGGGATAGCGAACCTTTTTGTGACGTGGGTCGAATTTCATTCCTAATTTTTTTTTAGTACTAGCGCGTGGGTTACTAATACCCATTTGCTCCAGAGTTAAGTTTAAAATTTTTTTAATTGAGTATTTTTAAAACTAAAGATCTTTAAAATATTCCATTGAGGCTTAACGGGTAAAAAAGGGCGCTATGGAAGTCTCTTTCTACACAAACATAACTGAACATAACCTTTCAAAAGTGCATTTTATCCGAAGAAAGTGCTTTAAATATAATTATTTGCTTTGATTTTAGATTTTTTTTTTCAACAAACAAAATGTGAGTAAAATTATACACTTTATTTGATAGTTTGTAAACACTTTTGCTTTATTTCAAATATACTACATATCTTCATATACCTTTGTTTTCATTTGCGTAACTCTGGAACTGTAATGATCAAACTGAAGGTTATACACAGCATCTAAATTGCTTTTGTGTCATTGTGCTTGATGAAATTCAAATAGAATGTAAATAATACACACAAATTAGAAAATATAAATAAACCCACGTAAACAAAAAAGTCGTTGCCTAGCAATCGTCGGTCAGTTAAAAAGCTTGCATGGGTCAGTGTCTGACCCACGGGTTATAGGTTCACCATCACTGGCCTAGAACAAATGTACATGAAAAGAGGAAATAAGTTTCGTGAAAGGAAAAAAAAACTAGCAGCAAGTCCAGTCGAAAGTCTATATATCACCATGTAGTCCTGTTGCAGCTGTTATCACATTCATCCATAACGTTTTAGTACTGTACACACCCGAGGCTGCTGAAATCATTAGATCCGATGATGATTAAAAGTCGATTATCTGAACGGCAGACTTTAATGTTAATTTTGCTTCAGAAGAAGCAAAGCCACTCATTGAATTCTTGAAACGGACTCTGAAGTCGACAATGAATATTGATTCTAGAGAAGGAACAAGATACGGAACCACGATTGATGCAGTTTTCTCACGTTTTCTTGATTGACTACAATCGAGGATTTTTATATTCTACTTCAGTTACCACACACCTATAGGGTCATTCTTGGAAAATGATGATGCAGAACATTGAATAAAAAATATTATTTTCATACAATTAATGAAGTTCGAATTTTATTTGATTAAAGTAAGTTCCCTCAGCAGCTTAATATAATTAGATCTATTCCTGCATTTGCGCCCAACGGCACCAAAGAAGTTTCACTTCTATCGCATGAATTTCTAAGTTCTTTTCTTTTTTTAAATAAGATTGCTTACTGTACAGTTGAGAAAAGAGTTGGCAAACTAGAAAGAAAAGGGAAAATCTGAACTCAGAGTCCATGTTTAGAAGTGAGTGAATGTTTATTAATAAATATTAAGCCCAGGGTTGGCTGTTTCCTGGAGGATCGTTTTGAAGCTCGAAGCCCCTTTAGGGGGAATTCCGTTCTCTTGGGCATTCTGCCTATAGTCTTTGTGTTTTTTTAATAATGTTATTATTAGTATGTTATAAACACTATGCTATTATAAACGTTATACATATTAAACAAAATCTTATATTACATTTTTTACAGTTGCATACATTAAATTTACGTACCACAAATTAAAGGCAAATTTTCGAAATATATATGTAATATTGCAAGATACAAACATACAAAGCTAAAAATATTAAGGAAAAAAAACATAAATGGTAAGAGAAGGAAAAAGAATATGCATCATTCGAGCATTCTTGTAAATACATCAAAAGTAGTACAAATGTACTGCATAAAAAAAAAGAAAAAAAGACAGGAAACTGTGGGGGAAAAACCCGCTTTTGAGTAGTGATCCAATCCCATCTAAAGAATTCAATCCCGGATTGTAAAGGCAATTCTAATACATGCATTTACTTTAGCGTGAATGGAAGAATTTCTAATGATTGATTGTAGTCAGGTTTTTTTTAGCATTTTAGGATTTGAAGACCAAATGAAAATCCTTAGTCAGAGGACATTGGAATTTGTAATGGTCAGCGTCCCCAGCAGAACCCCAAAGACAATTGACGACGGACCTCGTAATTTTGAACCTCGTTCAAATGACCAGAACGACACCTGTGAGCTAGCACCCCCCCTCTCAAAAATACCACACTACGCCAATGAAATGACTTTGAGTCTGGACCGATGAAACGTTTATCAGCTCTTTTACATTGTGGGTTTTCAGTGACACTAAAACTCGAGTTCATGACGTGCCAGGCACCAGCCAGAAAATATCGTTATTCTATTTATCAATCACTGAAACTGATAAAGTGAGCCCAATTAGATTTTATTGTTGTAATTACGTATGATTAATAAAAAATTCTGATTCTTCACGAATCTGTAAATATTCGGTTATAAATTAGTTAATTGATTCTACTGAGACTGTTCAACCTTTGATTTAACTTTTTAAATGGTTTAATAATTTTATACATTTAAAATAAATTCATCACTTTATATAAAATTGTTTTTAAAAACCATTACTTCAAAATTTTTTATTTTTTATGATAAGAGACCTTCTATAAAGCAAGGGGGGACAAGGAATTTGTGGTCATCTCTTTAAACTTACAGCGTTATAGAAAGTTGAAACGCAAACGATGTTGTTTCACATTAATGTTTAACTGAAGTATAAGTGCCAGAAGAAATATATGATTTGACTTAAAGAAATTCCAATGATAAATCACTATATTTTATAGTTTCTTTTATTTCCTGTAATATTTTTTCTAGCCTTATAAAAATGGTTAAATGGCAAATGTTGAATTTCTTTGAAATGAACATATTTTATTTTTTGGCATGGTAATCAAACTTGAGTATAAAAGAGAACGTCAGATGTGAATAATGGAATTGATTTATAAGTCGAAATACTTGTAATATAAGATGTATTTTTAGTTTTGGATTTATGTAGTAAAGAAGTTCCAATACTTACATATTTTATTTGAATTGCGAAAGAAAACTGCGTGGGAGGGAATAATAAATTCTTAGAATAATTTCTCTCAAAGAAATAATTCATCTTTCCATTCTATTCATATTAAATGTTAAGAATTACTTAGAAGCTCGAAGAAAAAAGAGAAAAAGTTAGATATGTTTCATATATATGAAATTACTCACGAAATATACTTTTTTATATACTGTGCATTCATTCTGTGAAAACATTTTTAGATTCTTAGTTCATGGGAAAGATAGACTTAATTATAATAGTTAGGTTATAGTATATGCATTTGTTGATTTAGTATATTTAAATGTCTGAATAATTTTGAATCAAAATATTACTTCGCATTCTGGAGTTTTAAGTAATAATTTTAACTTTCCAAAACACGCTTATATGAAAAAAATAAAAGGTTAAAATTATTTTACTATGAACAGTTTTATTTTTATATATTATTATATAACAGATACTTAAACGTATATGTTATACATATATGTTTAAATAACATAACATTTTTTTCACCCAAGAGATGTCACTATCGCCCAACAAGTATTTATAGTTACAAGATTACCCTTTCGGAAAAAAAAATATATTCTTTATAAAATATTTAAGACAAAGTTCAAAGAAAATGATTACTTATAAAATGTAAACAGAAGTTTATTGTTTTGAAAGTAGAAATAGGATTTTTAAAAAAATTTTGTGATTCGTCATTTTATGTTATTTTATTTTGTGCTATTGATTAAATTATTCTAAGTATCACAATTTCATTATCATGTAGGTAAGTTGCACATGAAAGAAATTATATCTTCTAAATTTTATATTAAAATTTTCTCTTCATAAAAGTGCAAAGAGGGAGAAAGATATGATAGAAGAGAGACGACAGCTTGTGACATAGCCATCCTGCGATAGCTATGTCTTGTTGGATCCGCGTAAGCTAGAGGTGTGGGATTATCTAAAAGATGAGACATTTTGTGATTCTTAACACAACTTTTATTAAGAATAACTTAAATAACTTAATTCTAAATAACAACTTTCTTTAAGTGAGAATAAGCCAAAAATTAATCTGAATATTTAAGTCAGATCGCACAACTAGATCACTTATCTTAATTATATTTAATTATCTGCCTAATCTAACTTCCTATACAAAATATTACCTTTTATAGAGTAACCCTCCTACCTTGGTTGAAGACTCACTTATTCTGCTACTAGTAGATAGGTATATTCAAGTTCTATTACTCCTTCTTATGATTATTATTCTTAGCGACGATGAGCGTATCCTTCTTCCTTGCGAGTAGGTCGTCTAACACTTGTTCCGCACTGTTCCGCACTAAGTTATCTCTAAGATTGCCGTCCATTCTCACTAAACCCTCTATCTTTTTAAAGTATATCTTATTTGCATTTTCGCCCTGTTTCTCTTCTTGGTATTGGGTTGGAAAAGTTTTGCCATTAATCGTGGCCGTCAAAGAACGTAGGAGTTATGTTAGAAGAAGAACGCGAGAGACGTCACAAGCTTAGATTAGAGACTATTTGAAAAATCCATACAAGGTTATATGTAGGAGACTTGTAACTGTGATTATTGTTACTTATGTTTGATAATAATAAATTTCAGTTTATGTATAAATTTGATAGTAGATTAAGCTTACATCTTCTTGATCTCCTTTTTCAATTCCTCTACTATTAGCTCACGCTCTCTATTTATTTATTTACCATGGTGGAATTTTCAATCGTTTAATAAAATACATCTTAAAGCGCTCAATTGAGCAGAAGTTTTATGTACATGGTTATTTTTGATGACAATACAATAATTTAATTATAATAAATAAAAAATTAATTGATTAAAACTAATTATTTAAAGAATTACAAAAAGAAAAAAAAGCCACGTTGGCAACATTTTTGGTGATTTAGCCACCCTTTTGGCGACTTGTGTCAACATTTGAAAAGGTTTTTCTCTCTCACGTTTTAAAGCATACAGTTGAACTAAAATTTTATACACATGATTGCTTTGGATGACAATACGATACTTTAATGATAATAAATAAAAATTAATGAACACTTAATGTTGTGATTCTGTCATATGTATATACGTATTTATATTAATTGTAACTATTTAATAAAAAGTAGCTAAAATAAAATTTTTCTTTGTTGATCTAAGTAGGAATTGACTTAATTTTTTTTTCAATTCCTACTATTAGCTCACAATCGCTATTTATTTATCTTGGTGGAATTTTCAATCTTTAATAAAATACATTTTAAAGCGCTCAAGTGAGCTGAAATTTTATATACAGAATTATTTTGGATGACAATACAATAATATAATAATAATTAATAAAATTTTTAATTGATTAAAACTAATTATTTAAAGAATTACAAATACAACCACGTTGGCATCATTTTTGGCGACTTAGCGACCCTTTTGGCGACTTGTGTCAAAACTAGAAAAGGTTGTTTTCTCACGTGTTAAAGTATTCAGTTGAACAGAAATTTATATACACGATTGTTTTGGATGACAATACGATACTTTAATGATAATTAATAAAAATTAACTACCAAATGATGTTGTGATTCTGTCCTATGTATATACGCATTTATATTAATTGTAACTATTTAATTAAAAGTAGCTAAAATAAAATTTTTCTTTGTTGATCTTAGTAGGAATTGGCTTAATTTTTTTTTTATATTACTTGTTATATTACTTGTTAAAACACACTTTATTCTGTTCACCTTGGGATGAAATCAGCAATGTATGTAGAACTATTTCCATTGATTCTGTTTTCATAAAATTTTGGGTGATTCGGTGTAAAGAGGCCAATAAGTTACTTAATAAATCACAGACTCAAATACATCGCAAAACTATTTATTTATTGATTACCTTTAGTTTATGAGATGAAGGTAAACACATTTATGCACTTCTCTAAAGAATTAAACTTTGCTTATTTGATATCACCAGAAAGAGATACAGGCCACTGCTATAATGTTTCTAAATATGTGGAGTATAGGAGCATTTATTAGAAAATATTGTTACAAATTTGCTTGGGGAAAAGTAGTCGACGACTCCCTTTATCTGAATAACGACAGATTTAGTAATAGACAAGGACGAACAAATGGTTACACGAAGATAAATAGATGTATATACACTAAGAAATATTATAACAGATTACTTACAGTTGAAAAAAAACCAGAATAACTCGTCATAAACCAGATTTAAAGCGCTCCAAAAACGTCTATTTAGAACAGCTCAACCAGCAGTAACTCAGATAAAATCTCTGTCTTATCGTCTGATATCTGAACTGACTTGACCTTTGTCTCAAAGTTCCTTTATAAAGCCCAATGGAAAATTGCAGAAGAGTCGATGGCTCCTTGGCAATATAATTTTTCGTCAAGGATGATAAAGTCACCAATCTGACTTCTTTGACTCACATCTTCTAGGGTTACCTTTATTTTCATTTTCAAGTTCATGCTGAGAAGTGAATTTTTACAGAAAAATCCAATTTTCCCATAAGGAGAGCAATGATGCAGGAAAAATAATACACTTTATTTCAATATTTCCTTCCTCCACTGACTAGGCCTGGCTGCTGACGAGGCCTGCCCTCTTTACGGCCATGTATGGCGACCACCTGCTCCAATGCACTGGACTTTATGAATACCCAACTGACGACATCGTCATTTGGTACTGGGAGGCTCGGCGTCAAACGGTCAAGAAGCCAAGTACGGGGGTTGGATAAATAAATATATAATATTTCTTTATTATTATTTGCTGAAGCAATAATAGTGCTTTTGAATATGCAACAAAAGATTACTCTTTTCTCTAGGTGCATTTCAAATCTCTTTATATAGTACTACATATCTGTGAATATCATGTTTCTTGTGTAAGAAGTTGGCTGTTTAAGTTTTTCAGTAAATTAAAGGGGAAAAAAAGTAAGTCTTCAAAAAGAAACCTCTTGAGATAACACGTTACAAGAGAAAGAGGAGAACTATTTTTGTTATTACTTTGAAGTAGAGAGAGTGATATAAATATATTTGATAAATGAACGAAACAATTCATTCTCAGTGTGGCTTCTTGTTGCTCTTTGTACAAATCTACACGGAGTAAATACAAGATTTCAGTTGAAGGAATTGAAAATGGTCATAACAGAGAGCAACTTTACAAACTTATTTAAATTTTGGTTTATTTTATATCCTATATCTGTATAATATATAAAGTGATTTAGAACAATTAATTTACTTCAAAAATGAATGATCTTTAAGCTGGAAAGGATCATATTATTCCCTTACAATAAAAGTTAAAGATCACTATTCTACCCCAATGCTTTTTCGTGTTAATAAATGTATTATTTAAAATTTAGTAGCCTCTTTAAGTCGTTTTTATAGCATTCAATTTGTTTATTTTATTTTTTCTGTGATGACGAGAAGGATAACTGATAATTTTTAAGAGAGAAAAGAAACTTTTACAAGTAGCAAGTTTAGCAACAGTTTGGTATATAATTATGAACTATCTTTTCTCTTGTTTTTGCTTGTACATTGACGATGAACTGAACAGAATGTTGACATAAAGTTCCCCCCCAAATAAACTCTAATATCAATATAACAAGCAATATAGGAACCGGGAAGCAAATTGCATTACACCCCGCAGAGAGCGTGGTAGAGAAAATTATCCAAGGTAAGAGTATCCACATTGACAATCCATTATTCTTGTTCTCCTTTTGAATGTCTTCATGAATTCATTTTCTTCTCGTGTTTGTTACAATGGAAGGAGAAAATGAAGGAACTTATTTCCAGGGGTAATTTTGGAAAATTATGCAGAGCAATTCCTGTGGAATATTGACAAAAGTGAGGCCAAAAATAAAGATTTATGAGCCTTTTGAGATCCAGCAATATACTCTTCCTATTTAATTACTTTCTTAATAAGAAAATACCGGCCTATTCTCAAGGGAAAGAAATTTCGAAAAATTGTCGATAATAGGACTTCTGTAAATGATGCCTTTAAAGATCCCCTCCAACATATAGGCTCGTAATTTCGAATCATTATCAAACAATAAAGACGTACTGTTTCAATTTTTACATGAAATGTTCTGAAGAACCTAAGAATCATTTGAAGTTAACATGAACAACTTTTATATTTTCTCACGACAATGTTTAGACAGAAATTCAAGACTCAATGTCATTTTCACCGATTCTGAGGTTTGAAATCATGAGCACTGGCTTACTTGAGTATTTTAGTCCTGCTCTAGAATTCGCCATTTTCTCTTAATATAATTTCGATTGATTTTGTATTATTTTACGTAACAAAATTTAATTAAATATACACCACGTTTATTCAATAATTAATAACAAAATATTAATTTGCATCCAGATTCAATCAGAAAATAATATTCATATAGTTTAAACCCTTATTACTCTCATAATATTTTAATTTAAAACTACTAATATGCTTGTAAAAATACGAAATTAAATAAAAATGAACAAAACAACGCTACAAAGTATTTTGTTATACAAATTTAAACATGCTAATATATGAAACGTAATTATGGATTCATTTAATTTGCATCTAATTAATAATAATTTATGAAACAAATGCTAAATACTAATTAGCCTTAAATGTAAAAATCTATTTTATACCAAAACTTACAGATTTTGAATCTATTTCAACTCTATTTTTAAAACTTGTTACGAATAATTTAATTACATTTTGTGTTTAATTCGAACCCCTTAATTATTTATTTAATAAAAAGAACATTTGTCTTAGTTGAGCCTGATCCAATAAAGTCACATGAGGAATTTTCTTGTTTAGTTACAAGTAGAAGAAGAATGTGTCTGCATATTCTCCCTAGTCTTGATGTAAGCGTTAATTGTAAAAGTGTTTGTTATTTAACAAATATTCAATTGCAGAGCTTTACTTTGAAACTGATTTTAATTTAATCTTCATGAGTTGCTTTCATAATTTTCCGAATGTCTAGGCCGCAGAATTTTAAATGAAATTGTCTACTTCTTTCATTTGTTACACTTGGGAAAGAGTAATTTTAATTAAAGTTCATTATACAAATATAAATGAAGTTTTGATTAATAGAAAGTATTATTATGTATTTTTGTTACAAATTATTAAAATAAATTTTTAAAGATATTGGGAATACACAACGGAAAAAAAGTTAAGTAAAAGAGAATTAAAGTAATAAAAGAAATTCAATCTACTTTTTAACCCATTTGGTATTTTCTTTTATTCTTTTCTTTTTTTTTTTGTAGTGTTAAGAGCAGGGGTACTCAACCTTTTTTCTGCCGGGCCGCATCCATATGTTAGCTACTTTACACGGGCCGCATCCATATGTTAGCTACTTTACACGGGCCGCATACATATGAAGGCTATTTCACGCTGGCCTCAACATGAGCATTAATGGAGGGGTGTGGGGAAACTCTTTAAGACCAAGATAACATAGAAACTTTAAAATGTGGAAAATTAAGCAAAATATTAACCCTCCAAGTGGTCTGCATGTAAAATTCCGCCCTTCCACAGAGATGCTTTTTCTGCCTTCAAGCAAGATTCCCAAAAGCGGAAGAGCCGCATTCTTAAAAATACGGCTCAGCCGCATTTGAGAACCCCACCTGAAAGCAAAAAAATATGTGCGGTGCATTTTTGAAGCATCTCCAGAATGGCAAGACATTAAGTGCAGACCGCTTAGAGGGTTAAAACTCTTATTTTGTCTTTTTTAAGTAATAATTTTTTTTTGTGTTTCTGCATCAGTAAACGGTTTACATATGATTACCAACAATATAATAAATTTCATAGGGTGCTTTTGTTACCACTGACAAAACACTTTTTTTCTGTTGTAAAGATTATTCAGGAAAGCCTATTTATCCTTTCTTGAAAGAGATCTTCGAAGAAACGTGTCATTGAACTTAATTCCTGTTTATTGATATTTTTTTAAATGTAACATTTTCGTTACAAATCAATCCACAATTACTGATCCACACACATGCTTATTTTTCACTAAAAAATAATCAACTTACCAATCGTCTTGAAACAACCTATTTTCTTAGAACATTTTTCGTTTGAAAGATATGAAAAATAGTATAAAAGAATTTCGCAGAACAATGGGCTATGACCGGTCCAATTAAAAGGCCTGCGGGCCGAAGGTTGAGTATCGCTGGTTTAGAGGAAATAAAAGTTATGTTTCAGCTGCACATACACTCATGCAATGACTTGTCTAATTATTTAAAGTTATGATTAATTAAAAAAAGATGGTAATTACAATCAGCAAATAATCACTGTTTTTTAAATACTTTTTATAGAAGCACAGGAAATATTAAAAAGCACTAGTTTTTATAAGCAATACTTACTTCAGCGGGTATATTTTATGATGTTGTATGACTGTATATTGTTATATTGTTTTAATTTATATTGGTATCTAAGTCATAGTTTTAACCTTTTAACTGTCATGCCCGAGATAATCTCGGGCACAGCACTGGTGTTTGAAAATGTCACGCCCGAGTACTACTCGGGGTATTTTTTTTGAGTGCATCGTATTGTTTTACCCGAATATATATAGGGAGACGTTTATTTCGGCTTCATCTCTTTGTCAAACCCGACTGATTCTCGGGAAAAGTTAATATGCGCTCAATTCAATAGATGGCAGCACTTTACTGAAGACTTCAAAGGTTAGAGGTTAGAAGTTCTTTGGTTCAAAAAAATTTGAAAATTTGTGTACCCAAATCATCAAAATAACTTGACAGTTAAAGGGTTAAGCTTTCAATTGTATTGAAAAACAGTCTTATAGCTTCCCCACACCGCCTCTTGATCTGAAAAGGACAGGACTTCCAATTTCTAAGACCACAATAACAAAAATTTGCTTGCGAATTCTATTTACACTGTGGTGATCGTTATAGAATTATATTAGCGAAGTGTTTCAACTTTGTTAATTATTTCTGCCATCAACAATTTGTACATTAAAATTATTGGATTCCTGCTTATCGAAATATCAGATCCCTACTCAGTTCTTGATTGTTATCCTGTCTCTGAATTTGCTCATTTGATTATTGCACAGATAATTGTCTCAAATATTCATGGACTAACTCGCAATTAAGAATTTTAATGCCTAGATGCAAACTACGAATGGGCCAAGAGCGCTGATTACATTACAGAAACTTATTTACATTTCATATTTTAAAATACTGTTAAATACAGTGTATAGCACGCACCGGCGTGTAACGCGTACCTATACTTTCAAGCTGTATTTATTTTAATTTTAAGGTGTTCGCCGTATAACGCGCACCCCGTTTTTTATGAAAAAACCTGAAATGTAAGTGTGCAATGCTCTTATGTTTTTAAGTCCTTTATTCGAGGTATTATCCTAAGATTTTGAAGAAATAGTATACAGTAGAACCTGGTTTTGTGCGGTCTTTTCTTACGCGATTTTATTTTTGTGCGATTTCATTTTTGTACGATTTATTTTGTGCTATCTTTCTTTTTATGCGGTATATGAATTTCAATGGTTTTAGCACCCCTGCAATGTTTACTGTGAATGTACTTACATACACTTCAAGACGTTCTGTACATTGGTTATAAACAGTCTCTTGACAATGCCCGTTCCATTGCTTTCTCTCAACGCACTAGCAGCACGCACTTGATTGAAGACAAAACTTTCAATGGCAGTGACATTATGAATAATTTGATAGATGATGAAGACGTACATGAAGAGAACCGGGTTTTTTGACAGTGGATACAGTATATGCTGGGAGATTCAATTTAAATGGCGAAAGGGCCAACTTCGGCCAAGCTGCGCCAAACACTGTTTAAAAAAGTAAAAGTATTTTTTTTAAAAAATGCGTAAAAGTATATGTACACATGCATGCATATATAATATTAAAAATCTAATTAAAAGCACAGATCAAGTCCAATGGTACAATAAAATCCTTAAGGTATCCGACTACGTTCGGAACCGTGATTTTGCAAAAGCGTATAAATGGATAATATTTATGATATTTGGTGTCACTTAGATTAAAATACATGTATAAAATTGTTCTAAGGACATTATGACAAAAAAAACCTATTTAAATACAATATTTTGGCAAAAAATTAACTTAGAATAACCTTTTTTCCATATGTTCTCCTTTTGTAAAAAATGCTTCTATTGTATTAATATTTTGCCTGTATTTAGCTCAGACCTCTGTACAGAGGCTCAACTAGAATTTTTGAAACGCATAACTTAGAAGTCGGTTTATCCATGTTTTATGAAAGTAGAAGGGAGAAATTTTAAGAAAATACGCCGAAAATTTTTACAAGAATTATTTTTTACAAAAGGAGAACATTTGGAAAAAAGGTTATTCTGTTAATTTTTTGCCAAAATACTGTATTTAAATAATTTTTTTTGTCATAATGTCCTTAAGACAATTTTATACATGTATTCTAATCTAAGTGACACTAAATATCATGAAAATTATCCATTTATGCGCTTTTTTAAAATCATGGTTCCGAACGTAGTCGGATACCTTAAGAAAATTATATTTTATGTAAAATGTCTATTGAAAGTAAAAATGCAAAAGTTTCCCCAACTAAATCAGTCAAAGTTAAAAAGATTGGTTTTAAAAAAGGTGTTTCTTTTAGATGAATATTTAGGGCATTCTATTAAAATATGTAAAATGGAGAGGTCACACTGACAAAAGTCACATACTGAGGGACTCTCTCCCAGCAGTAAATGTCTATTTGTTAGACGAGTGTGTCCAATACGAAGACGAGTCAAGAGGACATCTTGTCTTCGTACTGGTACCGCTGCCCATTAAGCAGTGGAAGGATGAATGCTAAGTAATTTGTTGATGACCTGTTGATTTCAAGTCTCTTGCCATGTATGATGGATATAGTGCTGCATAGATGATTTTAAATCCTGGTAACAGACAGGCTGCTGCATGTGATCAGATAAGTATATGCTGGGATTCAGCTCTCCAACAAACTGCAAAACTTCACTTCTCTTAAAATAGAAACAATTCCTAAAGGAGTTTGAAATTACAAAAAGAGAGAGAGCTTCGATCACACACGCATGTATGATTATTGTGACATTCACAAGAAACTGACCGTCATCACAAAAATTTATCTCTTACTTTATGGTTCCAAAATTGGAATTTATCTTCGTGTGACGAAAGCGATTTTGAACTAATTTATCACAGGAAGATGCCCGCTTTTGATTACGATGAGTGGCAGTGAATTATATATGGGCATTTTGTGAAAATTTCTCAGTGTATAAAATGAGAAATTAAATATTTTAAAAATGTTTCCATGCGGAATTTAATTATTTATTTTGTTTGGAAGTACTTTCACATAAATTTCGTAAATAATTGACATATTTTTTAAGTACGACTTTTTTTTATGCGGTCCCTATCCACAGCATAAAAAAAGCTTTTCGTAGTATATCGACAAAATTGTTTGTTATATGTAAGTATTTATGAAATTTTCGAATATTTTTTTTTGTGCGATTTCTTTTATGCGGTCTCTATCTATCGCACAAAAATACGTTTAACTGTATATTTCTAGAACTACAACCCTTCAATTTATAAAGAATGTCATTTCTTTTAAATAAACAGTATTTCGATTTATGTAGAAGCATATTTTTTTTACGCTCATCTCTTTTTCATTTTTAAAGTTATCATTCTTATACCCGGCGTATAACTAGCACCCGTAAATTTCGATCTTATTTTTTGTGTTAAAAGTGCGCATTATGCGCTGGATTTTACGGTAACTTTATTTATATTGTATAGGTTTAATCATTTTTAGAGGAGACTTTCTCAGATAGTTTCAAATGCCGAGGTGGGCAATTTGTTAGCTCGCACGCTACATTGAAGGAGTGGAAGATAACGGTGTGCCACTACTTTTAAAAATGATTGCATTCATTATAAAAAATAATAAATATAAGTTGAATAAAATAGGGTAATTTTATTCAATTTATTTATTGTGATAATTTCGTATTGTCTATTGTAGAAAGAACATTTAGTTTTAGAATTAGTTTAATGAGACAAATGTACCACATTATCATACTTTCCTGCAATTTTCTTTTTAAAATCATGAGTGACATTACCTTTTTAGTCTCATCACAACCTGCAAGTTTATGTAATATTGTTATACTTGCTCTCTTTCTCTTATTGTTTACTCTTATTCATCTTCAAGCAAGAAAAGTTTTGCTCAGAAATTTGTATCGACTAAAATATAACGAACAAGTTCCCAGAAAATTGCTTCATACATGGAAAATTTTCAGCTGTCAAAGATTTGTAAAAGTCGACGTCATAGCATTAAGCATTAACCGGTATATCGGGATAACGAATACCGGTATTTTGAGCCATTTGTACACTTTTGTAATACCGGTATTCACAAGTTTAAATACCGGTTTCTCGGTATTTACTAGAATTTTTTTTTAAATTGCCTCCACTATATGTTCAGGAATCATCAACATAGCAAAATAGTATGCGGTTTTGTTTTTATGACTCCCTAACGGACGAAAGCAATTAGATTGCGAATATAAATTTGCATCGTACAATCAAAAGGTGATAAAATATGAAAAAAAAATTATTTTCAACAAACCGAAATACAATACAGAAATTAGCTATACCCAAAACCCTCCGATGAGAAATCAATTTATTTGAAGATGAGGGATTTAGAGGTAAATACTTGGAAAATATGTCGCGCATTACTAACAGTACCATCAACTAGCATAGATGCCGAAAGAGCGTTTTTGACATCTGGCAATTTTTGCACAAAATTACGTTCCAGGCTTAGTGACAATACAATTAATGCTTGATATTTCTTAAAATCCCTTTCACAAATTTTTAATAGTACCACAAACTGAATAACGATATTTACACTGTTTTGTGATTTAAATAAATAAGATGTTCCTTTACTTTTTTGTGATTCTTTATATACTGTTATAATTTATAAGTTACAAATTATTTTTTGTGATATTTACACTTTCCAATAAAACTTGCAAATCAAACAAAGAAACACCCGCGTTTTCTTTCTTTTCCTAAAATTTCTACTACCAGTATTAAAACCGGTATCTCAGTATTAAGATCTAAAAAATACTGTATACCCCCCGGTATTGAACTTTTGGTCCAATATTGCAATCCCTAATCGCAATCGACCGATGGACAGTCAAGACATTTTGAGGTGACTGCCTGAAGAGATTAGCAGTTAATAGTTACATACGGAAATTTTCAAGATTGGCTAACAGTATGTAGACTAAGTCTTCTACTGTCTATAACTACAAGAGCTAACTTGAAATGAAAATGTTTTATTTTTTAATGTATTTGTATTGTTTGATAATAAATGCATAACTTGATATCGTATATTTGTGGCTATTATTATTTTGTTTGTATCTTGCAATTTGCTTAAAACGCGATTTTAAAAGCATGATTTTTTTTTGATTTTTGTTATGCAGGGAAGTACATATTCCATATTTATTATTAAGTTATAATAAATATTGTAGAATTTTTTTTACCTCATCACACCTACAGTACTAGGAATTGGAGCATACAGGAATTTTTTAAGGGGCGGGGGCGGGTCCAAGGTCAAAAGTCAACCATTCTCGTATCATACCCTAATAAGCAGCCAAACATATTTTTTTAATTTTGTAGATTGTCGGAAATAAAAAGCACTAAAAAATAAATTACTGAATGAATAATTAGCATTAATTAATAAAAGAATTAATAATTTAAAGAACACAAATAATTAATAAAGAAGAATAATTTTACGTACTATATATATAGAATTATGAATCGAAAAAAATTAAAGGGATATGGGGGTGGATTCGGACCCGTAACCAGCCACCCCCGTGTATGCCCCTGACATAGCGTGGACCGCAACACCTTGAAAATGTTGCTCGCACCCTGGAAAAATCTGCCCACCCCTGCTCAAGTAGAATAATTAGATGGAATCAATTAAATTCCCGGAAACACTTTTAATTCAAAATATTTATGGTATATGCTTTAGAACACTGCTAAGTCATTTTTAAAACCAATCAATATTACTAAAATAATTTAATAATCCCTAATCTAAAAGGCCATATATATCCATTTTTATATGATTTATTCAATAATTCAGAAATTATTATTAGTAGAATATACGAGAGAAAAAAACAATGTTTCGTTTTTGCAGAAAACAAAAGAGGAACATAGACTAAGTAAAATTTAAAGAGAAGAAAAACTATATTTATGAATTTTATAAAATATAAAAAAAAAAAAATAGATACTTTAAGCAATTCTTTGTTTTTGTTGGAACACAAACTTTGTTTCAATCCAAATCACAAAACGTATTACAGAAAACTTTCTAATTAAATATTCTGATATTTGTAGTTGAATATCACAAGAATATATCTTTCAAAGAACAAAATATTTTCCTTCCACTATTTTCATACTCAAAACTGGATTATTATTTTGAAACTTTCTTATTATGATAAAGGAAATATTTTGAAACATAGTGAATGGTGTGTCATGCTATACAGAGAATTCAAAAATTCTAAGAAGTTGAACAAAAGCATTTTCCAACATGCTTTTCAAAAGAATACTTTCCAGTGATTTTCACTTTTGCCAAAAGATGCAGTAGTATATTTCTAGAAGTTAAAGTAGAAACTATACAACAAACATAGAAAAGAGTACGCAATGCAGTTTATATAATACAATTTGTACATGAGCCGGCAATCTTTTTTATTCATACAAGGAAGGAGAAACAAAGAAGTTAGAATATGTAGATATATTGATAGTCTCTATGTTTCCATATTGTAGGGATGAGGGTGGTGTGAACTTATAATAAATTATTGCCAAGTTTTCTTTGAGTTGTAAGTATATACATGAAAGATTAAATTATGAAAAAATTTAAAAATATACAATATAAAAATTATCGATTTAAAAAGTTTTATAGTGTGTAAAGCTTTAGTTTCACTTTTGATAATTTTTCCTTTAGTATAATTATTAGACTAAAATATTTGCACGAAATATATTTTATCTATTTAAATAAAAATCATAGATATATATTGGATTTTTCATTAATTACATTAAAACTATGTAACACAGAACAAAGTATTAAAAGGAAGATTTAAATTTGATTAAAATGTGTATCGTGGTTAATAACTGTTATATGTAAAGAATTTTATGAAGCAGTTTGACAAGGAGGAAGAAAATTAAAAAAATTCAATTGCTTTAGCTATTTTTAAAATGTGAAGGAATAATTTTTAACTGAATGGTTTTTATTGCATATTGACTGATTTTTGTTGCGTTTTTAAACATTAATGAATTAATAAAATATTATATAAGATTTCTTTCACAAAATTTCCCAACATGATATAAAAATGGTATTCCTGAAAAGGAGAAATATAAAAATCTTTCTGGGTACTTCAGAAATTACTCCTAAAAATCGGAAAGTTAAGCATTCATTATTTTCTTCCCCCCAAAAAAGATAAGTTGTTTATTAATTTATTTGAGTTTAGAATTTAAGAAATTGGATTTAATACTGCTAAAATTAATTTTGATTTTTTTGTAACTTTGCATTTGGATTTATTATAACAATTTCTTATAATGAACATAATGGTTTTTCAGTTGCAAATGAATTTAAAGTTAAATAATTGAAATTATTTAATATCTAAAATTAAATAACAATTTAATTTTAAAGATTTTTTTCGTCTCTCTTCACGAATAAATAAAGGATAATGACGTGAAATATAATAAAATATTCACACGCATTTGCAGTTGTTTGTATAATACACCAAATTAAGCTTTCATAAAAAAATCTGTTTACTTGTTACCATTATTGGAAAATGTTTTTCATTTTATAATACATTACCAACTTGGAGCTCAAATTAAGAAATAAACCTTGTCTTTAAACTTATACATCAACAAATAAAAGGATCTAGAAGATTCTATCTAATGAATCAGGGGTTCACCGTACTTAAGTTCTAAAAAGGGAAGAAAAAACATCAAATGTTGATGAAAATTACTACACTATAATATGATGATAAATATTGCAAAGGAAATTAACAAAAGTAAATAGTAAAATATTACATACAGGAAAAATATCAAATATTCATTTTAAGATAAATTAGTTATTAATCAAAAATGAAATATATGAATTAAAAATAAATGCACGGATTTTTCTTCATATAAATACATTCTTTTTGAAAAGGTATGGGACAGTTAAGAATTGATTTTAAATCCTCCTACGTCTCATTCATCAAAAAATATTTTAGTGTAATCGTTTATTTATGAAATATTAAAGATTACAGTATAACTTATACTTTTGCAAGATTTTGTATTTGAAAAATACAATGCTTTTTTTCTTAATTGGCAAGAAATATTATTTCCTTAGTAGTTGTAATTCTTTTTCTTTCACGGAAAAATACGAAGAAGATTGTTCTTAGAATTATCAATAATATAAATTAATAAATTTTCTTAGAAATAAGAACAAATAGAGAAAAAAGCGAAGTTAAAGCATATTTCAAAGAAAAAAGGAATTCCATTTAAAAAGAGAAGGCTTATAATACTACAATGAAAAATTTGAAAGCAATTTATTATGGGGGATCATTTTTTGTATGATTTTTAATGTACATATTTCTTAGAATGAAAAAATGCTTTATAAATAATTTTCCTATTACAAAATTTTTGAAATTAATAGTATCTGACATACTTTTTAGAATACCTTTTTCTTTGCAGAAAGATGTTAATCTAATTGTATTATAATGCCATGAAGAAATGGTCTTCAAGTTCATTAATTCATTTGTAAGCCAAATCAATTTTCAAAGCGATATTTGAAATTTAAAGCTTTCTTTCGATTCGTCCAAATCCCTCTCCAATAGGATGAGCTAGGGCCCTGTTCAGTAGGTGTTTCCAACCATCCCTGAATCACGCCGATCTAATTCGCCAGTTGAAAATGTATTATATGATACTCCGTTAATGTACATACGCCAACTCTCTCTACGAGAGAATGTTCAATCGAACAACTATCAGTATCAAGACAGTGGGGTGGGGGGCAATACATTTTTGATTTTTTTTGTTCATGTAGTACTTCCTCTGAATAATAATAACAATAAAAAACAATTTCCATGATACTGTTACCGTTTTATTTTCATTACATGTACATTACATCTACCAATTTTAATTCCTTTGTGATATTCTCTTGTGCTGTGCTCGTTTTTCACATGCTTTTATTAGGTTCAACTGTAAGTAATGGAATCTATGAACTCAATATTTTCCCACTTTAAATGGTCAAACAAATTTGAAATTTTTCACACTTCTCAAAGATTGATGAAAATACAATAATTTAATAATTTTGTTCCATTGTCCTGATCAAGATCAACAGGATTAATGATTTTCCATTTCAATTTTTGGCGACTAATTCCAGATCCTATTTTCAGATTTGGCGACTAAGAGATTAAGTTACAATCTTAAATTGAAAACACTCATGGTTAATACAAATACAAAAACAAAAAAACTATTCTTTATGTGAATAAATAAATTATAGTTTAAAAACTAAAAAAAAAAAATCGCTTTCATTGTAGATTAAACTAAAATTGAAATATATAAATTAGGGAGTTTAAAAAACTAAAACACATCCTTTTATAGTTAATCGAAATAAAGAGTAAAAAATAATTTTTAATATAAGAATAAAATGATTAACGTTGCAACATAGCCATCGTTCGATAGCCATGTCGTGGGGTTTCCGCGTAAGTTAGAGGTGTGGGATTCTCTCTCGGAATGATATGAGACATTCTATAATTCTTAATATGACTTTTATTAAGAATTTAACTTAAATTACTTAGATATCGAACAAACTTATATTAAGTGAGAATAAACCAAAGTACGCAGTTTTAACTAACTCAGATCGCGCAATTAGATCACTTATCAATATAAATATATTATATCTGCGTAATCACACAATCTCAATAATATACTAGCGTTCAGAATATAATCTTCCTACCTTGGTTGAATACTCAACGGTTCAATTACTTTCAGATAGGCTGTTGGGCTCGCGTGCAATAGTATGCACCTTGTAGTAAAGGCTGGATATCCGTGATGCTTTAGTAGGCCGTCAAATTACACTTCTACCTTTTCCAAACAGAGCTTTCTCTAAATTGCCATCCTTGCTCACTAAACTTTCTATCCTTTCAAAGGTTATCTTATTTGCATCTATGCTTCGTTTCACTTCTTGGATTTGGGTTGGAAAAGTTTTGCCATTAATCGTGGCCGTCAAAGAACGTAGAGGTTATGTTAAATGAAGAACGCGAGAGATGTCACAACGTGAAAATTAATGTCATTGTGGTAAAAGCGTGGGGGCTTCGATATATTAATTGTTATAATTTCTTACTAGTTCTATTCCGGATTGCAGAGTTAGTGCAACAATGTAGTACAAAGCACTCCACGCTTTTACCACAATGACATTAATTTTCTCACTAATCATTTTATTCTTATATTAAGAATTATTTATGTGTGAGGAGTAAAATCAACTCTTAAATTATCACATAAAACATGAGGCTAATCTTAACGGCAATTACATAAATAAAAGATTATTTTATTCAAAAAGGCCACCTAGAGAAATTCAATAATTTTTTAATAAAGTAGTGGTTCCAAATAACTTAGGGTTAAGGGCCATGTGACGGCCTATTTTTTAAGCATTTTTAGGGAATTTTTTTTGACGACCAGTAAAATAATAGAACTTTACTTTTTTTCTAATTTATTTATATGTATCTTTAGAGTACGTATATAAATTTTTAGCTAAAAATATTCGATGGGACGTGAGTTATAGCGCTCTGAACATAACCACCTCGATAAAATGGATGCTTATTTCCTCCACGATTCTGGCTGATTGTCTTATTTGAAATAAAAAAAAATCAATGGTGTTTTAATCTATAAGTTTTAATTCCCCAAATGAACTATACTCAATTGAAAATATTAAGAATTGGATTTTTGGTAGATCTCAGAAGACAAAGTTTCAAATTTCATGGGGTTTTTATTATGCTTTTGTTATAAAAAATGGAAATATTTTGAATTTTGGAGAGAGAATTATTGTAGTTCATTTGGTGCGGATATTTGTGTTGAGTCTACCCTTTAAATTTGAAGTCATTCGATGAAACCGTTCTTGAGACATGATGGAGGAAATTTTGAAAAACCCAGTTTTGAGAAAAACTCGTTGAAAATTTCAAGTCCGATTAAAACAATGAAAATTTTAACTTAGCGCTACGAACAGCTGTTGCTTCAACGCCTACTTCTTTATAACGACTTTGAAATTAAAAAAAAATCGCTTTACCACCGTATTCTAGACATGTTAAGGAAACAATTTATGAAGATAAAATGTTTTGATTTTTTCAACCCATCACATGTGTGAACCCCGTTACAGAGAATTCATCTGTAATGTTATTCAATGAGTACTGTATATTAAAGATTTAGAGCAAAACTGTTGAAATAAATTTTAGAGAACATCTTTACAACACATATAACATAAAAGAAAAAAGATGTTGATTTCTGCAAAGCACTAAAAAGTACATTCCTTATTATTTCACAAATCCAGTTTTTTGTTCAATGAAACTGTTATAATTTGGTTTGGTCCCAAGAAATCTTATTGTGCAACAACAAAGGAGAATGAAACATTCTATCGGATCAATTCATTTTATTTTGCAATTATTCTGGACGAACCAGTTTTTATATTTAGCCTTAGATACATCATTAACAGAAAAAAAAAGTTCGGTTAAGTTTATATAAATAAAAAAAAATCTTGTTAGTGAAAGAAGTAAATATCGAAAAAAGTAAAAACTTAACGGAACACTTTAAAGAAGTAATTAAAATAAAATAGGACAATAAAAAAAAATATATAAAAGGATCTTGAATGGAATTCTTGGGGAAAAAAGTCTCCATGAACTTTGAAAGAAGAATACAAACCCAAAAAAGAGAAGTAAAATTTTTACCAAAATAAAGCAGACAATGCCTGAAATTGTAAAGAAAGCAGTTAATTGTTTTTTTTTTCGTCTCCTAATATCTATTATCTGTCTTTTAATAATTTTTATCTTTCTTTATTTAAATTTTTTTTAATGCAGTATTTTTCCACTTATGTGTAGATTGTAATATTTGGCTAAAATTTGAGTACGTTTCATGTACAAATGTGTCTTATAAGAACGAAAATAATTCCCATTAAATATTTTATTAAATATATTTAAAATATATTGGAATATTTCATAATCTGTCAAAATTCCAATAGCTACTACTTTCGTTCTTAATCGTAGATTCCAGACGTATATTTTGTAATAAAATTCATTCCCTTTTCTATTTCTACTTCGCTTGTTTTTTCCTTCGAAAAGTAATTGTTTTTAATAATTGCTTAGTTAAATTTGAAAATAAATTCAGATAAAGGACTATAATTGGAACTGATGTAAAGAAATCATTGTGTTTTAATCTTAATTAACATATATTTTGATTTACTCTTTAAAACAAACAAACATGGTGTTCCTTAAGTAGCTTCCAAACTTTGCACAGCCAGCTTCCTTGTTGGGAGTAGAAAAAGAAAAATGCCCGTAATTTGTACCAGTAAGATCTATAGTTTGCTAGAAAAATATGATAAATGATAATGAATGAAAAATGTTGCATGGTGACTCATGATTGGGTTCCGGCGCATTTCAGTTCTCTTGTGTGTGATTGACTGGATATGGCATACCTCGGTCAGTGGATCGGACGTAATTTTCCAGTTCTATGTCCCTACAATTGTGACAGGGGCTATACGCGACTTTCAACTACTAATCCTCTTGGGGAATCTTTGAGCCAGCAATCACGTTTATTTCACAACCATCCCTCTCAAGAAGAAACCAGGAGATGCAAATTAGTTAGTGTATATAAAGTTAGAGTTTAATAATCGTAGATCAGAAGGAGCGGAGCAGCTGAAATCAGTGTTACTATGGTAAGAATTAGAATTACGCATCGTGAATAAAGGACGGCTTTTAGCTACTAGAATAAATTAGTGAATCTAGAAGTAATAAGATAGGATTGATTAAAAGTTAATCTTTTCGAATTTAGGGCTCTTATTCACATAAGGTTGCTTATTCACATAAGGCTCTCTTTATATCACTCCAAGGGTTCCCTTTATAGATTACTTGTTCCGGAATATTACCTTTGATAAGAATAAATTAGATTTATCATGGGTAGTCTTGGTCATTCATCGTTCCCTCCTACAGCTTTAGGTTAGACAAGATGAAGATGAAGCGACTCCAGGGGTAAGACCATTACACGTTTTACGTCAAGGGTGTCATAGGCTGGCTTGGGCCAAATAAACAAGTTTCAACTTAAGTAGACCGCACAAAAAGTTAGTATTCATAGAAACGCAAGCTTATTTCGAATAATGCATTATAATAAACGTTGAATAATGCATATATAAAAGAACAAGAAAAAATTTAATATTTACGTCCTGTCACTCGACCAACTCTTCTCTCTGCTACTATCTCTCCTATTTCGGGAGAAATTGTAATGTTTTATTTTATATTATTGTATGCCAATATACTGACCGATCCAGAAAAATGCTTGTTGTGGGTCGCATTGCGACCCTCGGACCGCGAGTTTGACATCCCTGTTCTACGTAGACACTGCACTGGACTGTGCATTAATCCATTCCATGACGCTCTCAAGCCTACCACGATATTCATGGTGGACACTTTACATCTGCACGGTGGACTTAACATGTGCACGGTGGACATTTTTACATTTGCCTGTACAAATATTTGAAAATACTGTTGTTGATGTCTTGCAGTGATTCTCTGTTGCGGAAGACCTTTAACAATTGGTGGGGCACTAACAATAAAATAAGTTTAAAAAGAATTTTACTTATTAGTAATACACTATGTAAAATAGCTCCCGATAATAATTTTCAATGTTAAATAAAATAACATGTACGAAAAAGACAACAAAATGTTCTTTGAGCAATTAATTACAAATTAATTAAAATGATACGTGTTATGCGAAATTTATGAGCTTTATGATTTCCGATAATTTTGCTTGTATTTTGTCTTAAAAACGATAATGCCACTTCCATTTCGCCATCTACATTTAAAAGTCTTTATTATTTTTCATTTTTATATCAGTTAATGCTGAAAATCTGAATTCAGACTGTGACGGGTCTTTACGCGATCTTCACCAACTAATCCTCTTGGGGACCTTTGGGCTAGCATTTGCTTTTAATTCACAGCCATCCCTCTCAAGAAGAAACCCAAATTAGTTGGAGTATATAATGTTAGAGTTTGGTAATTGTAGGACAGAAGGAGTGGAGCATCTGAATGCAGCGTTACTAAGGCGAGATTTAAGATTTACGCAACTTGTGTGTGTGTGTGAATTTAGGACAGAGTTTTGCTACTACACTAAATTAGTGGATAAGGAATAGATAGGTTAGGATTGATTAAGGTTAAACTGATCTGATTGCATGCGCTATTCACTTAGGGTTGTTGCTTTCTTTATATCACTCCTAGGGTTTTCTTTTGTAGTTTACTTTGTGGTTGACTAATACAATTGAATAATAATAAACTAGATTTATCATGGAGAGTTCTGTTCATGCTTCGTTCCCTTCCACATCTTTACGTAGGCAGGACAATGAGGAAGCGACTTCAGGGGGAGGTCGCTTACAAGACAAGATGTAGGCGATATTAAAAATATTTTAAAAGCATTTTGGCTATTGTGGGATAATCGCCTCTTATTTTAATCCATAATGAATAAATTGACGCTTTCTATTGTTTTGAAATGAAACCTCGATTATTATAGAGCAAAATGAGTTCCTCCTCTTCATTCAAAGTTAGTTCACGTACACATGTATCTGTCATCACAAATGGATTACGCCCAATCATTTGTTTTGAATTTAAATTTGGAATATTATGTTAAGTCAAAATATAATTAAGAATTTAATAAAAATAGCGACTGTCTTCAAGAATTTGGTGGCTAAAGTCCTGCTGCACAGTAGTTGAGAATTACTGATGTGTTAAATGCGGTTGTGACGTCATTCATTGTTCATATTTTTCTCGAAAGCTGTGGTTCGTACGGGTACAGTTTTTCGGGCAATTTTTATATACACCTTACGAAGAATCTGGCTGTGTAGAGTTTGAGAACTATTTTTGGGACACCTTGTACATTTCATACATGCCGATACTTAAAATCTTCAAGTGCTATATATATTATGAATAAATCTCTATTTCATGTAAAAAATTATTGCAAGAAATTTTAATCAAAATTGTTTTACGGGTATTTCAATTGATTTTTAATAACATAAAAGCGTCTTATTTCTTAAATTTTGGTTATTTCAGGTTTAAATCTTAGATCGCTTAAAGTAATGAAAAAAAAAAAAAAAGCTTTTAAGAGATTAATTTTATATCTTTGTTACATTTCTGTTTAACGTCTTATATAACGTTCAGGATAAACATCAACCTATAATTAATCTGCAAACAAACGACAAAAAATGGGAAAATAAAACAATTTCTCCCGAAGTCTTCATAATTATATGAATGCATATATTTGGTAACGCGTAGTCTGTTAGCTATCGATATTAAAATTTTTTAAGCATTCTTGTTTTGAATGTAGGAGCTTACTTTATTCTCTCTAGTCATATAAACTAATATCTTCAATTCATATATTATAATTGTTGCAATGAAACTGTGACTAGTTCTTTTATAAAAATTCGATATTTTTAATAAACCTCATGAATACCAAAATTATTTATAAATATTTAGACACAGTGTCAATTTAACAACTGAAAAAAAATTGAAGGTTTTTCTTCTTTAAGTCTAATGTCTATGATTCTACTAATTTAAAAACAGTTATTGCTACAATATAGCATACCTATTTCTTATTATTTCAAAGCCTTTTGATTAATTAAATTAGGGATTGAACACTGGAAGTCCCAAATATAATGAATTTTTATTAGCTGAAATCTATGCAAACTTATTATTAATCTTCCATACAATTAATAACTTTTTTTTGCATGAATTGTTTCAATTAATTCAAGAGAATGTGCAAAAACATTAAAATAATTTCTTGTAATTATATACAGAATTCGTTGTCATCATTGAATAAATTACGAGAATTACCTACCGAAGTTTCATAAAAGTCTTTGAGAAAGTAACAAACTATTTTCCCTTATTTTTGATATT
>BMAV01023103.1:72534-109878 GCA_019973955.1 Trichonephila inaurata madagascariensis | reverse complement strand
ATAAAAATGGTAAAACCTTAAATATTGTCGCAGGTACGAATCTCGTCATTCTTGAATCTCTACCCCTGAACAATTTTCTTTAAAACATGAAATCAAAATAAAAGTTACACACACAAAACTATCGACAACTTTTTTAAAAAATGTGCTCTTTTTTTTTTCATGTTCCTAAAAAACAATGTAATTTTTCTTTTTAATTTTCTTAACACAGGAGAATTAGTACTACGCTGCGCAGGATGTCAAAATCCTTTACTGGACAGAGTCATGATGAAGCTCAAAGATCAGTTATGGCACGCGAATTGTTTGCGATGTTCCGTATGCGAAACACTCTTAACTGATAAGTGCTACAACAGAGACTCAAACAACTTTTGCCAGGAACATTTTTATAGGTAAGGAAATTTTAGTTCTGTAACCCCCGTTATTTAGACTCTTCCATATTAACAGTAAAGAGACTTTCGCGCCCTCTAGCGAACAGAACAATCTTCAGTGATGGCCAAGTTTCGGAACTGTAAGGACGTATGAGCATGTGCTCCGATCCCTTTCAATTCTATATGTCAACTGTTAGTTCTCTAGTTATGTATGTAAATGTGTTTGTTTTGTCTAATAAACGTGTTTTAATAACTAGTGGACTTAGTAAAGAACCCCTTCCCCGTCTGTCCCTTATCATTTGGCTACCACCATGTCATAGTTCCATTTTAAACGCAAAATAAAAAAAAATTAAAATCGAGTATGATTTGTACATTTTAGTTTCGTATATCCTCAAGACATTACATCTTTGTATATTTCCTTTCTTTATAAGCATGATATTGACAAGTAACGATAGAAACAGGGGCGGCTCTAGGGCCGAACAAACCAGACCCTTGCCCGGGACGGCAAATTCTAAGGGCGGCATTTGGATTGAATTTGAAAAAAAATATTTTTGTGTGTTGCAAAAAAACTTGATATATTTTCTGAAACATTATTGAGTGTGAATTTCGTATTTCCTTTATTGTATCCTACTTACTTCTTTTGTACTCTTCACGTTTAATGTCAGTTTTCTTTTATGTTGAAACTTAAGAGTTAGAGGCGGGAGTGTATGTTCAATCGTGAAATTTGATAGGTTTACACGTCTTTCTATAGTAACTTTTTCCCCATCCCGGAGTAGGGTCAGCACGGACATTCCTTTCACCCATACGACGTCACGTGTCAACTATCCAAAAGGGGACAGGAGCAATAAGAGTTTTTTGTAGATAGGGAGTTACAAGAAGTGTTTTTTTTTAGTCTTGAGTATAGTTACTATAAGGTAAAATAAATTTTTGTGATCCCCACCATCAATAGACTGTTTTTAGGAAAAAAAAGACCTTCCTTCTTTTACATTTTACGCGTTTGAATTAAAAACAAGTAATTATGTCCTTAATTTCGTATTATTTTGTATATATATAATATTGTAATGATGCCTTTTCGTTCGCAAGAATTATTCGTTTTAAATGCGTGTATCTATGTGAACAATTTTTTTTAATTATAATTTTTTGCTTTGGAGAGAGGGGTGGCATTTTCCCTTTTTGCCCGGGGTGGCAAAAGTGCTAGAGCCGGGCCTGATAGAAATGGAAAAGCTTTTCCATATCAGTGTAATAGCCAAAAATTAAAGCCTGAATTTATATTCAAATATTTTCATAGACGAAAAAAGTAAAATATATGCATATTCCTCTCTTCTGTCGAGTTTGAGTTGGAAGCTCTACCGTGCACACGAAATAAAGAATTCAGCTCATGTGTGTGCGTGAGTACCGTGAACATGAAATAAAATTCAGCTTTTTGTGTATGTGAGTACCGCGTGTGTACCATGAACACGAAATAAAGAAGTCAGCTTGAAAGTATGCGTGTACCGTGTGTGTGCGTGAGTACTGTGTGTGTACCGTGAATACGAAATAAAGAAGTCAGCTTGAAAGTGTGTGCGTACCGTGAACACGAAATAAAGAAGTTAGTTTGTGTGTGTGTAAAAAGCGAGATGTTTATTTAAAAGTGACTACGTTCGGAACCGTAATTTTGGAAAAGCGTACAAAAGAAAAATTTCTTGATATTTAGTGTCAGTTGAATTTGAATATACATATAGAATTGGTTTAAGAATAGTATTATAAGAAAAAATTATTTAAATGCAAATTTTAACAAAAAATGAAAAAAGAATACCACATTTTCACAACGCACTCCTTCTATGAAAAATGCTTCCTCAATAATATAACCTCTGACAATAAATTCCGGTGAATAGTCCTGTAACATTAACGTAAATGAAATATTAACGTAAGTTACCTTACTGTCCTTCGAAATAGTCACTTCCCATAACTATGCATCGCTGACATCTGCTATACACGTCCTGGAAACTTTGTAAGAAAACTTCTTTTGGGATGGAGCTCAAAAACCTCGTCACGTTTCGTTGGATGTCAGGAATATCGTCAAATCTCTTTCCTTTCAAAGCGAGTTTGAGTCGTGGGAATAGGAAGATGTCTGGAGGATTGAGATCAGGTGAGTATGACGGATGTTCAATTTGCCCCACCCTCTTTTTTGCAAAGAACTGTTCGACCATATTGGCTGTGTGAGGGAGAGTATTGTCGCGAACGAAAAACCATGAACCTTGTTGTGCGTACTGCGGTCGTACCCTAAATATCCCACACGTGTTTCTCAACGGATTCACGGTTAATCTGCAGTTCATCAGTCATCATGCGCAGAGTTAATCGATGATCTTTCGTGATTAATTTTCTCACTTTCTCAATGTTTTCGTCACTGACGAAAGTCGCCGATCTTTCTCTACGGATATTGAAACACTTTCCCGGCCTTCTGGAAAACGGGCGAACCACTCCCACACATACTTCATGCAAAGTGTTTGATCTTCATAAACACGTACCAGCATCGCATAAGTTTCTTCCAACGTCTTGCCAAGCTTAATACAAAACTTTAAATTGATCTTTTGTTCCTTCTCATTTTCCTGTTCTCAGTAAAGAACCAACACACTGATTAAAAACTTTGCAAAACAAGTCTTACAGGGATCCCCACCCACACTCCACTGAAGGGGGGGGGGGAAAAAGGGTCAACACCTGCCACTATGAATGTGCAGCGTTTTGTTTCACCAGTGTTGCCAGATCGGCCGTTCTGACTTGATTCACAGAGCTTTATTGTCAGAGGTTGTATATTCTATACGCATAGTTTTGACTTCTATACAGGGGTTGAACTAAAATTTTTGCAAAATTTGTGAGGCCCCCTCCCGCGGGTGCCCCTATTCTCCATTATCTACGCGACCTGTTTCTGTAAGAAATAACGAAGAACCAGACATCTCAGTCATCTTAATATCTGTTTATTAAGATCTTAACTTAATCACAATACACAACAATAATAATAATCAAAGTAAGCAGATCTGGAATGAGAAGACACAACTCGTATCACCAAATAATCACGTAATTGACCACTATATCTAACTTTACAGCTTAATTCTAATCTCACTAATACACGCACTTTCCTTATAGTTCAATCAAAGGTGCTTACCACTATATCCTAAGTAAACAGCTACCTTGTTTGTCCTAACTGACGTGTCTTCAATCCGGCTCTAATCCTTGTGATCACGGATCCACCTTTAACTTGATTATACAGGTACCGGTAGGTTAAATCTTGTACTGGGTATTTCCTCTAACTTTTACTCAATCACTTCTAAGCATAGACATAGACCTCGCATAGTCACCCCACGATTGCTAAACTTCTACTATATATAAGATTCCTAATTTACATACACACGTTCTTCTTCTCGAGTTGGTAGGAAATAATTGCCATTTCGGCCCTAATGAAACCCCAAGAAGAAATTAATAGAAATCACGATGAAAGCCCTGTCACAAATTCACATTATTTTCATAGTAAGAATCAGTTGAAATAACCGGTGTTTTTTGTTAAAATTTCTAAATTCTGATATAATAAAATATGAATAAATCCATTTCTAAATTATGCATTTCAAAAATTTTAATTCAACTCCGGTATAGAAGTCCTACCTACATATATAGGCAAAATGTTATAAGTATAGAAGCATTTTTCATAAAAGGAGAATGTTTTTAAGTTATGCTATTCTTTCTTAATTACTTACCACCAAAATTGCATCTAACTAATTTTTTCTTGCAATTAACTAATCTAAACAATTTTACATGTATACTCTAATTCAACTTGTGACGGGCTCACGCGTCTCTTTTCTGTAACATAACCTCTGAGTTCTTTGACGGCCAAGATTAATGGCAAATCTTTTGCAACCCAAATCCAAGAAGTGAAATGCAAATAAGATAGCTTTTAAAAGAACAGAAGTTTCAGTAAACAGAATGGCAATTTAGGGGAAAGAGTTATGTTAGGAAGAGATACGAGTGTGAATTGACAGCCTTCATAAAGTTACCGAGATAATCAGCCATTGATACAAGGTGCATACCATTGCACGCGCGCCCAGGTGCTTTGTACCGTGATAGAACCTTAGCTTGAATTAAGGTAGGACTGATTATTTGATATTAGGACTTGTAATATTATCAGAATTGAAAGTAGGCGGATAATATAATTATTTAGATAAGTGATCTAAGTTACACGATCAGGTTTAACTATTGCTGTGTGTTTGGTTATTCTCACTTAATATAAGTTTATCTAATTTATTCGAAATTTAAGTTATATTCTTAATAAAGTCATATTAAGAATTTTAAAATGTCGATTCATTTCGAGAATCCCACACCTCTCATTCACGATGACAATCAAAGATATGGTCACCATAGAACGACCATATCACAAACTGACACTAAATATCAAAAAAAAAAAAAATTATTCTTTTATACGCATTTTTAAAACTACATTTTCGAACGTAATCAGTTACTTTAAGAAATCCCTTTAACATCCATTGACATTTCCAATTACGTTGGGAGTTTATACAATTTTTTCGAATGATTCCGACAGATTAAAAACATGCAAATATGCTTTCTGGGGTGGGGATATCTCGCAATAACTTATTTGAAATTTAAGATTTTTGTTCGATACTTCAAAATTTATCCATTTCAAACGACCGATGTAAAGTCGTAGATTGAAGAATATGTTTTTAAAAACTTGGAGGAGAAATATTCTTATTCTATAGTTTCAAAATGTTTTGTGAAACTCATAGTCTAAAAATTTCTCTGTTCAAAATCAGTAACATTATTAATCGGAAATGAAAAAAAAACGAAAAAGAGGTCAATAATTATTTCTACATGGAAAGAAAAAATTCCAAAAGAACACGTGATAAAGATAATATTTGGAAATTCGAATGTTTCACAGTAATAAAGTTAATGATAGCAGGAAAAAATCCGATTATCAAAAATCAATTGCAAACATCTGCAAGGAAAAATAATAAGCAAAGATTTATGGCTTAAAACAGCTTTAAGAAATAAGTAAATAATAATAATAATAAAAGAGTGTGTATGCTTATGACAACACGATAGAAGTGATAACTTCAAATTTTGTAATGTTATTTCAGGGATTAGTTAGGTGGATAAAAAATTAAGGGATATTACTTAGTCATATAAAATTATTTATTCACATGTCTGTACTCATAAAGTAATATTTTTTTGTGAAATATACAATCATATTTGTGAATTAATTGTATTCTAAGAAGGAAACAATAGGTTTATAGTAGCTGTGTGAAATAGGTTATAAATACTTTAAGATTCAAAACTATTTAAATATCTAAAAAGAACTCCGTCAAGCGTTGTTCCGTACTTTGTCGTGCTTTCATTTGGATCATTTGACATAATTAAATTGAATTTTGATTATAAAAAATCTACTAAAGCCTTTGATATGTCTTTTGAAAAATCTACATTAAAATCCCCGCTTAAAATAATAGGCAAATTGTTCAGAAGAGTTGATCCGGCTTCAGTGTAAGGCAATTAAATTTTTGTGAATGAATTCGGTAATTTTCTCTACACTTCGATTTGGTGAAATATAAGTAGTAACCATTAGAATTATTTTTCCATTTTCTGCTCTACATTACGCTGCACAAATTTCTCCGATACAGGACTCATTAAACCCAAATAATTCAGTAGTGTAGTTACGAGCGTTGCAAACCCGAGCGTAACAATGCTTGGCTTTTTAAAACGCATCATTCAAGTTCACTCTCCAGCAAAACACGCCTAAAAAAGTTATCACTTCAAAAATAAATTCTCACAGTCCTTTGCCGAAACAATATAAGTGCTCAATGTAAGAGCCCTGAATAAAACCATTTAGCTTAAGATAAATAAGAATACATTGTAACTCCTAAGGAAGCATAGATTTGCCGAAATGACTGCAACAACAACAACAAAATTAGTTTACAATTGAAAATGAAAGGGAAAAAAATATCAAAATCTGATTCCAAAAATGTAAAAGTTTCAGCAAAGGGTTTACTATGCTTGCAGGGTTTCCTTACAACGAGAGATTAAAAATCAGAAGAGTAAAAAAGTACTTAACTCAACTTATCATAATATCAGGTGAATGTTTAACGTCCGATATTTACAATATATATATATATATATATATATGACATGATTTTAGAGTCAGAAACAGACTTAGTTTTAAAAAATGTCTTTATTCTAGAATGAGTACATCTCTTCTGAAGCAAGAGGCAGAGAGAGAAAAAAGAACGCCACCGAAAATCTTAAGTGGATTAAACACTTAAAACACCGATCGCGGCGTTCATGAGTGCTCTTGAAAGTTAATGCTGACATATAGGGCTATTAAATATAGCGATCTGGAATTAGACATGTTTATTGGCTAGACCATATGTTCGAAAGAAATAAATGCGTGATTAGTTTGTTACTTGACGAGGTGAGGAGAAAATAAAAGTGAGGTGCTAGGTAGGGAATTTAATTTTTAATCTAATTTAATTATCCTTACATATATATATATATATATATATATCAAAGACTTTTAATGAGTGAAATCCCATTAAGACAAAGTAACCGGATTCATTTCAAAACAACCTCAGAATTTTTTCAAAAAATGAAAACTGTCTAAGTTGTAGTATATATGCCTTTTCAAAATTTAAGTTTCTTGACTGTAAACTATCGAGTTTTTAGTCTTCTGATAAGAGTTATTTCTAAGTGCACACCCACAACAATTGACGGGCTAGAAAACAGTGGAATAAAATTAACAAACAAATACCCTTGGGAATTTTAAGAAAATACTTCTGTCATGGAGAGTATAATGTAGACTAAACAACCAGAAAACAAAAATTAATAAACATTTAAGAAATTCGCCGTTACATTTTAAACAATACAAAGAATTGCGTCGAAATCACTTTGAAACTGTGTAAACGTCCTCTATATATTTCTTGCATTTGCTTTTCAGTCATATTTTTCATTAGCAAAAGTAATTTGATTGGATTATTTAATTACCAGAGAAGTTTATTACTATCCAAAGGTAAAGATTGGAGTTTAAGAGAAAGGGTTCATGAAATACTTTTATAGGGCATTATTTAACAAGTAAAGCATTAATTCCTTCAAGCTATAATCTACTTGTCATTAATATTGCACTTTTTGCTTAACCCTTTAGCGGGCAGTGGCTAATACGTCTAGCCACATAATAAAAATTTTTTCTCCAAGCGGGTGTTGGATATTTAGTCTATCTATATGCGTTAATTGAGGCTAAAATGCATAAAAATTAATACGGATGGCAGCACGATACCTTATTTTGCATTTCATGTCCTCTGATGGGTAGTTAAAAACAGTTATTCACGGTGTAAATCAACAAATTGTATTTTGATTACTATAAATAAAATTTCTGATCTTTGAAAAAAATTTCGACATGTCTTAAGTATTCTTTTCTCTCATCTGAATGAATTAAGCAAATTTAGAATTAAAAAAAAGGTTTTATTTAGGTTTTTGGAAAGCTTTTATAAGTGGATAGAGACTCTATCCAATGCCCACATAGAACAGAAAAATGACCTATTTCTTGTACTCGAGAGAGAGCACTTAGAATCACGTGAGAATGTTGGGGGTCGGAAATATAAACAAACTTTGTTTACAATATGTGGTACAAGATTCTCGGTTTCGAAAATCTTTCATTATAGTTTTTCTGTTCAAAGAAAACGTTGCATAATATAAAGTTCCACAGTAAACAGCTCATCAAATTTGTGAAATAACTAATTTAAATCCTCAAAAATATTACTCTATTTCTAACTTTTTATACTAAAATTAAATAAAATATAAACTGTGGATAAATACCAATTTCAATGTGTATTCTATGCATATCCTAAGTAAGTATTCTATGTCGTACAATTATTCTATTATTATTTTATCGCACTTCTATTTTGTATTTAATTGTTATTGAAATAGTTATTAGCATAAATGTTAATTTTTCATAAAAAAAAGTTTATTGTAAAATGATTCATTTTTTCTGTCCTGAAAAGTAAATGTCGTAAATGCGCAGTGGCTATAACGTCTAGCCACCACCCAGGAATAAAAGCCCTGATCAGATATTTTTTTTTTTTCTTTTTGTGACTAAATAATGTTTATAGAGGATGAGAACATTACATTTATCGAGTACTTTATCACAGAAAAGTGTATTTTAGCTTTGTGCCCGTTAAAGGGTTAACTGAGGAAACAAACCCTATTTCATTTTGGATAACAAAAAGAATTCCCAAGGACATGCTAAGCGTAAAATAAAATTATAATATAAATTGTATAGAATAATTTGTTTTTAAAATCTCTGATATCTATGCATTTTCTTTAAAATATTTTCTATTCAAAATATATGCATTTTAACTCGATATCAACCGAAGCATGCTGCTACAGCTCTCGTGATACAAAAACATCATGCGGATATGAGGATTCTATTTAGATATAAGACAGTAAAGTTGTTAATGATATCTTATTTGGCTCTACTACAGGAAATATGGCACTCAGTGCAGTGGATGCAACAAAGGAATCATACCACTTGAAACAGTTCGTCGAGTTCGGAACCTAGTTTTTCACATGCAATGCTTCACTTGCTTCTTATGCAGCAGAGAACTGGTCACTGGAGATCACTTCTTTCTGATGGAGGATCAAAAAATTATATGCCAAGCAGACTATTACAGCGCAGCCGCGGCAGCAGTGGTAGACAACGGTAAGTTTTTATAAAATTGTTTATTTTATTTTAATATATGATATAAGAATTTGAAGAATCTCTTTTTCAATTCCTACTATTAGCTCGCACTCTCTATATATTTATTGGGTTGGAGGGAAAGTTCTGTCGTATTTTAAATAGGCAGGTGATTTTTGTTGTAAATAAAAAAAACCATCTGGCTAGTGAGTCATTCGGATTTTTTTTGTTTTTTTAGATGCTGTATAATATAAAAAGAGTCCTTTTTTACCGTTCATCATTTACTTGTCATATTTAAAGTGAAAAACGTGTCAGTAGATAAAGTGCATTTACGACACTGCATTTTGTATTAATTCCAAAAAGGAAGCAATGCATCGGTTGCGTGTAAAAATTTATGTGCGGTATTTGGAAAAGATATTGTAAATGTTCGTACTTTTCAAAGATGGTTTAGCAAATTTCGTTCCGGGGAACTGAGCCTCCAAGAAAGTAATCGATCTGGATGACCATCCAAGATCGATAATAATGTTTTGCGATTCATGTTGGAAAATAATCCACATTTAACAAGTCAAGAAATTGCAGAAGAGTTTGGCATTCATCATACAACTGTTGGAGATCACATTAAATCTCTTGGGTTTGTGTTAAAGCGAAGTGTTTGGGTTCCACATGAATTAACAGAAAAGAATTTGTCTGATCGTGTAAGAATGTGTTCATCACATCTGACTAGACACAATTTGGAGCCGTTTTTGGAAAAGCTGATTACTGGAGATGAAAAGTGGATTCTTTAGGAGAATATTAAGAGAAAAAAAATTTTACTGCAAACCAGTAACATCGTCAGCAACAGTTGCAAAACCAAGTATCCATCAACGAAAACTACTGCTTTGTTTGTGATGGAACAGGAAAGGTCCAGTGTACTATGAGTTGCTGAAACAGGAAAAACCATCAACGCGGATCTCTACTGCAATCAACTGGATAAAATGAATGCAGCTATCAAAGAAAAAAGGCCAGCATTAGCGTCCAGAAAAGGAATAGTGTTCCACCACGATAATGCTCGACCGCATACTGCAATGGTGACACAACAAAAACTGAATGCGTTAGGATGGAAAGTCCTTGGTCACCCACCGTACTCACCTGACATTGCACCATCTGATTATTACCTGTTCAGATCTCTACAAAACTATCTAACGGGAAAAAAATTCAAGTCTTTTGAAATTGTTTCTAAGGCAGTTGCTGACTATTTTAACTCCAAGGACGAGAACTTCTACAAAATAGGAATTTATAGGTTACCTGAAAGATGGCAACAAGTTGTAACAAATAATGTTTTTTTAATAATAGACAAGTCTTAAAGGCCGCAACCTTCTATACAAACAGCCACGTTTTGCCGACCCCCTGGCATAGATTAACGTTAAACTAATGGCATGTAAGGCTAAATTGTGAGAGGTTTACAAGATTGTTCTATTCGTGTAATATTTCTATTTATTTGGAGCTTATTTTTTATGCCAAAAGAATATATACAATGACGAGTAAAATGTTTGAAATAATTGATTTGTAAAAAAAAGTTTATAAAAAAAAACGTATAATTTAAAAAAAATAGCATTTGTTTATAGATACAAACACATCTCAAAAAATGCAAATGAAATAGGAAAAATTTGATCACGATAACAAAAAATTTTACATCCCCGATACTTTTCAATTTTCAGTAATATCAACGTAAAGTCCACCGCGAAGAGGCCTATTTTGGTTTTAGATTTTTTTTTTTTAAGGATGAACAAACTCATGGATTTGGTCTGATTCAGACAAGAGGGATAAGGAAGAAGATCAACGTAAACGAAATAATTTCCGCCTTCATTTTTTTTCTTTTTAAATAAACTTGTTAAAGAGCATATTTTAAAATATTTATGCAAGGTCAAGTTCTAGCTCAAAGAATCATATAACATTTAAATCAAAACTATCAGCCAAAAAAACTGTCGCAAATCAAAATACCTGCAAGATCATTTCTCAGCGAAGGAGAAAATGTTTTACACCCCTCACGAGAAATTATAGTATCCCCAAGAGAGATTATTAAAGGATCGAAATTTTCTTTCAGAGCAGGTTCCAGTAATAAACGTCCACGAACTACGATATCCACCGTTCAATTAGAAGCCTTGAAGCTGGCCTATCAACGAAGTTCCAAACCCAGTCGGCACGTCCGTGAACAGCTGTCAGCTGAGACGGGTTTAGATATGAGAGTTGTACAGGTAAGAAGTTTTTTTAATTGTTCTCTTTTTGAGATATGCTATTTGTTAGCCTCATCTCAGTTGTTAATAAAATTTTTTTAAAAAAGAGGGGGTATAAAAAATTCTAAAAAAAAAAATGTGTTTACTTTTAACTAAATATAACAATTCAAAAACTACCGTATGTTGAATTAAAAATAAATTACAGTTTTCTTAAAAAAACTAAAAAACACGCTTTTATAGTGAATCGAACTAAAAAGTAAAAAATAATAATTCTTAATATAAGAATAAAATGATTAATGAGAAAATTAATGTCATTGGGATAACTGCGTGGGGTGCTCTATATTAATAGTTGTAATTTCTTACTAGTTCTATTTCGAAATGCTGAGCTTAGTGTGAAAATGTAGTACAAAGCACCGCACGCTTTTACCACAACGACATTAATTTTCTCGTTAGTCATTTTATTCTTATATTAAGAATTATTTTTTTACTTTTTAGTTCGATTCACTATAAACGCGTGTATTTATATTTTTTTCATTTTTTAGTTCGATCTACAATAAAAGCCTATTTTTTTAATTTTAAGACTATCATTTATTCTTTGTAGAATTTATCCTTCAGTTTGATATTTGGAGCCGGAATTAGCCTTGCTCTTCAATGGATATTAATTAATGGGTCTGAAGGGTATTTATTATCTCCGTTTACGGGGCCACGGATGAGTCCCATATCGTTATATTTCAAAGATTCCGTCTCTATAGATACAGTTCTAACTAATAAAAGTGTGTTAAGAACAAATATTATACAAATGTCAATCGTATTATCCCCTTTTAAACGTATTGCTATAAACAAGCGTTTTCATTTTTAGGGTTGCCCCTTTTTAACGGGTAGGGTCTTTTAGTCGCCATATCTGGAATAAGTCGCCAAATTTGGAAATGGTACATGCAATTAGTCGCCAAATCTGGACACGATATAATAAATTAGTCGCCAAATCTTGAAATACTTAAAATCGTTATTTTTGACGATCCTGATCAGGACAATGGAACAAAATTTTGAAATTATTGTATTGTCATCGGCCCTTGACAAGTGTACAAAATTTCAAATTAATCTGACCTTTTAAAGTGGGTAAAAATCGAGTCCAAAGATTCCATTACATACAAGCAGTAGCGCACACAGGAATTTTTCAAAGGTTCCTGGGTCGAAAGTCCACCATTCTTTTATCATGCTACTTTTGATTTTGTCGATTTTCGGGAACAAACAACAGTAAAAAACTAATTATTGAATAAATAATTAGCATTAATTAATAAAATGAATCATTAAAAACAAATATTTAATTAAATTTTACGTACTATATACTTAGAATTATAATAAATCGGACAAAAAATCATGGGCTCAAGGGGGGGTCCGGACCCCCCCTCCTTGTGTGCGCCACTGCATACAAGTGAACCTTATAAAAACGTGTTAATAAGTTTCCATGTAGATAGAAATTAAACGGGACTTTTTAAAAGATTAGAACCAAAAAAAAAAAAAAAAAAGACTGCTTTACAATTTGATTATGTTAAACTAGTATTGGGTTAGCAAGAAAACAATATTTCGGATTTTTAAAACGCAATTTGTCTCCTCCAAAAAAGTTAACTTTAATCTGCCGAATGTTTTTCATTCTGTTCACAATTACCTGTTTCTATTTTTCTGATAACTTCACAAATCCTATCTCATTGAATTTCTGGTCCTTATCAGCAAAAAAATCGACCAAGTGTGATTAGAGCTTATCGTTATTATTAAAATTTTGACCATTTAAAAAGTTTCGTAAAATTCAAAATAAATGATAATTAGATGGTACTAGGTCGGAGTTATATGGAGGATGCGACATCATTTTCCTAACAAAGTCCCAATAATTTCTTGCTAAGGATTATGTTAAAGGTGCATGAAATCTGGACCATTATCTTTTTCGATTAATGTTATTGTAGACGATCCTTTTTTCATCCCCAACTTTGCACCATCGGATTATCATTTATATCGAAGTTTACGAAACTTTTTTAATGGTGAAAATTTCAGTAATAATGATGACCTCAAATTACACTTGGTTGAGTTTCTTGCTGATAAGCGCCAGAAACTATGAGCTCAGAATCATGAATTTGCGAGAAAAGTAGCAACAGGTAATCAATAGAATAGAAGATATTCGAACTGATTAAAGCAGCTCCAGTTTTCCGCTTAGGCGCGTGTCAAGGGCGCAAGAAATTGGAGGGCGAAAAAAATTAAAATTACAGCGAAAATAACACCGCTTAGCGAGTCAAGAGAGAAGCATTTCTCCCTTAAAGAGAGTAGACTAAAATGAGATCTACTATGAAAAATGAAAAGCTTAATAGTTTGACGTTGTATTGATCTCAAAATGATATTGCCACGGAAATTAAATAGAATGCTGCTATAAATGATTTTGCAAGATCGAAGCTCGAAGAAAACCTTATTTGTACCAGTACAATGACAGTGACTCAACAAGCGATAAGAGAGGAAAAAGACAATAATTAACAAGTTGAAAACAGTTCATACAATAATGTATATACTCTATAATGTAATTGCAAACGATTTCATTAATTTACAAAAGGGTGGGTGGTCGATAATGTCATACGGTCAGAAATAAACAAGAGGCGAAACCCTCCCACTATCCTTTTCTTACAGTTGTCAGTCCAGGACAAGTCGGATCCATAGGGGGTGGGTAATGCAAAGACTAAAAAGCAAAGACAAAGAAAGGGAAAAAAGTAAGAAAGTTTGGGGAAAATCCCGCCCGAATCAAAACTAGCAAGGTAAGAACTAAAGGAGGGGCAGGAGGGGAGGTAACAATTTGAGGTGCCCAAGAGGTTAAAAACGGCTGTAGATTTTAAAGCGTTTTTTAATATAGTAAAAAATTTTACGCTAAAAAAATGAAATTACATTCTTGCCAACCCAATATATGGGTTCTTATGGGCTTTCAAAATTATCCATGAAATTTGAAAAATATAGACATATTAATTCCAAACGAGGAAAAAAATAAAACCTTTTTTAGAAGTTAATTACTGCATTGACTTTATTTAGTTTCCACCGATCTAGCTATGAAAATTAGAATTAGTTAATTAGTATTTTCTCTTTTTGACTACTGAATGTCAACAATTAAAATCACAGCTTTAACAATGTAAAATTATTGAAACATTATTTTAAATGTTCCAGGTTTGGTTCCAAAATCGGAGAGCTAAAGAAAAACGCTTGAAAAAAGAAGCAAAAAAGCCATATTGGGAGGCAAAATGCTGTACTAATAAAATCCAGCAAGCCAAGCCCAATTTTCAGTCTTGTGCAGAGGAAACAGAATATAGAGACGCGGCATACGGAAACTTAGCAGACTGGCTGTTTCAAACTTCAGATATCAGACTAACTGTATTTCAACAAATATTGTGTTATACAAATGCAAAAAAATAACTTCTCATCAGTTAATGCGATTGCTTTTAAAAGCTATGTGTAGTACTAATTATTTATTCTGTAGTGTTTAGTAAAACTGTGAAAAAGTTTTATTAAGGTAAAGAAAACAAGTCTTAATTTAAAATTAAAACAAAAATGTATAACTGTAAAAATTGAATAGTACTACTTCGACAACCAACTGTTGGAACTTGATAAGTGCTAATTTGAACCACCAACGTGTCGGTCGGCAGACGTGCCGTGCAAGCGTTAGACGACTGGGACGAAAAGGCTCCCTGTTCCTGCCAATCGTTAAGTACTTTTATTCATGTCATTTGCGACTTATGAAGAAAGGGTCAATTCGAATTTCCACTTCATGATTGAAAATATACTTCTTTCTGTATTTTTGTTTTCAGTTCGAAATATTATTTATGATGACTATCTTAAATGATTTTTACATACGTTTTCTTCTAAACAAATATTTGTTTTAATAGACAAATATGGTTACAATTTGCAACTTGTTTAATAGAAATGCGTTTTTTAAACGTTAATTTGATTTCACTATTTTCTCAAATTCATATGCACATTAAGGTATCCGACTATGTTCGGAACCGTGATTTTAAATAGGCACATAAATGGATAATTTTCATGATATTTAGTGTCACTTAGCTTAGAATACATGTATAAAATTGTTTTAAAAGGACATTTTTTGGTAAAACAAATTATTTAAATACAATATTTCGGCAAAAAATTAACTTAGAATAACCTTTTTTAAAAATGTTCTCCTTTTGTGAAAAATACTTCTATTATAATAATATTTTGCCTGTATACAACTCAGGCCTCTGTACAGAGGCTCAACTATGATTTTTGAAAAATTCACATTATTTTCAGAGTTACAACCATTTGAAATAATTATCGGCGTTTTTTTCTTAAAATTTCTCCCCTCTGTTGTAGTAAAATATGGATAAATCAATTTCTAAGTTATAAGTTTCAAAAATTCTATTTGAGCCTCTGTACAGAGGTCTGAGCTATATACAGGCAAAATATTATTATAGAAGCATTTTTGATAAAAGGAGAATGTTTTAAAAATGAGTCATTCTATGTTCATTTTTTGTCAAAATATTGTACTTAAATAATTTTTTATTGTAATACTATTCTTAAAACAATTTTATATACATTTTCTAATTTAAGTGACACTAAATATCATAAATATTATCCATTTATACGCTTCTGCAAAATCACGGTTCCGAACGTAGTCGGATACCTTAAGAGTTGCATGATGGGGGCACAATTTCGAGATTTAATTATAATTACTGTAGAAATCTAATGTGAGAGAGATAGTAAATTAATATATTCCTTTAAGATAATCCGAATAAAAAATAAATGTTTTAATTTAAAAATTATTCTCTTCGTTTTTCAGTACAACATTTTTTTTAGATAGAACTGAAATTCAATTTCATTCAAATACCACCCTATATTTATGCAATCTGCTCTTGGAGACAAATTTCAAGATCTTTCATGACAATGCACTGAAATTCAAATTGCCGCCCTCCGTCCAATTAAGCATTTACAAATTTAAAATACAGGGTTAGCAAGAAATAAGTTGTCTACTTCAGAGGGCTCTAAGATCCGTCCTGTTGTAGTCCAAATGAGAAAAAATTCAAACTACACATAATTCAAATGGTGTGCCTAACATTTATTAAACAAAAAAATTAAAGCAAAATACCACCGACAGATGGCGCTGTAATACACATAACCACATTTATAACGTGTTTTATAAATGTTCACTAGTAAAACTGCTCAATCTTATGTGTTCAACTATGTGCTCTAATCGCAGAACCATATTTTTAACAGCTGACAGTAGTAAGTCTGCAGGAATATCGAGAACACGGCGCCGAATGCTGTCCAGATCAGGTAAAATTGCTGGCCTTTGACGGTAGATATTGCCCTTTAGAAAATCCCACAACCAATAACCGCAGGGTGTGATACCCGGCGAATGACGAGGCCATGCTGTTGGAAAATGACGGCTGATAACTTATGCATCTGTGAAATGTTGTTTTAGATGCTTTACACGGTGATTAACGTGAGGAGCTGCCCCATTCTGAATAAACGTTATATACTGAAGGCATCTAAACTGTTGAAATTGCGGAATTTCAAAATTCTTCATTATATCATAGTGCCATTCCATTTTTGTGTGTGACGGTATGGATTTCAGTTGGTCTTATCTTTTCATACAAAAACGGTTAAATTGTAAAGGTAGCCGTGAAACCATAACATACTGTCCTCCACCTTTTTTAGGATGCATGGGTTTTTCCTGAATAGCGTGAGGATTTTTCGACAATTTTGAGAGTTTACTTGACCATCAAGACAAAATAGGGCATCATTACACCAAAGAAAGTTCCATGGTCGTCAACCTTCATTCGAGCAAGGAACTGAAGTGCAAAACTTTTACGAACCTCTAGGTCCCCATCCTTCAGTTGGTGCAGTCTTGATTTTGTAAGAATAAAAATTGCCGTAAGATTTTTCATATAGTGGAATATGGTGCATTCAATACACGAAAAACAACTGGCACAGTCACACTACCATCCGGCGACTGACTACTGGCTTCAACGACCACAGTAGCCACATTTTGAAGCTAGTTGCTTTCGTCCTCTGCGCTTGGAAGAATGCCAGGCAGTCCAGTTGCTTCAATTTTCTGTGTTATCTTGCGTACGGCATATGCAGACACTGAACCTCTTCCATACGGCGGAATTCTTTCACAACTGCAACGCAGTTTTGCTGGAATAATTTTACCAGCGGGGCTTTTTCTTGCAACGTAGGCATGATGTGTATGTAGAGAAGCAACTACTGCTAGTGCAGAATCCACCTTTCTTTTACCCAAAGAATAATGCTTATAGGCAAGCGTTGTAACACAATAGAATTCTGGTTTACAAGAAACTGTTGCTTTTAATCAGTGGCGTAGCGTGGGCTTTCGCCACCAGGGGTCGACCGGAATTTTGTCGCCTATTTTAATTATTAGTCAAGAAAATTAGTATAAGTAAAAAAAGGAGCTTTAAATTTTTTTTTAAATTAAAAATGCACTATTCGTGTTTTTACCATAGCAAAATCTTTTATACAATTGTCAATATCAGTATGTATGTCATGTTCAATTGCCAGAATAGCTATAAATTTGTTGGTCCTTCACATAAACTTATAGCATATATTAAAGCGTCATCCACGAATTTCTCTCGTGTTGCTTTCTCTCGTAAAGCACGTATTTTTTTAGCACTTTGATAGAAATTTAGTTCCTTTGTTTGCAAATAATTTTGAGCATCATTGACTTCACACAATACCGGTTGCCAGAAGCTTAAGTAACATAAAAACGAATGCGATTGCATAGCTACTAATAAACTTCCTGCATCCGTGCGTGTATTAAAGCTTTCACTCTCGTTTCCGTCAGTTTTGAAATATTTTTTGGATTTAAATATCACGGCGCTTGCCGTCGTCCTTTTTGGTATGCCGCCCGGGGCCATGCCCCCCCCCCTCCTCCCGCGCTACGCCACTGCTCTTAATGAAAGTACCAATGCGAATGATGTTGCGCACTTCCGAGTATTAGCATTATATTGCGATAAAGATCGTGCTTAAGAAGAATTATGTAACTGGATTCTTTTATCTGGGATAACTAAGGAACAGGATATTCCTTCTTCATTTATAAATTATTTTGAAAGTAAAAACATCAATATAAATAAAATATTTTGAGTAGCTACTGATGACGCTTCTGCAATGGTTGACAAGGGAAGAGGTTTTGTCAAAAACATATTAGATATTAAGTATTGGGCTTCCATTGCATAATTCGTCAGGAAAGTCGATATGGCGAAATTTCGTAACAGCGCTAAATTTCTGTAATAAGCCCTGATGTTAAAATGTTCTTCATCGATATACAAGAAATTTATATCTTTTAGAAGAAATGAAAAGTGAATATATTCTTAAACAGTCATATCTGTTAGCTTAGTCGAATTAATGTCTTGAATAAATTTAAGTCATGCATATGGAACACATTTAAGTTTTACTTAATGAGTAGGAACATCTCCCCGAATTGAACGATAAAGAATGGTTACGAAAATTTATGTTTCTGACTGATATAATTAAATACCTCAACCAGCTAAACTTAGGATTGCAAGGAAAGGGCCAAACAGTACTTGAATTTTTCGAATATTGGTAAGGCTTTGCTATATGAAATTAAATATATTTTCCTGTGATACTAATACTTACAAATACATCCCAAAGGTTAAAGCACTTGCAGATATACACCAACTATAGAAACTCCAAATATATGTTGAAGCATTTAAGAAGGAATTTTCCAAAAGATGCAAAAGCTTCTAAGCTTGTAGGCCTATATTTTTTCTTCGTGATCAAATAAAACCAGACTTTATAGACGCATTAATAACCCCCTCCGATTTGTCAATTTACGAGAGAATAATAGTTTATAATTTTGAAATGGAACTTATAGAACCAACACCTTCAGAATCATGGACAGTAAAATTTACAGAATTATCAAAATATCTGGAAGATAACTCTAACGATGTTGACAGCTATTTTAAATTGCTGATGTCATTACCAGAGATGTAATGATTTGAAGAAAATTCCATGTGCTCTATTTTACAATTCTATGTGAACAAATCTCATATGGAAAATATTTCCAGTTTACAAGAAAGTTACTCAACTGAATTTTCAAAATCACGTACCACATTAAAAATCAAAAACTATATTTCTGATATTGTGATATTAAGTACAACAGTGCAAGGACAAGGTTGGCTGTAAAATTTTAAGTTTTTATGTTATTTCTTACTTTAATAAGTATGTTTAAAAGATACATAATATATATATGTGTAGTTTTAATATACAGTCGGACACCGATTTAACAAATCCATCGGGACCCGAATATTTTATTCGTTAATTTGGGGTTATTCATTATATCGGGGTCCAAATAAAATACAAATTTTTTGCACTTACTTTTTTGGAAATTCTATAAGCAACTACACAAAAATTATCCATAATTAGAAATTACATATTTTTTTCTGCAGCAGTTAAAAATACTATCAGAGAATTATTATGCACTGGTTGATTGGAAATTTTAAAATAAAAATGATAAATAGATGCACTTGAAAATCTTCTTGATTCAATTCTACTCAAAAGAGTTCGTTTTCGACTCCATGCAGAGAAGAAAATCCCGCATCACTTACTTCCTGTTGCATAAGAGAAAGATGCATTTTCATACTGTGTAAAACATATGAAAATTTAACAATTTTGGAAGCAGTTTCATTATCAATTTCTGCATTACAAAATCTATCCATTGGCTTCCACAAATCAACAATTTTCTCAATTTCAGTTCCACAAATAGGTAGCCCGCCATCAAAAATATCATAATCGTCAAACTCTTAAAATATCCCTTGCATTGTGGATTGGATAAGAACGGAATTTCCTGTCCTACTCAAGACTCAAATGACAAGTTGCACTCATGACTCATATTCACCTGTAAAGTTTAATAATGGTTTTCACCTTTTCTGGTTGAAATTTGCTGCAAAGAAGAAAAGCATGTTCTGTTTCGGACAAAATAGATCCGTCACGTGGGGAAAAAATCCAGTTTTTTCTAGTACAAACTGATAAAAAAAATTAAACTGCTGAAATAATTCGTTAATTACCTTATATGTGTTATACCTTAAATATGACTTTTTGCCTTCTTTTTAATAGGGGAAAGAGAAAAATTCATTAAATAGGGGTTTGTTAAATTGGGGTTCAACTGTATTTATGTTGAAGGAAGCTATTAACAAAAATAAACACAAAATATAAATATGTTTAAATGATGCATAATTAATATAATAAAACTCTAAAATCTATTCTTGACCTCTTATTTCATAACTCATAGGAATCAAAATTGTTCAAATATTTCCTTTTGTGCGGCCTCCTGAATCATATTGGTAGTTTGGTTTGGCACACCACAACTACAAGGTTTCCAACCTCTGGTATAAGACAATGTACAATCATTACGAAATGACCCCCATAACTATTATAATTCTGCCTGAAGCAGGACTATGTATAAGTTAATGATTTAAATATTAATGGATTAATTAACTTCTTAGACATTTTTTTAATCGAAAATTCTGGGTCCTCCCCCCCTTTTTTTACTCATTTATTAAATCTCACAGCTTAAGAATCAAATTCCATAAAATTCTTCATGGAAGTTTTTGAGTAACTGGAAAAATGTAGGCCTCCTAATGTTAACTGTGTTTATATCTTGCAAGTTAGCTGCTGAAATTAATATATTTATTTTTTAAATGGCTAAGAATAAGGCCAACAACATATAATAAAGCTTGGTTCCTTATGAACACTAATCATTAAGTCATAAGATTTTATCTATGAAGTATTTCAATGAATAAAATATTAGAAGTACATTTTCCACAGCCTCTAAAAAAGTACTTTCTGATTATGTCGTTTATAAATGAAAATCAGTATCTTATATGTTGGACCAAGATTCATTAATTGTGATTGCCTGAGCTCATCCACAGACAGGGATATAACACCTGAGGTGGTACCCTTTTCCAATTGCCCTACCATGCCAACATGAGGACTAAGCTTCAAAAGATCCAATGAGCATCAGCCCACAACTTGAATGTTAAATGGCATCAATACTGGTCTAGGCTTCCATAACCATCCAGATTCTATGGGCGCAAATTGTTATTGCAAATGCCCATTTTATTAGTCTAAAAATAAAGAAATTTGCTGTAAATTGATTGTTCTCAGTTTTCAAAAAAAAAAAAAAAAAAAAGTGATTTCTGATATTAGAAATATACAGAGTAGAATTTTTAAAAAAATCTCATTGGCAAAGAGACCTTAAATAAATTAATATTACCTTAAAACAATTTTATTAATCAATGGCTGAGAAACAACACGTGTGTGCAGGCCATTCTTAATGTTACTTTTTTTAAGGAAAGAATTACAATGAGGATAATATACAACGTAATATAATACATAAAAATTTACCTTTATTAGAATAATAATAGCAAATATATAATTTTGATAATGATATACATAATCAAGGTTTAACAAATAAGCAAAATAACTAATTATTGACACTATTCATTTTATTAAAACAGAAAAATACACAAAAACATACATATTTTTTTAAAAACTTAAAAACAATTAACCTAACAAAAGTTTATAATAAATTCCCTGAGATTGAATTTTTGAAGTTAATTTAAATTAATAGTAATGTTGTATGTTTTGTAATATTGTATTAAAAAAAACACTTTAAAAAGAGTATGCAGATCCCAATAATAGGAAGATTATAAGCATATATATATGCATTTGCAAAGAGTAAAATAAAACTAAAGAGGTTTTCAAAGTTACTGGAAGAAAAAAAGTATTGAATTGATTGATTTAAGAAAGGAAGATAATATTTTAAGCCAAAAGCTATCCAAAAAGGATGATAAACCAAAAAATTAAAGGGGAAAAAATGGTCAGTAAAAAAATAGTTTGAAGCTATAGTTGTCAGTTCACAAAAATGAGTAAAAAATTCATAATCAAAACTAAGATTTTTTTTCTAATAAAAAGTGAATACAATATGGGAAAATTTGTGTTTTACATGTCACTTATTAATCTATGTTATGAACTGATACTTCATAACAATAGATCACTGGTGTGTGTGTGTGTGTGACAGACCTTGCTATTTTAACAAATGAAAAAACCCGAAATTGGTTCTTCATTTATTTAGCTCACACATCACACAAAGACATTCAGATTCATTTGCTGTTAGATTGTTGAGCAATAGACTTTGAAGTATATAGGATTTACCCATAACCTAACTGCAAACACACTCGCAATAAGGACTGATATTGCAATAAGTTGATTTTCCACATTCTTCCAACTCTCAACACATTGGTAGAGGACTGTAGGCAAACAAAAAAATTGATACAAAATGGTGCAAGCATTCAGGAAATTTTGAGGGGGAAAAAAATCACATTTAAAGTATTATAATCCTACATAAGTTGTACACAACATAACCATGTCACAGATGGTGTGATGGAGCATTTGCTAAGCAAATTACATCAGGACTTCGTTCTTAGATAATAATTTTTCAATACAATTTTTTTCTTCACTAAATTTTTAAAATTTTATTCAGTATTTAAATATGAAGGATTTGTTTTTCAAATTTCTTACAAATGACTCAATTTAAATTAAAAGTATTTTAGATACCAAATAAAGCTTTAATTTTCAGTCGGTATCTATTATTTTTTTTATCCAGAAACAAATTTCATTAATTCTATTTCAATATCCCAGTAAATTTACAATGTTTTGCAATTTTACAATATAACAATCCCATTTTAAATAACCTATTTTAAAATTAAATCTCAGAATTTTTTTTGTTCAAACATTTTTTTTTTAATAATCATATTTTCGTATTTTTATATTAGTATTAAATTTTCTTGGCATTTAAAGTATTAATTTTTTGTAACACATATTTATTTCAAGTTGTATATACACATATATGTTAAATCAAACAAATTACATAAAAATTATAAATGAAAACATATTAATATCTATAAGTTGTTTTGAATACCTTAAGTAAAGGTGACATGATCTCTTGTTCACATTAAACCTTATTATTACATAACATTGCTTTTATAATTTTAATAACCATTTATTGAAAATTAGATTCAAGATATAATTTTCAAGTTTTAAATTCTGTAAATATAATGTTTTGTTTTATGTAATATAAATAACAAATTCGAAATTTATTTGCATACAAACATCTGTGTAAATAATCAATAAATAGTAATAAGGTTTTATGTAACACTAAATATTAACCAACATGCATAATTTAAGTAAAATTACAAATGTTAAGTAAATTTAAAACAATATAAACATCAAAATAATGAAATTTATCAATGGATAAAATAAATGAAGATTAACTTTAAGTAAAAAAGATAAATTTATTTTAAACATTAATGAAAATTTTATTTATTAACTGCTGTCAACTTAGTGCATTGAATGTATTATCTAGAGTCATAAATGTTTTTTAAAATTTTTTTCTTCAAAAATATTGAAAAAATAAATATTAAAAATGATTGCGTCACTTTACTTAGGAGGTTACTCTGTATATACAGTTCTCTACTAACAGCATGTCGAATTTAGGTCAGCGGAGAGAAAAAAGCAGCTATTTAAATATTTAGTTAATTTAAGAATTTAAAAACAATTTTTTTATTCACTGTTCTGCAATATTAATATTTTTATCATTTTTATTAAATATGAGACACATATTTTAAGATTTTAAAATGCAAATATAAAAAAAATAAAATTTTAAAAAGTTAATTATTTTATTTATCTGGTTGAAACATTACATATATCGTAAATTAAACTAAAATGTATAAAATTCATATTTAAATTCATTACATACTAAACATTTTAAACAATCATGTTTCAGTTTTGTTTTCTCACTTTATTAATTTTCAAGTTTAACACAACTTAAGAATAAATCAATCAGGAGAAAATCAAAAGTGTTTCTTTTAAAAAAATTATCAATGTTTTTTCTATTACTTCATAATCCTATTTCTCACTTCTTTTGTTCTTTTTTTTTTTTAATCTTTTTATACTATAGGAAATATTTTGTTGGAACCAAACCTTTAATTTAAGGTAAGACACAAAAGCATAAGAGGTTTAGTAATGATAAAAATGCTTTCTAAACAGAATTAACAAAATGCATCCAAACAATTATCTGGATAAAATGTAATTTAAAAAAAAAAAAGAATTTTGTACCATTTAAGGTCTTTTTACGCAAATCGACAAGAATATTAATCACTAATGATCCAAATATATATCACATTAAAATAAATATTTATTTTAATGATATAAAAGTTATAACTTCTTACAAGAAATAGTCTTATAAAACAAATTATATTTGATTATGTTTTTTTAATCTATTAGAAACTGTACAAAAAGTTAGTTCTTTTGACCCCTCGGAATCAAGAAAAAGAATATTAAAAACACAAATCTAAATAACTCTTTAAACTCTCACATATAACTTTACATACATAAAAATGTACATTATTTACATCTGTTCCTGTTTAAAAGCTAATAACAAACAAGGTGATGCGACGTAATTCACTGTGAAGGGGATAATGCATCAAATACCTAAAATATGAAAAACAAGTATTTTATAACTACATGGTACATATTTACAAACACTTTATCCCAAGTTTTCAAACAAATATTGAATTGTAAATAAAAATAATAACAGATTAAAACTTTGAATTATATTTTCAACCAAAACACACTGAAGAGTTAAAATTAATAAATTTTCTAAAAAAAAAATAACTTTCCCTAAAAAAAAAAGACAAAAATTAAAATATTTCACATCTAATAACACTAAAATGTAAGAATATTTGATTTTTGATATTACAGTCAATAAATACAACTGTTTGTTAAGCAAATTTTAAGTAAAAGAGCTGACAATTTAGAAAAATAAATCTATGATAAACAAAAAGCACTTGGTACATTTGAAACATTTCAAAAATTGACATAGTATTGAAGTAACTAATTTTAAAAAAAAAGGAAATATCCAGAGACATAACAAACTTATTAATATTTAAATAATTTTCATTATCTTATATAGTTAATAATTTTCAGTTTCTTTCACTTACAGTAAAACCAGATAGATATACATATAATTTATTTATAAAACTTTGCTTTTAGTAAAGTTAAACTTTAAATTTTTTAAAATGGGCAAAATAAAGTTAAATCGTTAACATAAATTTAAATTTAGAATGTAATATATTTCTTATCTTCCAATTTGATCTATGTATAAAGCCTCTCATTAACAACGTTTAGATCTTTATATAGCTATATAAAGATTCACACATAACATTTTTTTTTCCAAGTTAGTGACTTCTAATTTCTACTTAAGAACGGAGCCAATTGTCCCACTTGACAATGTAGGAAAAAGTGAAGCTATTACAGAAATATTTAATAAAGGTAAGTTATAAGTACTACCAACACTATACTCAAGCTCTTTCACAATCTTTCAACAGAACAATTTCTGAACCACAGGGTCAATGGTGCTAATATTCTTGTCTATGATTACAAACCATGAATTGTTTTAAAATTATGTTTCATAGTATGATTCAATCAGAAGAAAAAAATAAGGATAGTGAATCCAGTGCTGTTATTTACCAAGATTATTTATTAATCTCATACAGCAATCATATATACTAGTGTTAAGGTGAGATGGTAAATAATTAAGAATAATTTTTTTAATTTAGAGTTAGATTTTTATTGCATGCATTTTTTTTTTTTTTTTTTTTAGGGGGAAATATTTAAAAAAGATCCACAACACACAAAAAAAAAAGATTGGAATCTATCTTAAAATTGCTCGTAAAATTTTTTTAAGGTGTTTTTAAATATGCATACATTTTTAGCAATTTTTTTCTCAAGTGCTTCATAACATACAACATAAAGTTCTGTATGTGGGTTTCCTTCTTCTGTAAGTACTTTATTATTCTTTTACTTTTAAATTCCAGAAAAATTCTCAAAAATACATTATTTTTTACTGAAAATATTGTAAACAGTCGCCACACATCTTAGAGTTAATTCCCTACACAGATCTACAAAACATATATTTCAGAATATTCATAAAAATTTCACAGAAAAACTTCAGGACTTCAAAAAATAAAACACAAACAAAAATATTTATTTAAAGTTTTCATTCCTTGAATAGTATGATATAAAATTCACATTCATATGTATGCAATAGGGGGAAAACATTATTACTCCTCCTGCCATAGAATAAAGTGGCCGCGGTAGCCGAGTGGTATAGGTATCGGATCGTGGCTTGCCTTGTCACGAGTTCGAGCCCAGTACCACTAAAGACCCGCCGTGTAGGGCGGCGATGCATGTTAAATCTGTCGAGAGCTGAAACGTCCTCCCATTGGTGTGGTGTGGTAGTTAGGAGAGGGGGGTGCCAGCTCAGGTGTCGTCCACGTCACTTGACCATGGTTCAAAATTACGTGGTCCGTCGCCAAAAGCCCTCGTGTAGCTGAACAGTGCGACGTTAATAATCAATCAAGTCATAGAATAAAAATTATTAAATAATAAAAAATACAGATATAGCTCCAGAATTTTGAAGACCTATTTAGAATGATTAAAGGCACCATATGAGATAACAAAAATATCAATATTCAGATTTTTTACAAACCATTTTACCTTAAAAATAAAAAAAAGTCTACGACTTAGCTTTGAAATAATTAAAAAAAAAGAGAAGTTTCTTGCATATTTTTATTCATACATAAAAACTTGTACTGGAGCCTTCCCAAAAAATTAATGAAATTGAAGAAAAAAAATCTTTTTTCTAAGCTAAAAAAATAATGTTGACAGACTTTTGAAAGCACAGAGGATCTGCAACACCATTCAAAGAGAAATGAATATTTAATCATTTCAACACAAGATGTTTCTGTTGTTTCAGAAACTGAAATTACAGAAGACAAAGATTATACAAATCAAAAAAATTAAACTGTAAATTCTTTCGAAATTATATTTTAGTCTGAAACCAAGCTTTGGAGATCTATCACAGAAAGATTATCACAAATGGCAAGTGAATGAGTGAATATTAACGTTGCACTGTTCAGCTACACGAGGGCTTTTCGCGATGGACCTCGTAATTTTGAACCATGGTCAAGTGACGAGGACGACACCTGAGCTGGCACCCCCCTCTCCTAACTACCACATCAACGGGAGGACCTTTGAGCTCTCGACAGATTTAACGCGCATCGCTCCCCTACACAGCGGGTCTTTAGTGGTATTGGACTCAAACTCATGACATGCCTGCCATGATCCAATACCTTGACCACTGGGCTACCGCAGCCCCATCACAAATGGCAAAACATAATATAATGGTACTAATTAACAATCAGAATCTTATTTACAAAGATTTATGACACAGTAATAAGTCAAACCTTTATTTTCATAACACCTACACTGTGGCCAATGCATAATTATTCCTACTAGAACCCCTCAAGTGAGCAATCAAGTTACTTTGATTGCATTTAACTGGCCAAATTGCACACAATCGAGATAATTCAAATAAAGTCATATTTTATGTAAGCAACTGCCATCTGTACTAATGAGACTGATTACAATCCGTCATCATGATTTCATAAATTTAGATAAATGTTATAAAAAGTATTCTTTCATTTCCCAGGCATCAACATTTGGAACATATATGTTTTGTATAAAAAAAAATTAAGGAGGAAAAAATTTAGATTTCTGAAGAATATTAGTAGAAAGACTTATTCAAAGCCATCATAGCGATACAAATATTAAAAAAAAATTGGGTAGATCAAAATGTTGTGGAATTTTACGACTAACGGAACGTCATATTTTTTCACCAACATAAAAAAAAAAAAACTTGTCCAAGATACTGCATTGAGCTAAAACGGACAGCAAAGGAAAAAGTAAAAGAAGGGAGAATTGTTATGTCTGTAATAATTACAATGTTTGGCTATGTGCTGCACCTTGCTTCCAAATATATGACAAAAGAACATTTAAATAATTTTCTAAAAAATAAGTACTATTACTATTATTATTTCTGTTGAAAAAGTATAAATATAAATATTTTTACTGATAAAATTGCTTTTATTTTTGAAACAGCTATTCGAAAAGAAAGATAATAAAAGTCAAAGTATGTGCAAAATTTCAATATTTTGCTCTTATCTGCAAGGTGAATCAAAATCCAAAATTAAAACAAAAATTTTGTTTGATTTTGAACTTTTTTTTTTCTTTTGGACAAAACAAAGATTTAAACTGTGTTTTATTAAATAAAAAATTCTTATTATTCTTTTCAAAATAAGTAAGCATTAAGAAGTTAATGTTTTCCCCTTTTAAATATTTGCTATGACTCCAAATTATTTCACTTAGCAAAGCATTCTTTTCAACTAGAATATAATACAAGAAAAACTTATTTAAAAAATAATAAAAAGCATGTAAAATACCAATAACTTGCTTAGATTAATATTGCATTAGAATTCCTAATGAGTTATCAGATTTAAATTTTATAGTCGGTATCAAAATAAAAAAAGAGGCATATTGCAGTCATAAGCACTCAAACTTGGAAGCAAATACATCATTTCAATTTTATTATAATACAAGCAGTGGCATAACGGAGAATATTAGGGCCCCCTGCAAAATCAGGTTTTGGACCCTCTAGAATCCCAGGCATCCCTGTGAAGTGGGAGTGTACATTACACCACTGATTACAAGATTATCTTTCACTCTATAATATTATTCAGTGTTAATACAAAATAAACAATAATTTAACATAACAAATTGTAATGATTACTAATACCAAATAAGTTATTTTCATAAATTTTCTTACACATAAAAATAATAAAATATTTTTTCATTATTTTTATTTATTATGAAGTAGTATAACTCTATATATGCAACATATTATAATTTCATTAAATCATTCAAAACTTTCATCAAAATTCAGTTATGGTTAAACTTTGAAAGCATGGTTAATACTTTAGAGTTATAATAAATGCATAAAGTAACTTAATCACTAGAGTTACTTACATTTAATAAATTCTTAGGAGGAAGATTTGTGATTGATTCTTCTTCTTCATCTGAACTGTTTGTACTGAAAAGTTTCAAACATGGACTTTTTGGAAGTTTTGGACTATTATCATCATCATCAGGTAATAATCTGCAAACATTTTTTATTTGCATAATAACAGTTCGATGAAAATAAAAGAAAAATTACCATATATAAAATAAGAGACTAATATTAATATATATATATAAATGTTTAAAGAATGAAAAGGTGCAATAAAATTTCTTAATTACTTTTAAAGCCAAACAATCCAATACATTTCTGATTGTAAAAGACCCAGACAAAAAATTCATAATTAATCTTATCTCAGTTTTTTTGCTAAGTTGATATCTATTTTGTTGAAAACATGAATTTGATACTCAAAAGAGGATAATTAGCTAGGTTTTATAATGAAAGTGAATTAATTTAACTAAACAGAGTCTATATATAGCTACTTATGTTGCAATAGAGGCTTGCTAGTTCTAAACTATCTTAAGCATTTCTGAAGAGAGATGCCATTTATAAAACATTGGAAGTTTGAAAAAAAATTAACTGTGAAGAATTTGAGCATCTAATTTATTAAGCACCAAGTAGAGGTGTTATTTCTAAGCCTTAAATACATTAATATTCTGAAAATTTTTTCATGTAAAAGGAATTTTCACTATTCCCCTTTAAAAGATTTTTGTTAAAGAAAACAAATTATTAGAGAATTCCATTCATTTGTTTATGCAACCTCATGTTAACTAAGCTAATAATATCTAATATACCAAAAGTTTGTTTTTGAATGAAAAGAACTGTCATATGTAGATCTTAAAAAGGTAATTTATTTAAAAATGTACAATATCGATATTAGAGTTTTATTCTTTAAAAAAAATTTTAGCAAAGAGAAAATGAAATAATAAATCGAATTTCAGTAACCTGAAAATTGTAATCTGTCATACAGTATTTAAAAATGAGAAACTAATAATTCTAATCTAATAAATTGTATAAATATATTTTACTGCATTATTTCTAACAGAAAAGAAGGAAAGTCATATTTCACAACAGGCATTTTTTTTCATATGCATATGACCAGGGCTGTGTAGTCGGTAGGAAAACTTACCAACTCTGACTCCTGGAATTTTAAATTTAACAGCTCTGACTCCCTCATATATATGTAAACTTTTTTTTCAATATTATAAAAAAAGTAATAGATGGCTACAGAAAAAAAAATTGATGGCATAGCAGATTATTTATATAAAATGGAAAAACTGGTATGTAATTTCAGAAAAACAGCATATTTTTGGCAACATCTATTTAATATAGGACCGTAGATCTGAAATTTGATGAACTTCAGAGCTGAAAAGTCTTTTCATGCTAACTTGAGTGGGAGGAAGAGCTGTTACTGTTAGGGCTACTTCTTTGAACTTTTCAGGATAGATTTGTTCAAGTTCTAAAAGAGATGTCATGCAAGAGCGATCGTATTTTCAATTTTTTCAAGTAGAAATCTGTGTATAAACCTTCTTGTACTTTTTCATTTTTATATCTAAAGGCTCTTGGTTCTTTATTTTCATTTGCTTTGCTTTAACCTTTTCAATATTATCCTAATATTTCTTAAAATCTAATTCATAATATAAAAATAATAACTCAGTTTATCATCATTTTTTTTTCCAATTCACTTTAATTTCACGACAAATTCAAACTCTCAAACAAAAACTGGAGTTGGAGTCAATGTATTTTTAGCAACTCCATCTACTTTTCCCCTAAAATCTGTCCGATTACCACAGCCCTGCATATGACGATCATCAACTCTATTATTCCTAATATAAATATCAAATAAACAAACACATTGAACAATACCCCCCCCCCCCCAAAGAGAATAAACATTTATTATTATTATTTTAACTTATTTCTTATGATGTACACAGGTTTCAAAGGTAATCATATAGGTAAACTATTAAAGTTTAAACATGAGGTTATACCTCATTTATTCATATAAATCAAATTAAATGAATTACTACTATGCACAGAGAAAATATAAATGTAGAAATAGTGAACTTATCAATATTCTTTCGAATATGATATTTCTTAATAAATATATCATAAAAATTCCCTTATGAAAAATTCTTTTAATTTAAGAAAAAAAAACCTTACGAAATTTTAAAAATATACAAAATAAATCGCAAAATAATCAATGATAAATATTACTTTATGAACCTAATATAATCAACAGTCAACCACTTAAAATACAATAAAATTAATTCATAGAAAAATATATTGAAAACTAAAATTACCAAATATTAATTATTGAAAGACAATCTTATCTGACAGAACTTCAGCAAAATAAGAATATTACAAAAAATATTTTTTACTAAATATATATTTTAATTGAACTGTTATTATACAAATGAAAAAATGTGTAACTGATTACCTGATGATGATAATTCATTCACAGTAAAAAAAGTAATCAAAATTATAGCCATTACATTGCATACATTACATAAAACCCTTGATTCTAACTTTAAAAAAAATAGAGAGTGCAAATAATAATACTACACCTCTTTTAATACATTTAAAAGAAATAATTTTTAAACTGTATTTATTCGAATCTAAGCAGCATTTTTTCCCCAGCGTTGATGCTACTGAAATCTGGTTGCGGCTTAGAATCAAAGGAAAAAAAATTCATTGAATGGGAGAAATTGAACATGATACTGATGGTTAGAGCAATTGCAGGTTCATGTATGTATTTAAAAGTTTTTAATGCAGCTGAAATTATTTATTTCAGCAGTATTAGAGAGATTATTATTGAGAACTAATCACTACTTATTAGTTCTCATTTTAATTTTTTAAAATTCAGTATCAATAACTCATTTCAAACTATTTTTTATTTTTTCACAAAAACATGTCCAGAATTTGGAGTACAGCTTAGATTCAAATAAATAAGATAATTTATTATAATTACATTTTTTAAACAAAAAAGACGAATAACATTATTTTCAGAATAACAAAGGCAACAGTGTAAGCTGGCATCAATAGTGAATTAAAAATGCCATTAATAAAACTTAAGTTGTTAAGGGTTAACTATTACCATAGCACCATAGGATAGAGAGAATTGAAGCAAAGTGTTCACAACAGCCATAGTTAAGGTATTTACAGAGTATTTCTTTATCGCATGCTATACTTTAGTTGAGTAACTGGTAACATTATTTAAATCATTATTGCTGATTTGTAAAACCTCACATTTCATTACAAATTACGAAATTATTTTTTACTGTTTTAACCCTTTTGCTGTGTAGTGCTACATCTACTTTGCCTGTAAAAATCGCAGGATGCGCAGTGAGAGGGTTAAAGACTAATAATGTAGCAAATAATATTTTCACTTATTTAAAGTTCAGTTAAAAATGGAGGGAAAAAAAGGAAAAGAATTATAAACATGGTGCACAAATAAAGCTACATATAAAATAATTTGAAAGTAATGCTTAAAAAAAAAAATTTTACATTTATTTTAAAACTTTAGTTTTTACTGAAAAATGATTGCAACACATAACTTACCTTTCTCATAAATATTTTAAAATACAGCATTAAATTTACAGTTCTAAATTTGAAGACTTTATCAAACAGTATTCTATAATTAAAAAAACAAATCAAATGAACATAATGACACTTACTCTTTTTTCCTACCCCCTGACAAACAGGGTGAAGCAGATGCACTACATTTTGAATTCCAATAACGACGACTGCATGGAGTAGACATACCAAAAGGAGGTCTGAAAAACAAATGAAATTAGATAAGGCTATACACTATCTACCAATAAGTAATTGGACATCTGTAACAAAAGAAATAAATAATATTTATTCGTATTCAATAGTTGGTAGAGCCTCCACATGAAGCAATTACAGCCTTAACCCTTCGGGGCATGCTTTCTTTAAATGTTTGGATGACAGATAATGGTATTTTTTTCCACTTGATTTGGTGAAGACATACGAGTTCTTTTAACAATTTTGGATGATTTCTACATCCCCTTAATCCGGAGATCCAACTCGTCCAAGAGGTTTTCTCAAGGATTCAAGTCTAGACTCCGGATAGGCCTGTTCAGTCGGTTCATTCCATTATCATCAAACTAATATAAGGTGGACCTCACAAAATGCCAAGTGGTGCTATCATCCTTGAAGTAACAATGATCCACCCCTTAAAACTAACAATGATCTTCCCCCGACAGTATAGTAAGAACATTTTTGTCCAGAATACTTTAGTAGGAGTCGGCATTGAGCTTATTATGAATTAGGATCAAAGGCCCAGTCTATAATTCCTTCTTTGCCAAACTTTACTGTAGGCACAATGCATTCTAGCAAAAGGCATTCTCCAGGCATATGCCAAACCTAGACCCTGCCATACGACTGGTAAAAATTGAACTTTGATTGATCAATGTTTCCATTCCTCTTAGTTCAATTTTGAAGTGCCTTGTAGCAGTTCAACATAACAGCTCAGTTTGATTTTGTAATCAAAGGTTTATGGGCCACATCACAACCATGGAAACCAAACAAATGTGCTTCCTTGCAGATGCTAATTATAGAAAGAACAGTCCTGGATGCTTGCTGGAATTCCTGGAGTATGTGGGACATCGGCTTGGTAGTTTTTCTGATATTTTTTGGACAGCACTGGTCGGTCTCTATCTCTTTGTTTTGTGGGTCTGCCGGGTTGAAGCACATTCCAAAAATCACCACTCACCTTCCACTTTTTAATCACAATAGCCACTGTTGATGTTGGAATCTCTAACTTACAAGATATGTCCTTAAGAATCAGTCATTTCTATGTTATTTGACAATTACGCTCTTCTTAAAGTAAGACAGCTCTGAATTTCACGGCATCCTGCATGCAATTAATGCCAATACTGTTTCCTGTACGATAATTAAGTACAGAAGGTGTGACGTAGATCCGGACTTCTTATATCGTCATTTGCACAGGGGTGTTTATCTACTTATTGGTAGATAGTGTATTGAAGTCAATGAAATTAATTAAAATGCAAAATTACGCCCTGCAAATTAAATATATATCACATCAATAATAGAGAGAAAAATATATTGATGTACAAGTTTGTTATTATGACAATGTTTATATGGCTATATGTGACTAATGGGATTTTATCAAAGTGCTAAAATAAAGTATATTGAAATGTAAATTTTTTTGAGTGTGCCAATAACTTACGTTTTTATATATAGCACCATATAATTTTTATTTATAAACAAATAAACATAAAATAGAGATAGAATATAATATTTATTTGATATCAAATTGTCACAAAAAAATAATAAAATTTATATTTGAAGTAAACTGTTCTTAAGATTTGTTAAAAGTTATTTGCTTCATGTTGCTTTCAAGATTTTTTTTATACATCAACCTGGTATGTTGTCAATTGCAAGGTTGTACATGTTGCTGAGCCATCTTCTATCAATCTGTTACCAGTCTACTTCAGAACACAATTTAACATCAAAAAGATTTTCAAAAGAGTAAATTATATAAAAACAATTAACAGTGCAACTGTTTTTTAACTAAAGCAAAAGCAACTTCATATTATTCTACTATTCTAGGAGTTTTCAATAATGGATTCAGACCCTGCATCTTTAAGCACTCAACAGTGCCCTGATTTTTTGAAGTTTTGTGTCTAAATACGATTACACTGCAGATCAAAAGTCTGCATTAATTCCATCAAATTAAATGTGATTGTTATCAAAATCCTTTATTTGAATGTCTGAATAATTCAAAATTTTCAACAACCTTTCAATTTTTCTGAACTCTTAGAATCTGTTTGAAAAATGTTCTTTACTAGAGAATAAAGTTTTTTAAAATTTATATTTAAAAGCTCCAATCTGTTTTTTTAAAAAAATTCATTGATTTGTTCAGATTTTAAAATTTTGTTTGAGCTTGATAAAAAAAAATTTTTTGTTTGTATTTACAGTTTAAATTTTGGGCAATTACTAAGCTTTCCAGATTTAATACCTCAAGCAAAAAATTTATGTAATTTATATTAATTATTTATATATATAATCCAGTTTATATCCGAATACTACAAACCTCTTTATTGGTACACATTTAACCTCATTTTTTTTACTAAGATCATTTAAATGTAAAGTTATATTTATGAAAAATATTAACTTCATCAACCATTCTGCATTATAGAGTTCTTTAAAAAAAATTTCTGTAGCAACAACTTAAAACAAGATGTATATATATATCTTCCTGGCAACTCATAAATCTTTCTAAAGATAAAAATTGATTTAGTCAATTTATGTTATTGCACATTACAAAAATATCACATCTGCAATCAGCATCATTAAAAGTTCATTTAATTGTTTTTAATGCATGTTACATGCAATTGCAGAATTAATGATTTGATTAATTTTCCTGATATTCCTTTGAAATCACTAGTTCCAAATTTTGCACATAGCACTTGCTGACAAAATGAAATAGCAATCAAAACCTATTATTGAATTACCAGCTTCATTTTGAAATAATTTAACACAATCTGTTTCTAGTCCAGTCACAATAGGAGCTTTATCTGTTGCAATGGAAATAATATATATTTTTTTAATATGTGTTTTGAGAATTTCAGTTCATTGCTTCTCATTCGCTCAAAGCCTTGCTCTCTAGTCTCAATAATTCTCATTTTTTCTGGATTATTTGATAATTTTGTTCCACATATATTTCATTTTTATTCTATAAATGTGTAACAATTGCTAATTTGGCAGGTGGCTTTATTTGAGTTGTTTCACTGTGACTAATTGAGATATAGTTATGGCTATTATATTATTACAAAGTTATGCTGATACATAAGCACATTCATTTTTAAAATCCTATCTTTTAACAGTGTTTTTATCATCTTGTAATTTGAATCATCATTTTTTTTTATTACTGAAATCTTGAAACAAAAAAAGAGCTGTTTTTAATTTAACATAACTGTTTTCATAAACTCTTCATCTAAGATGCTGGCGAATGAGATATTTCATAGATAGCTTCTGTAAAATTAGAAAATATTTTTAAAAGTTTTGATAATAAATTCATTTGACTTTCCTTTAAAGAAATTAGTTCTTTTATGTCTTAAATGTTTGTTTTTTTGCAATTTCCTTATGGAGAATTCCAAAATGTTGCTTGATAGAAAATATTCAACATACAATCTCAGAACACAGAATGCAAGTTTTTTCTCCAAGTTTAACAAAAAATCATAATCATCAGTTCAAGTATTTATAAAGCTTCGTACATACTTCACTTCCAAATTTTGATTAGTATAATTTAAACTGTGTAAATATAGAATTTTCTATAATATAATTTAAAACTTTTTTAGCTATTCAAAACTGTATTACACATAAGTAGATAGGCACAATCTAATAAGCACAAAGCATCCTGTTTAGCCTATTCATTATATGGTGCCATATGTTATTTTTCTTCATATTAGAAGAGGTAGAACATTTTATAGCAAAACTAAGATTTCCCTGTTCATTAACAAATAAATAAATTATTTCTGTAATTAAAATTTATTTTGACATGCCATGTGATTGCCAACACTAGTCTAATCAATGCACACCAAATGCTTGTGAAGCATTTTGTTCTAAAAGTGTGTGTGTGTGCATCCTTCATTTATTAAAAACTACTTATGATTTCCAATATGAGCTCATAAGAATTATGATCTTATTATTTTATAAATGTTTATGGGACATATAGCATTACCTCTCAAAGTATTTTAAAGATTCTAATTACTTTTTTGAAAAAAATCTTAAGAAAAAGCTTACAATCACACATATTATTAACATTAATAGAATAAACAAAACAAAAAAAAATCAAATTAAAAAAAAGATTAAGTAGTTATCAACATCTAAAAACAACTGCTTAAATTTATTTCAAATATTAAATAGATAAGAGCTGAAAGAGAGCAACGGAATGCTTTACTTTTTTAGTTATATATCAATGCTTATCTTTATATATACAATTCTTCTGTGCGTGTGTATGTGACTGAACTCCTCCTAAATGGCTGGACCAATTTGGATGATATTTTTTGTGTG
>BMAV01023103.1:58129-72011 GCA_019973955.1 Trichonephila inaurata madagascariensis | reverse complement strand
TTTTGAGTGGCAAACTTCAAGGTGAAGTTGTACTTCTACCACAGATCTCAATGATTCTTTCAGACTCACCTACCCATTCAAATGTTTGCAATTTCCATTTCACTTGGTATTTGCTATGACCATTAATAAGTCACAAGGTCAAACAATGACAATTTTTGGATTAGATTTAGAAAACCCTTGCTTTTCACATGGCCAATTATATGTTGCATGTCCGAGGTTTGGCAAAGCATCACATTTGTTTGCTTATACCCCTCAAGGATTAACCAAAAACATTGTACATTCAATGGCATTAAGATAAATTTATCTTTTGTGCATTAAAAAAATATATCTGTTACGAAAATAGCTCGAGTTTTATCTTTTTTACCCTTTAATCAAAACAAGTTTAAGTTTCTATTCAGAATAGCTTTTATATTCAACTTAGTTCATAATAAATACATACACGCAATCGATAGGTCAAATTGTGATAGCTGTACATGTGATGATGTCAGGTATTGTAATAACTTTCTTTATAAAAAATTTCATCAAAACGGTCCAGATTGTTTCAACTCATTCAAAGAGTTTGTTATTTTCGGATTTAAGACGTGTGTACAGGACAACGTCTGTCGGGACCGCTAGTTCTAAATAAGTTTTAAAGCATGGGATGATAGCTTAGCTTATCAATTTTGTCGCATCGCCATTTTTTCAATTGTCTTTGTTTTTATAAAATGAAACATTTCTAGGAATAGCACAACAAAGCTTCCTTTTCTTCTAAATTATTAAAAAAAAGATGAATCATTCCTAAAGGATACTTTTATTTATCACATATATTGATAATGCCAGAAAGCACTACTAACTGGTGACTAAACATAATATTCTATGGATGTAATGAGAAGTTAAATAATGTTACAAATTTTATTTCAATTGGAAAAGTATAAAAATTTGGCTTTTCCATGAAATGACAATGCCTAATCATTTTTCCTACTTTTTAAAGCTTCAATAATCCATATAAACATAACTGAAAATCAATACAGGTCAACATCATTTGTTACAACAAATTAATGATAATTAGCAATTCATTTAATCCCCTTTGTATTTCAAGGAATACATTAAAGATTTGACAATATTAGATGTCATTCACATGCCGATAAAAACATTTTCTTAGGTCAGATTTTCTCAATTCTTTTAAAATCAAAGTTATGATTGCATTTACAACCAGGGATTCAATGGGAAATTAAATTTATATAAATTATTCAACTAATACATGTTATTAATTTTAAACCCAAGAAAAAAATATTAGTATCATTACATATTTTATAAAATTTCATAGCAATAAATTGCATTTTTCACTCCATCTTAAAAAATAGAGTGAAAAAATGTAGCAATAGAAAATCTTGAAATATCAAGTATTCTAAACAGAAATTTTAACTTACAAGGGGAGGGCACAACTAAGGAAATTCATTTAGGGACAGGACTCTGTGTGATAGTGGGACTCTTTTATGGTGTTTAACCCTCAATGTAATAGAGCCGAATGGGCTGTCCGTTTGGAGAAAATAGCCTTTCAAATTCATACTTAGCTTTTGTACAATTAAGTTTTAGTTATTTCCAGCGATGCAGTGGCATAGGTGATAACACACCTGCATTGCACGCAGCCAATCAGGGTTCAACTCTGCAATTGACTTGCTTTTTTTCAATTAATAACAATATAAGATTATATATATATAATTTTATTATATTATATTAATTATGAAATAATTAATGTGTAATAAAACATTGTGATAATATATTTTACATATATTATTTTTAATTTAATTATAAAACTATTTGTACCTATTTTGCTTTTTAAGTACTAAGTAATTATATAAATTATCATTTAATATATAATTTTTATAATAAAAATTTAATATTAATAATATATTTATAAAATATAACATAAATATTTATATAACTATACTATATTTTTTAAATACAAAATAATATAAAATATTTAACAGCCTTTCCTTTAAATAAATTTATTTAATAGCAAAAATAGTTAAATAAATTTCTTTAAAAAAGTCAATCATAAGAGTCAAGCCCAGACCGTGTGGAATGCAGATGCGCTATCACCTATGCCACTGCATTGCTGAAGTTAATTAGAACTTAATTGTATAAAAGCTATGCGTGAATTTCGAAAGCTACTTTCTCTGAATTGATTGCTTGCTTTTATATATTCAGCACTATTACATTAAGGGTTGAACACCCTACAGGAATACTACTATCACAAAAAAGTGGTCTCCAAATGAATTTCCTTAGTCCTACTCTCCCCTTGTTACATAAAAAAAAATTGTTTTTCATTTACATTCATATATAATGTTATTCATCTGAAAAATAGATGTTACTTGATTGTCAGCTGCCATGATCATTTATGTTAATTCAGAAATTTTCAGTATTTCATATCTGATTAGATACTTATTTTGCTGATAATAAAGATATAATGCAACAGTTGCATTTTCAAATGACTTAACTAATATAGCTCAATGAAGTAATACTTTTTTTAGTAATATAAATAATGCAAGAGAGTAAAATTGTTGCACTGCAATGCATTGAATTAATATAATAGGTATGAACAAGTATAACACACAGGTAAAAAAAACAACAAATCAAGTGCCTACAGATTTGCACTAAAATTTTAGGTACACACATCAGCTTACTGGATATTAAAAAGAAAAATTATAAAAACACAGATATAAAGATTTTAATGAGACCTATCTTCTAAGATACAACTGAGAATGTAATTTTATCAAACTATGTCTGTGCAACATCCCTTGTAAGTGAAATATTAGTTTTTCACATTTAATAAATAATATAAAAGTGTACAAAATCTCATCTTAATAAACTTGCTAACACACAGAATGACAAAAAGTATGTCAACAGAAAGAAAATTTCATCAGTGTATTTCTGACCAGAGCAAGGTATAACAAAAAAATTACACATATGTAAAGTCGAGAATAAATAAACATTACAAGTACGGGTTTTTTCCCCCCCTAACTTTTTATATCTACAAATGGAATTATATTTTCCAAATTTAAAATACATTAATGAACATTAAGAAAAAGCAAAAAATGAAAACTTTCAATTTCCAGAATATGAGGTTATCAAGATCCTTTAGAAACAATTCTTAATAAAAGCATTTTTTTAAAACTAGTTTTTGAAAAAACCAAACCTAAAAATTACTTTAGTATGATTAAAACATACACTAAATTTCTCATTAGAACTATTTTGAAGGATGGCAGGAATTATAACTTAAAATTAACACAAATAGCAAGAATTGCATTAATTTATAAGCAGATGTAATTAATTTCTTGAATGAGAATAAAAAATTTGAATGCATTAAGATTATAAATTATGTGATTATTAACAAGAGGGAAGAGAAAAGAATCTCAGTGCAATTTACTACATTACAAAAGACCGATTTTCGCCATTCCAAGTTTTCTCCCCCTAGCCTCTTAAAGCACTTCTAACACCTTTACAAAATTTCAAAATCTAACTTCTTAAAAATAATTTACAAGAATAAAAAATATTGCTTCCAATTCAGCCTACCTTGAAATATCAAAACTGTTATTCAAACTGTTGTTTAAATTTAAACTGGTATTCAGAGCCACTTGTTCTTCAATGGAAAGTTTCTTTTCAGAAGAATCGTTCAAAGAGTAAAAACTGTCACTGGAACTTTTTTCGAATACCTCTGAACATAAACATAAAAATTGTATTAATATATTTCAGAGTACTGAAAGCATAAGAACACAGATAAAAAATAATATATGCATGTAAATATATAGCTTTTTGCAATCATCTTATTCAAATACTTTTACACCATGAATCAGAAATAAAAGTTAAATTTTATAAATTATGCACTAGAACAAAATAAATGTAGATCATAACTTAAGGATCGTTTTCCACTTATTTCAGAACAAAAATAAATCTTCTTTTGAGAAAAAAATATATAAAAGTGGTGCTAATTACCATCTGAAAAGCTCGAGCCCCAATCAGGCGATATAGATTTGTTTACTGATCTTTGAGTAGACAATTTATTCTAAAAAGAAAGACAGGTGCTGAATTCTTTAATTTAAAACATACATTTTTTTTAAAGTCTCAAACTCTTCAAAATCATAAGTAATCAAGAATGAAGAACATAAAATCTCATCAAATAAAATATACAAACTAAAACTCAATTACTTACACTTTTTAAGTCCGAGGATTTAATTATTCTCTTTCTTTTTTTGCATACCTAAGAAAATATATAAATAAATTTTTTCAGAAAAGTCCAGTATAAATACTAATTTTAACTTAATCCAAATCATAACTCACTTTATCTACTGAATCAATACCCAATATTTCATGAACAGATGCTCTTTTTCTATAATCAGGTTCCATCATTCGACTTATAACACCAAAAAGTGGATAACTAATACCTATGATATAGTAGGTTTTCAATTTAAAAATGCAAATGAATTCGATATTTCATTCTCATTATATTTAACTTATATCTGTATAATCTCTAACAAAACTATTAAAAAACTTAATTCAGTATTAGTGAAATTGCTTTTACCTCTAGTGAATGTCTTAGGTATTTCTAAGTTTCGAAGTTGATGCCAAGTTTCACTTCCACGAGGAAGGTCAAGATCTGAGGCCAATTCCAAGATAGTAATACCTACACTAATTAATAATTTTTTTTTTTCAATTACACGTCTTGCACAATGAAATATAACATTACAAAAAACAGCGTATTTCTTAAAACCTATTTTAATTTCAAAAAATGCTATTTTTCTATTCACTTCAAAAGGTTTATTAAAGATTTAAAAGGAGTTGAAATATAAATGGAAAAAGTACTATAAAATTACCTAAAAACATCAGCAGCTTTGGTAAAAATACCTTCCATCAATTCTGGAGCTAAATATCTTGGATCCCCTTCAATTGCATCAGAAGTATCAGACTAGAAAAGAGAATTAACTTTAATTTATAGTTTTTTTTTAAATGAATCCCTCAGATCCAAGAATTTAAATGATATAAGCAAAACTAATTCATACTTAAATCATTTTTAAACAATGTTTAAATGAAAAAAAAAAACATAAAAAAACAGAAAATATACATATTGTAAAATCCAAAGTATAATGCGCACTTTGAACACAAAAAATAAGGTTGAAATTTACTGGTGCGCAATTATACGCCAAGTACAAAAATGAGAGTTTTAAAAATAAAAAAAGATGAGCATAGTAAAAAATTAGATTTCTTTATGTATCAAAATACTATTGATTTAAAAGAAATGATGTTCCTTATGAATTTAACAGGTAGAATTCTAGAAATACCTTTCCAAATCTTGGAAAAATACCTCGAATAAATGACTTCAAAATATAACATTGTGCTTGTACATTCCAGGTTTCTTCATAAAAGGGGTGCACATTAATACGGCTTGAAAGAATAGGTGCATGTTACATACCCGATTTTATGGTAATTCAAAAGGATAGAGAGAATAAAAAGAAACTTATTTCAACACTACATAATTTGTTTCGGTAGGTGTTTTGTTGTAAATTTTAAGAACAGGGTTGTCTAACCCAATGCCCAGGATAGTTATGAATACAGCTCCTCTACTCCTATAAAAAAAAATTGTAAAATTATAAGCTTTTTTATGAGATATATGAAAAATTCCATTAATATAATCAACATTTTCAACATGCTAATATGTTAGCAATAATTTTTTTTTTAAATTAGAACTTTCTTTTACAATGACAAAGTCATCAACTAGATTAACTTTTCAAAAAGTATACTGGCATGTATTTATTCAAAATTGCTCACATATCAACTAAATGGTCTACTAATGCTATTACTTTTAACTTATTACTTCATTGTAAATATCTCTTTGCGCATTAATGAGCCCACTGTTAAACTTCTGAGGTACAAATCTATTACCTCAAACTTTTTTTTCTTTAAAAGAAAAAACTTAAATAGATTTTATTTCGAAAATTGATTATTAATTCCATATTTCACAGCAAAAATATCAAAATCATAAACCGACAGTGAGTTCATGAAACAATTGATGAAAAACAATAATTTACTTTGATGAAAAAAGATCTTTTCAAAAATGAATTTGTTTCACTAAGCTATAGCTAAGTAAATTGATGAAATAAGAAAATCAATTGAAACAGTTAGAAATCAATATTTATAAGCGACATTGATAATTTATGAGACATGTCCAGAAAGTAAAAGCACTCAGTTTCTGATTCTCAGGGAAAGTTTTTCAACAAAATTAATGGAATTGAAGTGAATGTCCATCAATCGCAACAAGATTGAAGAAACTATTTGTGATGATCATAAATTAACTTTGGATGAGACGAATACAGTGCTGCCAAAAATCTGCAGAAAATCAACCAGTATAGAACACAATGTTATGTATAACCATTGCAAAATTGTGACATATTTAGGCTGAAAGATATGTCAAGAAAGGTTTCTGTCAGTCAAAAATGAAAGACATTCATTGGTAGGAATCCTTTTCATACTTCCATTTTCAATATAATCCCCCTTTCATTTATTTTCAAAAGAAACTTATATAAATGGTAATTTATTTTAACTTCATGAAATATTTTTAAAAAAAATCTTTAAGTTAATTAATACACTTTATCTGGTGTAAATGCATGTTATTGTCCTTCTCAAAACTTACACCTAAAATATATTCAAATTCAACAATATCCAATTTTGTTTTCAGATTTGAAAAGACACATCCAATATTTTCATTTTTACTAAATATCACAACACTATCAATATGTACAAATAATGTTACATCAGTTTTCAACTAAACACAAAACAATGTTTCAGTTTATTAAAACTAAATGATTCAAACAAAGTGCATATTCCAAATTCTACTGATGTGATGGAAACCAATGATTTTTGTAGTAGGCATACCTTGGATATTCCTCTCTCTTTTCAACATAACCTGATAGTTAGTGTTTAAAGGTTTTCTCAAGTTATTTGCAATATGAACATGCTGATGTTTTTGCATCCAGTTTTAAAAGAATTAAAATTATTAGAATCTAGAACAATAAAAAGTAGTTATACTAATGAAATATTTTAAATAGATAAAAATATGTTTATATAACCCAAATTTTTCTTTGAATCCTGAAGCCACAAAATTTAACTTTAATTTTTTTATTTAAGAATTGGCATTTTTCCTAACAGAATAAATCCATTTACAGCTATAATTTTAGGAGAATCATTTAACTTTCATACTTTATGCTTATCCATTGTTCTCATCCCTCCATCCACCATTTGACACCATTATGCCCAATGATGTCTTAGGTTGTTCGAACAATTTAGAAATTTCAATGTTATTAATTTCTCTCTGAAAGAGATCTACAAAGTTTGATTGGTCCGATTGTTGCGAACTGTTGTGCTTAAATTGCTAAGCAGTTACTCTGTTTACTTAGTTATATTCAATGTCCTATAATCAGGTAAGTGTGTTTGTAGTGTGTCTTCTCAGATAGTGAGAAAAGTTTATCTGATATAATATAACACCAAAAAAATAAATAAATTCAAAACAGTTAGGGAGAATAAGTGCAAAGAAATGTACAAGAAAAGTGGTGACATATTGAACAGATTGTACTGGCTCACCTTTTCTTTGCCTCAAGTGTTTCAGTGTCATAGTATGCACAAATATTATGTATATATTTCATGCATTAATAAAACTATTTTTATATGCTCTGTATGGCATTAATTTCTTCAAACTATTGTAGTAAAAAATGTATAACTGATAAATGTATCTCAGTATCGATATTTACTCTAATTATGTATTTTATACTCTCATAATTATGTATGTCATGTCTCCAGTCCTGCCCACAGGACTGTAGCCAAGTCTAGTACCAGCCACCAGCTACAGCATTAAACATGTTAACTAGGAAGTTAATTCACACCATATGTCCCTTTAAGCCATTACACGATAGCAGAAGCAATAAAATTTGCAGGTTATTGCGGTTGTTTCTTCCCTTTCTGGTGACTGTTCAAATACATTTCAAGCAAATATCACATTTTGAAAAATTCTTTTTCTCAATACTTGGTATGCAAAATGATAGAAATAACATAATGCATAGCACTGCATTTTTTCAAACATATGTATAAGAAAAAGAAGTGCAAGATTTAGTTGTTTGTCCCAGAAAATAAAGATTAAAATTTTATCTTGTCCTCATCCAAGCACATAGATTCTGTTTTGCTAAAATCTTTCCATAAATCTCAAATGTTTGCTGGTTGGCTCTAACCAATTAAACTGATTGCAACAGATTTTATAAGGTTCAAAAGATATGACCTTACCTTTGAGAGATCCAAAACAAGTCCAAAATCTCCAAGTTTACATATGTTATGTTTAGATATAAAAATATTATCTGGTTTTATATCCAAATGGACTAGATTATGATCATGTAAATGTTTCACAGCCTGAAAAAAAATACAATACTTATTTAATACTTGAAAAAATGTTTAAAATATGCATTTTTAAAATTGTATATATAATAATATTTAAATAATAATAATTACTTACCAATAATAAATCAATTAAAAAATTCCAAACTATAGTTTCTGTTATATTATGATTTTCATCAGCATACTGACTTAAGCTAAAGTATAAGAAGGAAAAAAGAACTTCGTTTTTATTAACAATTAATAATCAAAGATATCGTTTTTGAAATAGCAAAAAATGTTATTTCATACAAAATGAATATATGTATATATTTCAATAAAAACAATCTAAAATTTTAAAATCATTCATGTAAAAATGTTAAAATCAATATTTATACATATAATCATTTAAAATTTTAAATGCTACCATAAAACTGCTGTAAATTTAAATATGATATGTATACATAGGATTATATTTTTAAATCCTAAAACAAAAATTCCATCAATGATACTCTTAACAGTAATGTCAGAATTTTTTTCGTACACTCATGCATTCTTTTACTCAAGTACATTTCTTACTAAATTTAATTTTTTTAAATCAATTCTTGATGTTTGCAGATAGTCATGTTTTAAAAGTTAAACATTTGAAGTTTAATTTCCCTAATGCAAATTCCTTTGACAGAATCAAAACTGTCGATTTACTTTTTTATGTCCAGTGCATCTGAATTGCAGAGAACAATTTTTTTTACACAAGCATTATGAAATGACATGGAAAAAAAGAATTGTGAGCAATCTCAATACAATGTTCATCAATCCTACAATAATCAATCTACTGGTATCCTTTCTTTTAGCTCAATTCAGTTTTGCTATGATATGTAGCCTTTATAAGTACAAACACACTGAGTGGGCAACAAATTTGAGACATCCCCTTATTTGAAATTGAGGCAGTCCAATGACGACATAGCAATGCAGAGTTTTGCTAATATAAGGAATGCTCAGCTTTGGATAACATAATTATCAGATTAATTCATGACAAAATGCGTAAGACAAAAGGTTTAAGTGACTTTGATCATCGATACAAGAATATTTAGTGCTTGCATCTCTGAAATGATTGTTCTGTTAGAAATTCCTCCCAACAGTATCTTGTGTATTCAAACAGTGGTAGCCAAGTATAAAAATTTCAAGTGATAAGGATTATTCTGGTCAAAAACGGCTAGCAAAGGAGAGGGGTGAATGGCAAGAAGCATGCATAGTTAACAGCAAAAGAAGAGCAACAAATTACAGATAAATTCAATGCAGGTGCACATGAAATCTATTCCAATGTAAAACATGATAGACTTTGCAAAGAATAAGCTTAAGAAACAAGATCTTCAAAAGTGCCCTTGGTACTACAGAAAAGTAAGAAAATTCACTTGTTGTACACAGGAAGAACAAATATAAGTCACTTGAGAACAGGAAAAAACGATCTAGTCCAGTTAATTTTGTTTCCTGCTCCATCATGCAATTGGCAGGATCAGAATATGGTGTAACTCATGGGTCTTTACTCCAATGACAATTCGTCAGATTAGTAGCAGTAGAATTAAGGTGTAGTGAATGTTTTCCTGGAGTACACCAGGCGCATCATATCTGTGGTCACAACTCTAAGCCCAGTATTCCCCAATATCATTACTGATCACTCACACTCACTTATGGCTGTGTTTCCTGATGGAGAAGATCATTTTCAGCAGAATAATGCACTGTCTCACACTACTTAATCAGCCTCAAACTAGTTTGAGGAACATCCAAGTTTAACCTACTTCCATGACTAGATCAGTCCACTGACCTCAATCCTATTAAGAATTGTGTGAAGAAGCCAAAAGATCACTTTAAAACTTGGAAATGCCACCATCCAATCTGACTCAACTTAGAGCTGTCATTATGTCAGCATGAGCCAACATTCCTCAGCAATGATATTAGCAACTTGTGTCCATGGCAAGAATAATATGTAGTCAGAACTAAAAACGGACCAACTTGTCATTAGAGCCAGTCTAATTTTTGGGCCACTCAATGTGTATGATATTGTAAGCGGATCCAAATATTTATCATAAATAACTTCATCATTTACAAAACAAGAAATGTTTGCACAACTACCACCAAGACTAACAATTCCAATAGCAGAATGAGAATTATCAATTTACTAATACTTTTGTTAGGATTGCAAGATTAAAACATTAATTGTTAAAGATATACCAAAATATTCAAATCGTATTCCCCAGTAAATTAAACCTTAAATTCCCCATTTGACTTAAATGTTACTAATATAAATAAACAAACTCGGGAAATATGAAAATGCAGCAGAAAAAAAGTTATAAAAATGTACCCAAATAATTTGTTTTACAAAAGATGAATTATGGTCTAGATATATCATACTTTAAACAGAATTAAAACTTAAACTAGAATTAAAGAAAAGCTAATTTTCCTTATTCAAAACTTTTATTCATTCACCATATAAATTTTATATAAATACATGAAAATATATCACACCAAATCCAGCAAGTAAATTGTTTTTGGAAAGGGAGAAAATATCAATATGTGTAAGAACAATATTTTATTTATTTATTTTTTATTTTAGAATTTTCTGAGTATAACTTACCATAATTTTATTGTTCAGTTAAAGCAAAAATGTTCACTAAAATATCAATGCCTCATAAAAATTAATAATCAAATTTACAATTATGTTGCAAAATAGGAAGGGGGAAAAACTAAAATTTTAAGGTATATAAAATAACAGCAATAATCATTTTCAATTTACCACAGAGGGGGAAAAAATGTCTTATAAACATTAAAATAGTTGTCTTTGTAAAAAGCTTAATAATTTTAAAATTTAACATATATTTTTCACATATTAATGTTTATAATAGTTACGGGTCATATACATAATTGTTAGTTCAACACTGTTAGGACTGATTTATAGCTGTGACTTAAGTATATTCAGGGTGGGAAAAGGAACAAAGATCCAATCCAGTAAGAAACTTTAAAACATTTTCAATGTTTCAAAGAAATAAGAAATTTTAACTTCACCTGTATTTACACAGTTCAATTTGTATGTAAAGAATCTGTTGTTCTTCCCAAGCTGCATAAAATCTCACACAATTTGGATGGTAAGGTAATTGTTCATGCTTCTGAACTTCTTGCAGTTTCCGCTCTCTAAAATATAGATGAAAAATGTAACTTAAATACAATCAATTAAAAAAATACAGTATTTGATTAAAATAAACTTTTTTCCCTTTTACCTATCAGCTTTTCCAGCAAATTTCTGTTTAGCTCTTTTAACAGCATAAAAATTACCATCCTCAATACATTTAACTTTGAAAACCTATAATTCAAGAAAGGAATAAAAGTTTGAAACATAATTTTGCATAAATGCTTTCTAAAATAATGAAGTTGATTATTTTAACTTAAAACTTAACTCAGTGGCGCGACAGCCCATGCGGGCCAAGGTCGACTGTGCACATCTCAGTTTTCATGACCTTGGGCATCGAGGTGCACAAGCAAATGTTCTTGCAGGTGTGGTTAGCCTGACATGAAACCTCCGGTGTTTTGTTCCCAAGCAAGCTTGGTACTCATTTATTGACCCGCTGAAAGGATGAGGAGCTGAGTCGACCTTGCCTAGCTTGGGGTTTGAACGTTGGACCTGTAGTGTGGAAGTGCAATGCACTACCACTCAACCATTGGGCTCTCATGAGAAACTTACATGTCTAATATAATCACAATGAAATGCAAGTGAATCCTAAGGGGGGGAATATCGGACGTTTCTAATGTTTTCACCTTATATAAAACTAGCTATTACCCATCAACTATACATTGGGTATATCATAATGCATGAGAGATTCTATTGTTTTTAAGTTACTGATTTCTAAATCTTAGCATTAAACTTTTGACAGTATTAAAAAAGGTCTTAAGGTCCTTTTTTATTGATTTAAGAAATACAGGATTTAAATTTTCAAAATTGAAGCAATTTATCAATTACTCTGGCAGCTTATTAGCACTCTCTCTTATTAGCAGTCGATTTATACAAAACCCATTCTTAGTAGATCTCAATTCAACAAAAGCCTGCCAAATTTCAATTTTGTAGATCTGATAGATGTTGTAATTGGTTTATAATGACCTTGAAATTCCCTTGGGGAATAGATTTCCAAAAACTTCTTAGAAGTCTCTACTCAACATAAAAAACATGCCTGCCACATTTAAGTTAGTAAATCTATTTGTCTCAGAGATTTTAAAATTATTGTCTGCAAGTTGCCTTTTTCTTATACATATATGTACAAATTAAAGTACTTTTCCTTTTTGTTTATAAAAAAAAAAAAGAGTTAACAGAATTTTTTTAAAAAGTAGTTTTTGTGATGTTAAATTTTATTTTAAAATTTTAGTTTTAGAAATTTGAAACATTTACAACAATTCTTTCTATATAAATGTTTTCATTTAATTTTTAAACATTTTTTAACTGTGCTTATTTTATGAAATTGGAGTCATATTAAGGAAGGAAGAATAAATATCACACATAAAATATAGAAATAAATGTATATGAATTAAAAGGATAATATAGAAATATTAATTTAAAATTATAACTTACATCGCCAAAAGATCCAGATCCAATTTTACTAATGATTTCGAAACACTGATGAAAATATAATAGATCACTAGTAGAATCATATTTTGATGAGAGAGCTTATAAAATTAAGAAAAATTATTCATCTTGCCGGCAAAGCAAAGCTCAAAAAAACAAAAAATTCATTATATCAACATTTTTATTATACATTTCTAAAAATGACATATTACAATTTTAGCAATGAGAAGAGGAAAAACTGCATTACACAATAACGTATTTACATAAGGCAATACATTAACCAAAGGATTTTATATTAAATTATCAGTCATAAATCACAGATTAAAACTCAAGTCTTAAATAAAGAAACAAGTCTTTAAAAACAAAGATTATCTCATGCAAGGGTAAAATCCTGTTAAGCACAAAAGTTGTCATAATACCAAGCTAATACTAATCAAAATTTAATGTAAACACCATTTGACAACCTTTTTTTTATACAAAGTGACTTCAAAAGTGCTGCTCTTGTAAACTGTATGTTGCAGATATCCTCTTGACAAATGGTTCCATGTATATATACACAGATGGTTCAGCAGAAGATGCTACAAAAAATGCTGGTGCTGGAGCCTATTCAAGTGCTTTCAGTATTAGTTATCCTGTTGGAAAGTACTGTGACAATTTTGACAGTGAGATAACGGCAATATCATTTGCAATCAATAAATTGAAAAGCTGTTCTGAATGCAATATTGTGTTTTTTATCAATTCTCAAGCTGCCATTTTGTCTCTAATAAACTCAAGGTATAATGATGACGCACTAATTTATTCCTTTAGAATGAAGTTATTTGAACTTGGGAAGTCTTAAGAAAGCATTGCACTCTAGTGGATTCCCAGCCATTGTAACATTGCTGG
>BMAV01023103.1:0-51035 GCA_019973955.1 Trichonephila inaurata madagascariensis | reverse complement strand
GGACTATATTATGTTGCGGAAGAACCGCATTCCACCATTTTTTTCTGACTCTTCTTACTTCGTGTTACTCTAAATCTGTGACGTAGCCAGATTTAATAGACGACAGCCACATTTGAATGATACTCGCTCTGTTTGGTGATCTTGGCGTAATTTGAACTGGTTAAAAACCTCGATTACTGAAGAGTTCCCAAAGATTCATATGCGTAACGATCCCATTCCACCTCTACGAAGAGTGAAAAATGTGTGCCAGGTAGAACGTGAGGAGACATTGCGCTCAGCTAGACGAGTTTGAAAGGGGCTCGATTATCGATACAAAAACCACAGGCTTGTTGACGCACTATAATGCTGGCAGGGTCAATTGTTTGGAGACAGCCGCCACAACATTTTGGGAGGAATGGACATGATATTGTTACATTAATCGGGGTTCGAGGATTTTGCGCAAATCAGTAGCAAAGAACAAGACAGTTCTTTAAGAGCGATGGGAATTTATTGTCGAAAATCCAATCCGGGAAATACAAGATAAACAGCAATATTCGCAGAATAAATCTCAGATCTTCACACCTTCAACAGCACTCAGACACAATTATCAGTGTCTAAAATACACATATGTAAAAGATTATTCACAAGCACAGCCGATCTAATCGGTAATCCCGGTCAAGGCAACTCTACTAATAGCTAGTCAAAACTGTGGCGTGCCTCGGCACCCACCTAATTCCTCTTGACTGGAACCAACCGGCGAGCAGGAGAAGTGAACTGATACAAACGGACACTTGCTCTAAATTCTCTCTCTGACTTGCATGAGGAAAGACGTGCTTCCCCTTTAGTCTCCCCTGCAAAGTCGGATTAGAGGCTCCACCGGATCTTACGAAGGATTGTAAAACTATTACAAAACATAGGCTTTGGGTCCCTCCGATACCTGCCCCTCTCCCGTGATGGAAGGGGGGAGGGTTACGTTACGCCACTGATTAAAGAAGTTGGTGATCTTGCCAGACAAATAAATTTTTAAGTGGGTAGTGATGATGTTCAAGAACTGCTGGTTTTCTCACAATCAGGAGCTGATAATTGATGCGCTCATAGAAATGCACGAGTAAGAGCAAGACATTGAAGAACTTGAGTCCTTAGATCCAGTTTAATCAGAAGCTCGAATGACGATTGGGGATTTGAGACAAGGCCTCAGTTTAATTGAAAAGCGGTTACACACACAAATTTCAAAAAATATAGACTCAAACGAAGAGCGCATTTTTTAATAAAACAAGGAATAAAAAAAAAGTATTAGCATGCCACGAGGAAATTTTGTAGTAGAAAAATGTTTGAGCCAGCGGACTTATGAACAGACTTGTGAATTTTATGAAACCTTCAATCACAAAATAACTTCAGTTTGAGATTTTGTATTTGTGTTATCTTAGATTTATAATTTTAAATTATTTTTTTTCTGAATTATTATTTTTTTTTTTCGTTTCCGGTCCCAGCTAAAAATAATTTATGTGTATTTAATGTGAAATTATACCTCGACTTACGCGAATTTGACTTATGCGGTTATCACTTAGTCCCACCTATCGCTTACGTTCGGTATTGCTGTATATATAATTACGAATTTTTTTTTAAATTAATGATATTTTCATATGTTTTACATAAAGATTCAACTTGATATGAGTAAAAATTCTTACATTTGAGATATTCATAGGTATATACAATAAAACTTATAAATGGAAATACAACAAAAATATTTAACAATATATAAAAATATTATAATCATAAGACAGATTATCTTTATATATAAAAATCTTCTGTGCGTGTGTATATGATTAAACTCCTCCTAAACGGCTGGACCGATTTCGATGAAATTTTTTGTGTGGGTACAAGTAAATTTCAGAATGGTTTAGAATCGCAATTAGTTAAAAAAACATTAATTAAAAACATTGAAAATATACAACTCAACATTCACTTGCATTGTTGTAACAACGTTATTGTTATAAGAAAGACGTAAGTTGGAGTCGAAAATCGATTTTCAGCCAAACTGGCCATACCGGGTCTTTATTGTTACAGAAATGTAGACGAATAATGCTTTTTATCATTTTTAATTACTACCTTTTCAAATAATCTTTATATATAAATATCTTCTGTGCGTGTGTATGTGACTAAACTCCTCCTAAACGGCTGGACCGATTTTAATGAAATTTTTTTGTGTGGGTTCAAGTGGATTCGAGAATGGTTTAGATTCACAATTCAGTCCAATATCGCAATTAGCTAAAAAGATATTAATTAAAACCAGTTTTAATTACCAGTTTTGGGCGCCAACTTTGATTTGTCTGCATTGCTGTAACACTGTTATTGTTATAACAATGACAAAAGATGGCGTCAAAAATCAGTTTTCAGCCAAAATGGAATTTCATGACGTTACTCTACTGACTGTATTAATTAACTTTGTTTAAAAAAATAAATGCTTTTAACATGTGATTAACTTAAAATATATTATTAAAATCTCAATTTCTACAATGTTTTAAATTTTTCTAATTTAAATTCCGAAAAAAAAGATAAAACTATTTTTCAAGTAGATTCGTACATTTTTTTAACCTTTTCCAAAGCTGCCAAGTTAATTTGAAACAAATTGTTGTAAAACTTCAAAAAAATTTGGAATTTTGTAATTAAAAAAAAATTCTGCTTTCTTTATACAAAAAATATTTTTAAAGAAAACGTATTTTTTCTGCCTTGGGGAGCCGTAAAAATACAACGAAAAAATTAGAAAAATTACCAAATGACAGTAATAGTTAATTATGGGAAAGCTACCTCAGAACTCACGAGTTTGAGCGCTTATAGCGCACATGCGGAAAAAACACTTACGGAGAGCACGTAAGCAGATAAAAGATTTTTCTGTCAGAAAAAGATGTTTTCTTTTTTAATGTTTTTTTCTTTTATAATGAGTGCAAATAATGAATTTTCCAGTAATTTTTCAAATCCAATTTATTAGTTTGAATTTTAAGAAAGTATTCATTATAAAATAATTAATATGATCTTAGTTTTTAATAATACATCGCAACTGATAGTTTTCTTTTAGAGAAATAATTTACTGAAAAACCTTAAAATATAGGAAAATGCCGCCCTGTTTTTATTAAATAGTACTATTTCCTTTTAATTCTTTTTTTTATACATGGAATGTAAACAAATTTTTAGACTCCCCTCCCGTAGTCCTTTTTTTATAGTTACATTTGTAACCCCCCGTTATTTAGACTCTTCCATATCAACAGTAAAGAGACTTTTGCGCCCTCTAGCGAACAGAACAATCTTCAGTGATGGCCAAGTTTCGGAATTGTAAGGATGTAATGAGCATGCGCTCCGATCCCTTTCAATTCTATGTCAACTGTTAGTTCTCTAGTTATGTATGTAAATGTGTTTGTTTTGTCTAATAAACGTGTTTTAATAACTAGTGGACTTAGTAAAGAACCCCTTCCCCGTCTGTCCCTTATCATTTGGCGCCCACCACGTCATACATTTATTTAATCGAAAAATCAAACATCCAGATAAAAGCAGTCGTTTCATAGCTAACGTATTCATAACTTCATATTTTTTTATTCATTATTTAACGAAAATTGATGTAAATTAATATATATTTTTTTAAGAATCAAAGTTATATTGCGTTTTATTATTTATAACTAAATTATTTATTTAATAATAAATTCGTACAATGTCTGTTTTCTTGAGAACAAAACTGAATTAGCTTTGTAAATTTTTAATCGAAAATAGAAATTTGAAAGAAAAAAAAAAGATCTTTACCCTCGGTGAAAAAGGGGGGTTTTATACTTGAAAAATCCCATGCAACGCTGGGTTAAATGGATGGAAAAGAAACCTGTCTGACAAAGAGAAGTGGAAGAAATTTCTGAAAAGGGGATTTAAATGAGATAAATGTAGAAATCACTCACATCGCTCAGTAACACACACACAGAAGTACTGGTGTCCAGAAAGAAAGGCAAAATTTCCATGGGGATAAAACTGTACCCACGGAAAACGCCCTTGCAATGCCGAGCTAAGTGGCGAGAAAACAGACCCGCCCGACAGGACAAAGATGTGGAAGAAACTTCGAAAAAGAGTATTTTAATGACATATATAGAAATCACACACACACCAGGAAGTGCTGGCACTGAAAAGGAAGGGGAATCTTCCGAGGTATAAAGCTGTACACTTAAAGAAGCCCGTGCAACGCCGAGCCATCCAGCTAGTTTATTATAATTTCTTTATATGAAAAATTACTTCTCTCTATCTCTCTTTACTTATCTAAAATGTTAAAAAATATATCCATGACAAAAATTCAAATTTAAAAGAAATTCAGAAGATTATATATGAATTTTAATTAGAATCAAAAGCGTATTCACATTAGAAACATTTATCGAGAAATTATAAAGATATAAAAATCTGCTAAAGCGCCAAACAGGCAACCCTGCTTATCCTATTCATTACATACGCACCAATGAAAAACAAATTATTTTTCCTTGAGTGAGCTGAAAAAAATGATCGTGGCAGTAAATAAAATCACATTTCGCTTTACTTTTAACGTTATGTCATATATTGCGTGTGTTGGAAGTGAGGTCAAATGAAAAACTTGGTCATCATTTTAAAAATTCTTTGAGTATTTAGTACTAAATAAATGTGTGTGTAATTAAATCTGAAGAAAGTTTTATGGAAATAGAGTTTATTTTCTGTTTTGAACTGAGTCAACTTTTGATCCACCGCTTTTTTTAACCCCCGACACGTGCCGGAAAGAAGGTAATTTTAACCTATCATGTAGCATAATTTGAAACTATTCAAAATGTTGGAAGTATTTGGCTGTAAATAAACATTCACAGGAATTTGACTTTAAATTTTGTTAAAATTTTCGATGATAGCGATATATTTTAAATGTTTTGCCTAAAAATCAATAATTATCAAAAATACTCCTTGTTAAGCAATCCCACACAAGCTTTTATGAAATGATTTTGTCTTTGACACGAAGGGAAGAATTCTTAAATAACATACAAAAGTTTATAATTGTTGTGTCGAACAAACTTATGGAGCCCATGAAAAATTGTGTTGAATTGTGAATTTGAATCTTGAAACATACAGCTTTAAAAAAAAAAAGAATTATGAGACTAAATTATTCAGAAAAAGTTATTGCAGTTCCTTAAATGCTTATTTAAACACAAAATTTTCAGAGTTAATTGTAATTCTGACAAAAATTACAGGGCATACAAGACAATATTTTATGTAAAAGGGGTGCGATTTGAATTGACTTCTTTTTACTCAAATCCATGCTTTTTCAATTTTACTGACATTTATATTTTAAAAAATTCTTTGAAATAAACATACTTTTTAAAAGGTATTTGGTTTCATTTTGTGAAAACAAAGTTGTGTAAGTAGAATATAAATTTTATAGTAATGAGGTACTTACTTTTTTAAATGCGTGAACATATTATATTCTATACAAAGAATTGACACAAAAGGTTTATTAAGACAATCAGTTTAACTTTCTAGAAGAAGGCTGTTCTAAAAGGTTAAAAAAAACTTTTTACTTGCAAGTTAAAGTTATCTTCTAAACTATTTCTAGTAAGATGTATATCATTGGCCTTCAATAAAAATATAATTGTCAGTTTGGTAAAAGATTATCTTATGTTTCATTAATACTCTAGTTTTCTGATTGAATAAAAATTTACTACAGAGTGGTTTTCCCTGTCTTTAAACATTTTTATTACTGTCTTTTTTATAAACTGTGATTTTTCATTTTTGGAACTTCTATTTTAAAATGTTTAAACATTTCTGATTGATCATGTTAGTGTCTATTTGTTTTATCATTCCAATATTTCTATAATAGAAATTTATTATTTTTTAATGGATTATTACTTATTTGAAGGTTTTATTGGAGTGTTGTTTTTATCATCACATATTACATTTAATTACTTATAAACAAAATGGAATTTTATTTTCGAAATTGTAAAGATGAGCTTTTATGAAATTTCGATCCTGTTTTGAAATGTTTTAATCTCTTCAAATCTCGTAAAGTATTTAAATATAAATATTGGTTGCACAAAGAGTAAAGGGTGAATTTTTATTATTTTTTTAAATAAATCTAGTTTAGCTGTACAATAACTTTTCTGGTGAAATTTTCAAACAATTTTACCAAATTACAATTTTTAATTTGCAAAGGCTTAAACATGCAAGTATTGTTTTTCTTTATGATAACTTTCTAGATAGTGCAATTTTTGCTTTTAAAGTTCTTTATGTAATATGAGATTAAGTATCTATTGACTCTTTTGGAGGGCAGGCTGAGTGGAATATAAATTTTCAGAGAATGTGCCTCGCTTGGTGCATAATGAACTCATGGCCCTTGTATCATAGAACACCTTCTAACCAAACAGATTTTCATTCAAAATCTATAACTGTTACAGAAACGAAAAATGTTTTGTCTCTACAGAGTGACCTAATGTGTATAGAACCAATTAAATGTATTTTCGATATTTATGTGTTAGCATCACACCGCAGTCAAATTTGTGCCATGACGTCATGACAGCAAAAGTGAACAACAAAAAAATTGTTACTCATGTGTTTCATTTGGAAAAAAAAGTCAGATTTGAGTGAAAAATGGCATCATTTGGTACTTATGTATTATCGCAACAATTGCCAACTCTATTAACAACTCGCCAAGTTGGCACCCTGATTTCTTATACAACGTACTTGCTGAATCGGCAACCATGTACTTCATTTCATTTTATGTCGCCAATAAGTTGTGATGAAGGTCAAGCGGTAGCGTATCCAGCTTCCACATCACAGGTCCGGGTTCTATTCCTGGGCTAGGCAAGGTCGACTCAGCCTGTCATCCCTACTGCAGTGGTTCAATAAATGAGTACCAAGCTTGCTAGGGGACTTAAACACTGGAGGTCTCACTTCAGACTCACCACCTTATCAGGACATATGCTTATGCACCTCAGCGCCCAGTGGTCACGTATACTGGGATGGGCACAATAGGCCCTGGCAGTCATAGGCTGTTGCGCCACTGAGTTTGAGTTTAAATATGTTGTGATAATACATCAGTACCCATGATTCTCATGGAGAAAATTTGGCTGCAGTGACATTAATACATGAGTCTTAATTAATACATACTTTTTTAAATAATCTATATTATTATTACAGATGGATTTGAAAGCTGTTGTCATGGCAGCTGGGACAGGATCCAGAATGAGAGAGATAACTTCTGGAATTCCAAAATGTTTGCTGCCTGTTGGAAATGTTCCTTTGATTTATTGCTCTCTGAATATTTTAAAACAAGCAGGATTTTTGGAAGCTATAATAATAGTTCGAGAAAATGAGAAGGCTAAAGTTCAAAATGCAATTGAAAATAAGTTTGACTTGAAGTTGGATATTGTTGGTATACCCAAACATGAAGATTGGGGAACAGCGGATAGTCTACGGCACATAAAAGATAAAATCAAATCATTTAATGTTATTGTTCTAAGCTGTGATATTGTCTCTGATTTTGCCCTTCAAAACATGATACATTTACATCGCTTGCGATTGTCTTCATTAACCGTCTTGTTGGTGCCATTCCCAAAATCTTTGAAAGAAGCTGAAGTTCCTGGATCCAAAAAGAAAGCAAAATTTGAACGTGATATTATTGCAATGGATTCTCTAGGGAAACTAATATTTATCAATGCAGAAGCTGACTTTGAAGAAACGGTACCATTTAAGAGATATATTCTGGAACAAAACAGTGAGATAAAAGTTTATGGCAATTTAATGGATGCTCATGTTTACATTATTAATAAAGACTTAGTAAGCTTCATTGTGCACAATGCACATATTTCTACTATAAAAGGAGAATTTCTTCCTGTTGCTGTAAAAAAGCAATTTAATGTCAAGAAAAAAAGCAGTGATGCCGAATGTAATGAATCATCTTTAGCTCCTACTTTAAATCAAGAGTTTATTGATTTGAAAAAACTTGCTTTTGTATTATCCTCTGCAAATACTTCAATGTATAATTCACAGTCTGCTATGGAAGAAAATTTGGTTTGCTATTCTTACATTGACAGAGATTGCTTTTGTTATCGAGTTAATACATTAGTTGCTTATGCAGACATTAACAAAAAAGTATCTAAAAACTTTTCTCTAATGGGTGTTGAACAAGTTAAATCTCAGCAGTTTCAAAAATCACAAGTAGATGCTGATAGTGTTGTGGGGGAAAACTCTGAATTACTTCCCAAAGCTTCAATCAAACAAACTGCATTGGGTTCCAATTGTAAATTAGGTGAAAAGACTAAAATAGCAAATTCTATTGTTATGGATAATGTTACGTTTGGGAAAGAATGTGTTATACAAAATAGCATTATTTGCTCCAATGTTGCCATAGAAAATAATTGCAGTTTGAAGAACAGTATTATTGGACCTGATCAAATGATTAAAACTTTGACAAAGATGAATTATGAAATTTTTCAAGGTGCAGATCACCTTATGGAGATATAATTTTGGAAATACCAATTAAATTTTTTATGCAAAAACCCACACATTTAAGCTGTTTTATTTTTTGATTTTTAATAAAATATGAAATTGCTTTTAGGTACTTAGTATTTTTTCTGTTTGAATTGTGTGTTGGCTTTGATTATAATTTATAATCAGTATCATCATTGACATTAGTGAAATTTTTATCTAAATATAAAATGGTTTTTAAAGGCAATACACAGTGTTCGGTTTACAACTGATCTTGTGTGTTGGAATTTTCCAAATCAACCAATAATGCACACTTTTGCGATAAACTAGATCATTTCGAGTAACTGCATAATCAAAAGTCACAGTTGAAACTGCAGATTTTTTTCCTCTAGAACCAATGGATGTCCACACTCACAATGCTGTTCTTGATTTTACAACTTATAAATTTGTTAAAATTATTCATATTTTTCTATTTTGTTAAATTTTTGGTTCTTCTATGCAAAATGCCACATTTTCAAATTAGATTTTTTTTTTGTTTAAATTACTGAATTTTGTCTTGGCCCATACACTAAATTTAATAGCAAATTGTTCAGTGGCACTTTAGTTGCCCTGCACTTAACTTTGCCCAGCCCAGGGTTTGAACCTCGGACCTGTGGCGTGGAAGCGCAATGTACTAACCACTCAGCCACTGGGCTTCTCAAAGTACTTATACATTAAATATAAGTTAAGACAAAAATTAAACTGTTTTCATAAATTTTTCTACCTCTTTAAAAATGGTCATAAGTGAAATAAAATATGGTACTCGGATAGATCGTATAATATTTTTCCCAGCCACTGTTTACTTTTTTCATATTTAATTAAAATTTAATAGAAAAAGTATAGGGGAGACCTGTGTACCTAGGGCCACTTTTTTTCAATGCACAAAATCAGAGCCACTGGCCTCTTTAAAAATGTGAAACTGATATGCATTCATCATTATACTAACTACCATCCAATAGGAGTTAATATAAGTACTTGAAATAATAAATTCTGTGAAATAAAAGGTTTTTAAAAAAATTCATAAATGGCCTTAGGTACAATGATGTCGTACCTAGGGCCTTTTCCGGGAACTTAGGTTTTGCTCTGCATTCAATTGAAAACAAACATATACACATGAATTTAATAAAAGAATCAATATTAGCTAACATATTGATTTATCATGCAACTATTTAATTTGCAATGAGCCAAATTATTAATGAATTACACATATTTTCATTAAAAATTATAATTTAAAAAACTGTTTACAAAAGTGAGCTGTATACATTGTCGCTCTGAAGCACCAACAGATTGTGGTTTGGGCAATTTGAACACAATATTTCTGTTGTCAATTTCATAAGTTTCTTCTTTATCATAAAGAAACTTATTTGAACGAGCAATATTCTTCAGAAATTTAATACTAGTGTTCTTTAACATCTATTATTTCTGCTACATAAAAATGTTAAGTTTTTTTGCCTTGTATTTTTGTTAAACAAAAATCCCCCCCCCCCCTACCTTTTCAATAGTATTTCTTACATCAGCTACTGTGGAATGAGAATCTTCAATATCTAATAATTCTTTGGATGAAGTTGCCTTAATTTCAAATTCTGGTTTTTTCACAAGTTTTCTTTTCTTTTTTTGGCAATTTTAATAACATATTTTTGATTCCTTCATTTTCTGGAGTGTCAGTCAAGATTCTACCTCTCCCTGGTTTTCGGCCACCTTTGTTGGATTTACTTCGAGAATTATGTTTATTTAGAATTATGCTTCTGTTTTTATAATTATAAAGAATTTTTTTATTAAATGAATTTTTATGTTTGTGTAAAGAAAATAATAATCCTGAATAATAATAATGGTAGCAAACATATTTTTTATAAATCAAGCATATTGAAAGTTTCAGAAAATATACACTCCTCTCATTTAAAAAACATCCAATTATAATAAAAAATTTGACTAAATCAAAATGGTTCAGATAATTAAGGCCACTTTCCTCCTTATATTATAAAATTTTTTTTTAATGAAATAACAAAGAATATTAATTGCAATTGTACCTAGGGCCATGGCCCTAGGTACAAAATTAGGTAATTTCATACAAAATGTCTTCTGCAGAAAAACCCAGATGGAAAGGGGATTTATTTAAAATCTAATTTAGTACTTAAAGTTATATAAAAAAAAAATTATGTACTAGAAATATTTGACTTATATATATCATTGTACAACAATAAAAAGAAATGAACTGCAAAATTTTACTTTAGACCATGTAAAACTGTTTTTCATTTATAACTTGCCACAGCTTTCTTTTGCAAAACTTCCAAATGAATGCCAAAGTAGGAATTGGTGTTGTCACTCACCCCCAACTGAGTTATAAAACTTAGAACTAAATATTCAAATAAAATGGGGTGGCCCTAGGTACACAGGTCTCCCCTAATTCTTTAATCTCTATAGTAAAATACTGACTAAGAATTCATAAATTCTAAACTTTCTTTCGAGTAAATTTAAAAGCTTATTTCACAAGGAGATTTGTAATTAAAATCAATTTCAACTTTTTTAAAATTGTATTTGATTTAAAAAAGAACCATCCCACAAGATTTATACTTGTTATTAAAGAAATCTTTAAAGGAGTAATAGAAGAGATGAAGGAGCAGAAATAGTTTTTATCACAAGTTGTTACTACATCAATTATTTTTGTTTATTTATGCATTGAAAGTTGTTATGCAAATGATTAGAAAGTGATAGCTTAAAAAATAACCCTAAATCATTTGTTATAAATTAATGATAGTGAAATTAGTTCTCAAAGATTTTTAAATGTGAGTGACTGGTAGGGTTAATAGAATTGTGGTGAAAGCCCAACAATCGATTTTGTGTTTTAAAACTTGACTTTTAATTTACTTCTCAATCTTGGAAAATATCTCATGTATTCATTTAAACAGTCAATTTATCTCTTATGTTAAAAATTTTCATGAAGGGAACTTTGTGTTTGAAGTTTTAAAAGAAGAGCTTCAGAAAATGTATACTACACAACTCTTTCTAAATTTAGAAGTTTTCAAGTATAAATAAAGGAGTTCTGTATTTTATAGTATATATCATTCTTATTAAAAAAAAAGAATGAATTTTTAAAATTTGAAAAACATTTCTTCCCCTAAAAATCTTAATTTTTAAACAGTATTTTACTGTAGAAGACATAATTAAGAAAAATCTGAGATGCAATGATTCAAAAGTGTCATGCAATCAGAATGAAGATTCCAAAAATGACAACTCTGAAAAAATATACATTACACCAAGGGTACGAAACAAAAATGTACAACTTTAGGTATTCTGCAAAAAAAATCAATTTTCATAGAAACAAGTTTTTTTTCGAATAATGCATTGTGATAAATGTAAATAAAAGAACAAGAAAAATTTAATGTTATGTTTATGACACCTCTTCTCTGCTATTATCTTTCCTATTTAGGAAGAAATTGATATTTTATTATGTGCCGATATACTGGCCAGGCCGCAAGTTTGACACCCATGCATTACCATAAATTAATAATTTCACCCACGTAATTTCTTTTAATGTATGAATTTTAAAACTGGAATATGGATTGTGGTAAGGTGTAAACTTGTGTCCTTTCTATTGTCATTCAAAATACTGAAAGAGTAACATTTGTGCCCATGTGATGTTAATTAAAAAAAAAAAAAAAGGATAAAAGTACATGCAATTTAAATATTTTCAAACATCCCTAATTATTGATAAAAAAGACTATGTCTGTGACTTTTATAACCTAAATTGAATTTTTTTTGTATTGCATATTAGAAATTCATTTTCAATACTTAATATTCTATTCTCTAACATTTTAGGCTTAAAATTATTCATCAAATGCATTTAAATTAAAGTTATGTAAATAACTGTTGCATACTTAAGGTTTGTTCAGTTTTAATTCTAAAAAAAGCTAGGTAGTAGTGAATTGCAATTCCTGTTTTTTGTCTTACAAATGAAAATAAACATTAAAAAGGCTACCAAAAAAGTCTGAAGTGTAATTCTTTTCTCCAAATTAAACTGCACAAATGAACGAAGCTGGTTAAAGAGTAATTTTGTAAACAAATATTCTAAACATTTATGAAAAAAGTTTAAAAAAAGAAGAATTTTTATACAAGTTGTGTAAGCTTTATGTATGGAGTCAGTTTTGTGTGTAAGAATATCCTAAATTGTTGGGTTGGAGAGTTTAAGGATACAGGGAGGACAAATAACCCTTCAGTGGATCCCAGGACATTGTGAAGAACGGACAGATGGATTTGCTATCTAAGACGGGAATTGAAATTATTCAACATCCAAATACTTATAACTTTCATTCCTCAAAACTGTACATCCAAAATCTTATGAGGTAAAATTGGAAAGCATTGCTCATTTTTCTGGTTTCTGCGAGAAGTTGGAGGAATGGCTTGGACTGAGATATCTGATAAATGCTGTTGAAAAGATGTCACTAAATTTAGACTTGCTATGGGTCAAGACTGCTTTGCAGATTACCTCCACAGTATTAATATTTTTGAGAGACTAAATTGCCTACTCAGTAAAAAAGACAAAGTCACAGACAGAAATCATTTGTTGGGATACTCGGAGACTCCAAGGTGAAAAGATACTGACTTTTTTCTCTTGCTTTTATTTTTGTGTTTTCTTGTCTTATTGTAAGAGTTTGTCATTTTCATTTCAACAGTTGAAAAATATTTTACTAAAAAAACTGGATTTTTTCAAATGACCTATCCTTTGTTCCAGAAAAGAAAGACTTTCTTGTAAGCAGCAAATTTCAACAGGACAGGGCGCAGATCATTTTTACACTTTAGAGGTGCAGATGAGTCATGAGTGAACTTAGCATGTGAGTTTTGAATAGAACAGGAAGTTCCTTTCTTATTTCATACCACTCCACAATGCAGGTGATATTTGAAGATTATGTTACTTTTGATGTGATGGACTGCCTATCTGTGCAACTGAAGCTGAGGAAATTGTTGAAGCCAATGAATAACAAATCTGATGCAGAAATTAATAATAAAACTCCTATCAAAACTATTACATTTTCTAATGTATTATATTGTTTGGAAACTGTGAAAACATATCTTATGCAGTAGGATGTAAATGACAAGTCAAAAAATAACTGTTTCGAGTCAAGAATCAAAAAGACTGTCGGACATCCAGTAGTCAGAATTTTAAAATTTCCAATTAACTGGTGCGTAATAACTTACTAATAGTATTTTTAGCTGTTGAATAAAAAGTGCATAATTTCTAACTACGGATATTTGTTATATAGTTGCTTATTATAGAATTTTCAAAAGGGAAGTGCATAAAATTTGCATTTTGTCTTGACCCTGAGTTAACGAACAAAATGTTTGGTCCTCATGAATTCGTTAAAATGGGGCCTGACTGTAAATAATGAAATAAACAATAATGCAAAATTACAAACTAACATGCAGTTTATTGATTTATTACACTTCGTTGCCATACAAGGACATATGAGATGGACACTAATTTCTACAGAAACTTAAAAAAATTTACAATGATTCAGTAAAAATCCACATCAAAGTTTATGAAGTTTAATGACATGCACGGATTCTCTCTTTCCTTTACTCTTTCAAGCAGGTAATTTTCCATCAACAGAACAAGATGGTGGATTAAAATCTTGTATACAAAAAGCAAATTGGTTTTTTCATACCAAAATTTCGATATTTGCCATCCGGTCCCTTTTCAGTGGCAAATCAGAGATTGAACAAACAGGCTGGACTTTTGATCAAACTTTCAAAACATCAATTTCATGTCGTTCCACATCCAATAAAATTTCATTCTTCAAGTTCTTTTCTGCTTTTTTGTAATATCAAATGTATATTTACATATGTTATCCTATTTGATACTAAGTAATAAATCATCATACTCAAACTGGTTACTAACATATATATACATAAACAAAAACATTTTTATACATTTTAAACCTATACAAATATTCAAGTTTTCTAATAAAATGCTGTTTTAATAACAATTTTTTTCATAATATTGATGAACACACAAAAAAATATTTAATATGATCTAATTAAACTTTTCATATTTATCACAACTATAAAAATGATACCTTTTTAGTTCAGTTTTAACAAAAAGTCATTACATGGAAGTATCAAAAATAATATTCATAGCAATTAATTATTAACTAATAAACAGGATTTAAAATCAAGCTTTTACTTCTTGTTACATTTAGCACCACAAGGGCAAGGAATACAAACAGTTTTAGTTCCATTTCAAGAGCAGCTAACAAGTCATCATTTTATTTAGGTTGCTAATGTTTATTATGAGAAAGAAAAGATGCGTGAAAGACATTTTGAATTCTTATTAGATTCAGAAATATAAATTACTTTAGGTATTAGGTAAAATTAGTTCCTCACTTTTTACTGTATTATAAACAAAATAGTAAAACTAATTTCTTAAAATGTGAAAATATATATACCAATAAGACGAAATAGTTTAATTTCTTTAATTCAATCATAATTTGTTCACATTTCTCATTTATTTTTAACACTTAAATTTTTCTGAATCACTCCTTTCAAAAGTAGGATGTGCGTTCTTACATCTGAATTATGAAATATTAACAATGAAAATATTTAGCAAGTTGTAGAAAAGTATATAAACTAAACCACTGTCACACCAGAAAACCATACATTCTATTTGATATTCATATTACTTGAAAAGTATAAAAACAAAATTGTTTCTCACATTACACACAAGACTTGTTTAATTTTTACTACAGATTTCTAGGTAGAAGTGAATAATTTTACCACTAAAATATTTATATAAGAATAAAAATTCAACAATTTTAGTACTTCATTATTATAACTACAAAAAATACACTTTAGCATTTTAAAGAAAAAATTCATTTCCAAAATTTATGAACAAATTATTCACATAAATATGAGATGAATTATTTTTTACAAATGTACATATAATTAAAAAAATGTTCTTCATGGAACAAAAATGTAACTATGAAAAAGATAGATATAAGCACCAATATAAAAGAGATTATTTTGCAAGTTATTTAGAACCAGAATTCATAACTGAAATTTTATCTTCATGTATTCAATACTTTACATATAAATATAAAGCTCTACATAAATGATTTTTTAACTTTGTATTTAATGTCTAATTATGAAACACAAGTAGCAAAAGTATATACTAAAAGTCACACTAATATATAACAATACTGATACAGTATTGAACAATGAGAACATCTGATCATTTACATAACTTTAATTCAAGTGAAACATTTTCATTTAATTGGGATCTTTAAAATTAAGTTAATAAATATATCAAATTAATTTTCATTTAAAAATAAAAACACAAGAACTAATAATGATAAATTAAAATTCTGGAAGAATATCCTTCCTAATATATGTTAATATTTATAATACTTGTTCCATAAAACAGGAAAAGCAAGCAGATATAAAGCCTTTTACTATCCTTACTGACAATCATTAAAATATACATTATCACTGCTGTTTATGAATTCCATTTTATTAAAAAATAGATGCTCTAATCTAATGCACAATTTTTTTCTTATACAAGAAATAAATATGCTAAAATCTATTATTGCACATATCTTTAGAAATATTTTACTATAGAAATCGGCCATGCTCACCCAAGATAACTGTTGTTAAAAAGGCACAAAAAATCATTTAATAAAATAATTTCAGCATTTACTTTTATAAAGGCTATGCCACAACTACAAATATATTTCTTGCTGCCAGCATTTAAAAATTATATACAGGACTTTACAGTATACTCACAACAAATAAAGATGACTTATTTTTAAGCATGAAATAACCATTGCTTATAGATTAAAATGTGCTATTTTGCAGTAATTGTAACATTATATTGGGCAAATTTGAAGAAATCAAAGTGCGCATTTAAAAGCAAGTTTAAATAGCAATCAGATTATGGAAGAAATATAAAAAAAAAAGGGGGGGGGGAGTGAATAACTAAAAAAGATTAAAAAAAAAATTCTGAAAAAAGAAAAAGAATTTTATATTACTTAAAAATGTGTATTTCATACTTTTTTACTTTCTACAGAGCAGAAATGAAATTGTTAATTCTTTCAAAACTTATTTGGAATACAGCAGTGAATGACGTACATGGCTGAGCAGTATTCAGATAAATACATTGTCCAAAATGTTTAATCCATAATAATACAGCTTAAAAACAAAATACACATTTATACATATTTATTGTACAAACAGCTTTAAGTTGAGTTTATTTCACACATATCAAGAAATACAGAATCAATCTAATTCTATACATCTTGATATATAATCTTTGTGCATCTTGATATTCTAATCATTTATGCTTTGAACTTATTTTGATTACAACAGTATGCATTGCAAAGAAAGCTATAATATTTTTCATACTAGTATGACTTCCAACATACATATAAATAATATCACAAAAGCAGCAGAACGTTTTGACAAATCAAAATGAAACTTCACAAATATGTTACTTAAAAAAATCACAAATAAAGATATTACTACTACAAGTAGATAAACAATCTCAAACTGAAAACAAAGTTCTCACTTAACAGTTTGCTATGCACATGTCATTTACAAAACCAAAACTTTCAAAGTAAATTTTAAAAAGTATCTTCAAATACTGGAAAGAGACTAATTATAATCTTCAAGTAACTTATGCTCGCAGCTTGCGTGGCAACCCATATTTCTCAGAGTCCAGCACTTACACTTTCATCTTTTAAAATATGCTAAATGCAAAAGCTATAATTTTGATAGTCTCACGCTGCCAAAGGAAACTACTACTTCTCCAATCAAATTATTATACGAACATACTACTGAAAGCAAACGTAAAAAAAATTCAAAAGGAACACCAGTCCAATTAGCAATCATATGAGATGTGTATAGTTATCAATGAGTAGTACTTCTTGCTTTATATAAATTACTTATGTGATTGTTGCTATCTTAGAGAGAAGTACATGAAGAATACAATAGAAGTGTGTTGTCACATTTATTTATCCTTTTTGTGCTTCTTTCTCCGCCGTTTAATAGGAGGACCTTGGCGTTTAGCAATACAGCGAACACAGAACCAATTTTCCTCTTCTTTGGGAGGAACGACGATTCCAACACAAACCCTAAAAATAGCAATTTATTAACAGAATTTATTAAATAATTAATGGAAAGGAGAAATAAATCACACAGAAATGTAATTAACTAAATTAAAAACTATTCACATGTTAAAGTATTTTAAAGAAATAAATCATAATTGTTATACGTACCAATGATACCAGTCATCACATTCATCACAACCTATCATTGGACTTCCATCGTCAGCTCGAGAACATGCAGGACAAATCCATATTTTATTTCCACTTTCATCCTAGATGAAAAATTTCATTAATGTCAGCTCTGAATATATACTGCTAATTTAAAAAATGTTATTCTGAGCAAATTAATTGGGCCAAAGAAAAAAAATCACTTTTTATAAGAAAAGTATGCTTTCATTCATACTAAGCCTGTATATAAACTGGATAAATACATACATTAGTATGAAGTATATATATATTCTCCTTTAGCAGAAATGACCTCTTGAATACATTTTGGCATTGACTCCCCTAAATTAGTGCACATATTCTTGACTTCATCATCTTTGAACCAGACTTTTACAACATTAGCTATCAAGTGTTCATTTGTCCTACAGTGCATTTTGTCTAAAAGATTCTCAAAGTTATTTCTCAAGTGTGTAAGTCAGGTTAATTTCCATACCAATCAAGCACATTATCTCTGATTTTCTAGAATACAGTCTTCCTGTTTTTGAATTACAACAATGGAGAAAGTCATATTGAAATGTCTCAGAAAAAGTTTATACAAATGAACAAATATATTTCTATGCACTTGGTTGATTTCATCATACTAATAACAGGAACTAAGCTTACAGTGCAATTTGTCCAAGGAAAACACCCCAAAACATCTATTTTAGAAGGTGTGTGATAATGATCTCATGCTCAGGTTTACTGTACCGTGTTTCAAAATATTTCCTTTGTAACCTAACACAAACATACACGCTTTATCACAGAAAACTATTTTCTTCCAGTCAACATCAATCCAGAATTTATATTTTTTGACCGTTCAAAGCATTTTTCCAACATTTTAACAACATGGTACGATTTACGCAAAAAATTTTAATTTAAGGATTTTTAATATTTTTTTTGGTTGTCTCCTATGTATGTATACTATGTTAAAAATATTTTGTGCTCAAAATTTCTTTACGCAAAAAATTTTAATTTAAGGAATTTTGATATTTTTTTTGGTTGTCTCCTATGTATGTATACTATGTTAAAAATATTTTGTGCTCAAAATTTCATAAAAAGCTAGCCATGTAATTTTTTAAGGAAAAAACGAAATTTTTGAAGTGATTTTAAAATGCTACTCCTCCTACAAAAATTGACGTACACGCATGAAATTTGACTTACAAGTACGTCAAACTATGTATAATAAAAATTGGTATGGATTTTGCATTAATGTGATTGGTATTCTTACAATACTTCTTTTTATGAATGTTTATTGAAAATTCCTTAAAAAATGTATAAATTCTGAGCTCAATTATTTTTAAAAAATAAATATTGCTTTGATTCAAAAATGCATACCAACTTTTGTTACATGTACTATTGGGAATAGGTAAAAAAATTTCAAAGCATTAGGCGCAATAGAAAAAAAGCCTTAGCATTTTTAAATGAAGATAAAATAGTTATTTTATCTTTCTGAGATACGGCAGTTTAAAGTTTTGATTTGCCACAGGGATATGAATAAAAACGAACGTAAAAGCTATCATAATTCTGCGTGTTTTTTAAGTTTAGAGCTTTCAAATTTTGTGAGGTTATAGAAAAGTATATAAAGAAAAATTTAGGCTAAAAAAATTAAATTTGATTTTTTGACCGATTTTGGTCAATTGAATTGTACTGTGTCCCCTTAAAAAATAAAAATGATTTTTTTTCATTGGTCTTTCTTGCTCTCTAGCTAGCTTCCAGAAGCTTATGGTGTATAGTATAACTACTGGCATCAAAATCAGTTGCCAATAAGCCTATTTTTAAGTATGAGCATGCTTTCCTATTAGGACTTAATCAGTTTTCTTGCTTGTGCCCAATTTTTTTTTCTTTTTAGGATTTGATGATCCAGATCCTTTTAATATTGTCAGAATTCTTAATACACAATTTGTTTACAAAAAATGCAGAAGCTCTCTGTCAGAAGTGTGATCTTTCAAAGCTATGATATTTACTTGCTTCCTTGGAGTAGTGTCCCTTTTTTAACACACAAAAGTATTGCGTATTACAAAAAAACTAAAACTCGCCTACTAAAAACTAAGCTTAACCAGTCAAACTGCTTCGAAATAGTCAAAGTTGGACAGTCACACTACCAAAAAGCAGATTAAACCAGTTTAAGTGTTTTACAGCAATTCTAAAACAATTTCCAAAAAAATCCTACTTGCCCCAATAATTTGCACAGCAATGTTCAAAATAAATATAAATTAATGTACAATACAATTTATATAAATTTATTATAAACTTTGAGTTTTGGATATTTTGCTATATGTAAAAGTTTATATCAATTTTAATACACACAAACTAAACACTCTAGAACAGAAATTTTATAATATATCTCTCATTATAACATATCCCATAATTTTAAACTAAAGATATGTTAGACAACAACATCCTAATAATTTGAATTCAATAAAAAAATAATATTCTGACAAAACATATAACCAAATTTCTCTTAAAAGCTAATTAATGAAATTTCAATTTAATGTCTTCCATTTAAAAATCAAAAAAAAAAAGTGATAAGTACAATAATAGGCTGATATAAACTTTGGCCCACTCATTATTTACTAACATGTCAAGCTAAAAAAAAGCTAAGTGCATTTCATACTTTGCAGGGGTATTATGTCAAAATACATGACATTTTGAGTACTTTGAGCTAATAATGATTACCAATTAATTTCAAAGGTAACTTTGCTATTATGGCACATAAGTTATTTTTCATTTTGAAATTCGTTTTTTGAAAAACTCATTCAAATAAGAATAGTTTTCACTAGAAAATTCTAAACCTAGTCATTTTATTAGTAAAATTGCCATGTAAAATTTTCTTTCCAGCAAGATTTTTAATTATAAGATTAATATATAAATTTCACCTTCCTAAATAAATTTACCAGAAAAAAATTGAAATCTAATTGCCCTGATAACAACTTACATGTTTTTTTATTTTCAAGAGTTTTCATATTTTGTATCAGAATATCAGGGTATTTCGCGAAATTAAAATTGTCATTAGCAACTATATTATCTTGATGAAATTTAAATATAATTGGTTAAAGTTATACTCATCCAAAATAGTAGAAATGTTCCTATCTCTGATCAAAATTATCTCTGATAATTGTCAACTAAACAATTAGATTTAAAGCAGCATTATTATAATGATACCCAGAGTCCTAGATGAAGTGTAACACACAGGAATCAAAAAAGTATGACTATAAGTAATAGTTTACATTTTTCATCACTATGTACCAAATTTTTCATAGAACTATTCTTTTATCAAACTAGCCTTGTTCCCAGAACAAGACAAACTGAAACTTCAGAAACAGACTGAAGCAGAGGATAGCTTCCTACACCAGCTGCTAGGCATCAAACTTGTTAAAAATTTCTCTTTCATCTAACAAAAACTTTTCCTGATGAAGATAAAGCAATTTTTAGTATCATCTTAAAATGATATCAATGGGATTGAGTATTCTAAAGTTTTTTTTTCTTTTTCTTTTTTCCAATAGTAAGATATTAAGAATATCTCTTAAGACATAGTTGTCCAAGTACACCTTTGGTACATCAGAATCGTTTTGAAATTTATGGTTAAAAATGAAATAGCACAATTTCCTTTTCATCAGATACTGAAGTAATCTTTCAGCATATATATTACTTTACATATAACACTTTTAAAGCATTGGCATTCATGATGCTTTACAATGCAAAAAGTATAGCAAAAAAAAAAAAAAATAGAACAGTTAACTGTTAAGTTTTATTCACGACTTTCATTTCCTCAACAGAGAAATCAACAAACCATATGACCATCTATTCTCGGCACTTTTCTTAGGGTCGTTTGCCATGAGATACAAGGAATGTTTTACACTGTGATATGTATACCAACAATAGTTCCTGGTGAAATTCCTCAAAAATAACAATTACAACATCTGCTATCATCTCTTCTGACACAGGATTACATCCACCACCTGGGCAAATTGTCAGTGGCTTTGAACTTCTTAATACTCCTTTTCAAAGCATTAAGTGATAAAGCCCCTTTGCATAGTTTCAGTCGAGTTCTAAGTTTACAAGGAGAAGTGGATGATTAAGATAATACAGCTACACTAAAATGCACATTCTCATAATGTGAGTTGCATATTCATTTGAGGTGGCTCACTTCAACTAAAAATTATCTTCGAACTGTCTACATGTATTTTTTAGTCCAAATTACTGACATAGTTGTCACTTATGAAAGCAAAAATTTAGATTTCACTTCATACCTATGTTTTACACAAAATTGCAATTTGACAAGTCACAACAGTGCCATAAATACCCCTATAGGCCATTTTTGAAACAATTCTTTTCATAATGGAATCTTATTTCACACGTCATCATTAATCTCCTTACTAAATTTAGTGCCACTACAGTTAGATCAAGCTTCAGGTGGCACTGAATAGAATCAGTTTCAAAAAAATCAACACACATAGTTGGAAACCATGTTACATATTGTTCAGAACTTTATTTGATTTAGGAAAGGAAAAGAATATTCCTAAATCTAGGTTCACAAATATGAGCATTTTACCACTACATTTTTCTTAACAGATTGCAATATTTCTTCCTAAATCCTTTGAATGTTTTCAAATATATTAGTTTAAAGCTGAACAATAATTTTAGACGACTTACTTGCAAACACATAATCTATCTCACCAGCGAAAATATATATATTTACAGTTAGGTTAAAATATTAGTGAAATATCAGGTAAATTACTGTGGTACAAGTAAGTATATTCCTAATTTTCATTTTCATGTAGTAAATGCTCCATGCCTTCATAAAGTGTGTATTTTTCCTTTGTTTAGGGGTATTTGGGCAATTTATTTTCTGTTGTATTCTCAAGCAAACAATACAATATTTTCTGAGGAAAAACACATTTTTTTTTTTTTTTTTTTTCATTTCCATTTTTGATAACCCAGAATTTTCACAAATTCAACCACACTTTGGTGCACTATTAGGCTAAATTTGTGGGACTCTACTGTATTTAATGGGCATTTCAAATATTTGATAAGAATAAAAACTTCCAAAAATTTTCTCAGATATTCAGTCGGATCCATACATATTTTTCAACTTAAAAATGAAATTTTATATTTTCTATGTTTTGAAACATTGAAATCCAAATTTTCATATATTTACCTCCAAATATTCCCCTTAAAAGTCAATATTAATTTATAATTTAAAATCATAAATTTACTTATGTTGTGTGTTTAAAATTGAAAAATACCATAAGCAAATCTGTTAGCATCCTTGAATTAACAAATATAAAATATACTTCTTACTGAATTTAAGTTTCATTAAAATAATTAAAAATTTAAAGTAAAAACTAATCACAAAAACTTTGCTAAAATATAACTGAAATTACTATAGAGAAAAGTGTATCCTGTTGATATGATAGAATGATATACAGTGAAAGTAATAACACAAGCAAGAATGTCATATATATGTTACCGGCAAAGTATGAAATCCGGCATTCTATAGAATGCCTAGGCATTGTATAGAATGCCTAAAACTAGCCAGCAATGTATGAAATGATTTTTATTTCACACATTGCCTAGGCACTCTATAGAATGCCTAATGATAAACCGGCAAAGTATGAAATACATCGATTCGTTTCGAATATTGTGTGGCACGGTGCGACTTTTAATGCGTGCCTCAGGCTCAGAACTTATCAATTGCACATTGTGGTTTGTTCAGGAGTGTAAAAATACTCAATTTTACTTAAAATTGTTCAACAAAAAATTGTTTTTTTTCCTGCCCTGCATGAAAATGGAGAAGCAAGCTGTAGTTTTCGAGGAGTAATGGTCTATAGTAGAGGTCGGCAACCTATAGCATACGGTACAATTATCAGTGGCACTCAGCAGTTTGTGCCCTAAGAACTTGCTTAGAATTAAAGATATTCCTGGCCATGAAATTCCTCTTCTATGAGTTGCAATTGCTCATTCCAATGGAAGCGGTGAAGGATTCGTCAAATGTATGTATAAAACAAAGTACCAAAATAAGTCTTTGTGTAAAAAATCTAATGAAATGTAATTCAAAATGACATTCAAGCCTACCATGTTGCAATAAGTAGGTTAATTTTTTTTTAATTTGAAAATTTTGTTTCCCTAATAAAAAAGAAAAACAAATTTTGTTTTGTACAATTTTCTTTTTCTTTTACGTATTTTGAACAATTTTTTAATGGCACTCTCAATATTTTGTCAGAATAACATTTGTACTTTTTAGAAATGTACATCAATGATATAATAACCTTACCATGACCATATTTCATACTTTGCCGGTAACATATACAAGGCATACAAACAAGCTAACACTATAACTATTTTCACACTAAAACAAACTGAAATTTCTGCAGACAATTGCGAAACATTTATGTAAACAATGAATAAAAACTGAACAGAAATGCATAGCTAAAAATGAAATGACAGATACTGTAAAATTTGAATTGATTCACAAGATGTATTCTTCCACATCCTAAAAGACTGAATGTTACAGATTTTAAAACAGTACAATATCCTCCCAGAAAGATACATCTACTTACAACAATAGTACCAACTGTTTCTGTGATAACAGTCCTCGGTGCAGGCACAGCGGTTTTTTTACCTCTCCCCCGACCTCTGGAATGTGTTGTTTTAGAAATTGGGGGAGGTGGAACAGGAACTGGTACCTCTTCTTTAATTTCTTTGACAACTGGAGGAGGAGATGGACTCGGTGGGGGAGGCGTTGGTAAACGCGGAGGTGGAGGAGGTGTGGGAACACGTGGTGGTGATGGCGTAGGTATACGTACTGGAGGAGATGGTGTTCGTGTACGTTCTTCCTCTGAATCGTGAGGTGGAGATGGGCTGCTAGATAATGATGTTGAATTTTTTGTATTAGATTTAACACAGCTGGAAGAAGAAAATAAAAAAAAATAAAGAAAATTAACCAGGCAGGCATGCAGAACGTCTTAAACATCAGGCCAGGATCGGTTTTTGAAATAATTTTTTTAACATGCTAATTCAAACAAAAAATATTTCATATAAATAACAGATAAATAAATTGATAAATACTACATTCTATGATAGATGCACTCTAAAATAAAACATTTCAAACTCATGATTTTACAAAATATATTTAACTACTCATGCAGATAATAAAAACAGATTTTGACAACACCATAATAAAATTAAATATTTAAGGACATGCTAAGGATCAATACACCATTCAGTAAAACAACTTAGAAGGATAAAAAGAAAATTTTACTCAAACTACATCAATACAAATAACAAAAATTACTATAAATACTCTATCAAATCTAAAAGCAAAATAAAAATTAAAAAAAAAAAAAGGAAATATATGTGCTTTTATAAATTATCTGAGAATAAAAAGGAAAATATTTTGAAAAATGCAACAAACTTATAATATAAATGTTTTTGGTTTGTAGTTTTTTGTGATTTCAGTTTACTGGGAAAATAAAAAACTTTTATATCACAACAAATAACATTTTAAGACATTTTCAAATTCAACTTAAATAACTTTTTGTTAATAAAACACACTGTAATAAATAAAGTCAATGAAAAGTCAAATTTTTAAAATAGTAATTATAATTTTCATAATTTGCAGATCACAGTTTAAAAAAAAAAACTATAAAAAGAAGACTACAACTGATAAAATTATGAAAAACATAATTTTTTTAAAATAGGTGTTAATAACCAAAAGTTTTTTCATTACAATTTTTTAATTTTTTATTTGCAGCAAGATTGGTGTTTTGCAGTGTCTTTGTCTTTTTTTTCTGATCATTCATTTGTCACTATCAATGTTCTAAAACTAACAAAGTTTATCCTTATTTTTTAACCATCCACATAGCATAGATTAATTTCACAGGCAATAGGAAATTTCTGCTAGTCTTGCTTCTTTTCGAACATAGTCCTGAACATTTTTTTAACCTTGATTATATAAGCCTTTTGTTTACATTTATACTAATTCAACAATAGTTTTTATTGTTATCACTTATAACGGGAAAAAAATCATAACTCTTAAAATTTGTTCAATACAAAACGATTGAACAATACAGCTAATTTAATTGAATATGAGAACTTGAAAATATTAAAAAAAAACAAGCTAAGACATTTTACTTTTTGAGAAATGAAGATTTATACATATATAAGGTGGAAGAACAAAAATGTCAGCTTTAAATAGAAAGTCGTAATATCTCATCTAAATAAAAGGTTACTATAACTTTCATAAAATAAAAAATAAGTACAATTCTTTACAATGCTTAAGAGGGATATTGCAAGTGACTGCTACTCGAAAGAGAGAGAGAGGCATGGTAAAACTACAGGTTAACAAGGACCAACTATATTTAGAAATACATTCAGAGTAAGCATAGATCAAGATCTATTAAAAAAATTTCATAGTAGCATGCTCTTTTAAACAATTATTTCTATAATCATTGATGAACATTTTATTTAATTCAAATGAGGGACAGAATAAAGAATTGAAAAATTAAATTAGAAATCATAGTAATCAATACAGTTTGCAGATTACTCAAGAATATTATCTATGATACAAAATCAGATGGAGTATACAATTTTGCATCAATCTGTTGTTTTTAATAAATTTTTCTTATATTGCTTATATCATGCAAAAGGCCTAAAATATTGAAAAAAATATATTAAGGCTGTCTTTGGTGCAACGTTAAAGTACAGAAGCCAGATTTGGGAGATTTTTTCGGATAAAAAAATTATTCCAACATTAATACTAAATTCTGGTTTCACTATCCTATAGAGAGAAGCATATTTCATCACACTGCTTAATTTTAACTCAGTTGATTCATTTTTTCGGGTACAAAATGTGTTTTGCAATTTTTCTCCTATACCATAATGTTAAATGAAATATTTCTTTACATGTTAAAAGGTAAAAATAATTATTTACAGAATATTTTGAAATTTTAAAAATGCTATATTATACAGATGTAAGAATTACTATGCTGCAAATTTTCATAAAAATTGAGGCATTTTTCTGTCTGGAAATGTACTTCAGGTTTAGTTCCATCTCTCATACATTTGACAAGGACAGTTAAAAGTGCCACAAAGGATAGAAATAGTCATAAGAATCACACTAAAAATTACCATTAATAACAAAACAGCACCTACAGTATACATATAAAAGATTTTGTAAATTTAAATGCACAATAACACAAAGAACAGAAATGTAAACATTTATGTTCAAAAGACAGAATCTTTCAAATTGATTGTAACAAAATAACAGTGATATTGATAAACAAGTAAATGATCTTACAGAACAGTTACTGAATGCTCATAAAATTGACTCAAAACTAATATTCCAATCAGCTGTTTGTTAGAGGATAATTAAAACAACTTATAAAAGACAAAAACAAGGCAAGGAAATCCTGCAATCTACTAGACACCTTGATAATAAGCACAAGCTAAATATGTCGCAAAACAAAAAACCAAAATACAAAGATCACATCAGCGAACAAAAAGTTCAGAAAGAAACTTTGATATTGATAAATGCCACAGACAGTTGTCTTTGAAGAACTGCCAGGGTTTTCAGGTTAGAAACTTCCTGTATCTCACCTCTTAATGGTCGAAATAGTAATGCCTTAGGAGACAATGACAAAACAGAAAACTTACCAATAATTAAAAAAAGTTTAAATTAAAAGACAAGCTATCCAGGTAGATAATACAGTAACACATTGTTAATAACTTCACATAGCTAACAAAACTTATTTTTATTGAAAATAATCCCCTACCCACGTATTCTTGATTATATCAGAAAAATTCAAATTAAAAAGTCTCGAGTTGGGAATGGAATTAATAACAAAATGTAAAAACCTCCCTGTACTAAATTTTTATTATTAAAAATATCACTGTATTAAATTAAATTACTTTTCTTGCACCTGAAAAACTGCTCTGCTCATTCCAATCCTCAAATCTCCCAAAGACTCCTCCAATCTGGAGAGTTATAAACTGATATCTCATTCAAGATGAGTTAAGTACTTAATATAAAATCTGAAACATTAATTATTTGGATTTAAATAAGAGATACCTCTTATTAAGAAAAATGAATACGGGAAAAAAAAGGAGCAAGGCTGTTGCTTTTTTGAACAACTGATCTCTATAAATTCTATGCCTACATAATAATCTTAATAGTTTTGAATTCTGTATGAAGATCGTAACATGTTTATTGTAGTGTAATGGATATTAATATGCAATTCATTTAAGTTCAAAAACAACAAATACACTGTTTAACAGGAAATAAAATAATTCACAAAATAGTTTTCCTTCACATTCAAAATACAAAAAAAAAAAATGTTTACTTTAATTTTACTAATTATTTAGCATCTATATAAGATATGATGTATGAAAACAAAAATACATTTCATATAAACAAATAATTTAGAAAAATATTACTTATACCTAAGTAATATTACTATTACTTCCTGATCAATAGAAGTTTTGTAATAAAAATCCATTATTTCATAACAAAGATCAAAATTCAAAGGGTAAAAAATAATAATAATAATAAACAGTATTTACTTGAATTTAAGCTGCACCCCAAATTCTCAACAAGTTTTTGTGGAAAATTAAAAATAGTATAAAATAGTTTATCAATCTCCAATTTTCCAAAATTAAAATTAATTTAAAATGAGAACTAATAAGAAGTGAATAATTAGTTACTTTACTAGTATTATAAAATTTCAAATAGTTACATGAACCTGCCATTGCTACATCCAACGAATTTTTTCTTTTTTTATTTGATTCCAAGATGCACCTGATTTTCAATAGCACTAACATTGGAAAAAAAGTGCAACTTAGATTTGAGTAAATACGGTATTTTAGTTAAAAAAAACAATATATATATATTTTTTTATTATTTTCCTAACATACATTTTAGTTGATCCAGATCCACTTGTCAACTTAAGAGTCATTTTTGGCACTGTACTATCTTCCTTTACCTAAGAAAAATGAAAGAATTTAGAAATACAAAAATAAGATACAATATGAACAGATTATGTATAAATATACAAGTAAATATTATCATCAAAATATTTGACAAATATGCAATTTTATAACTTTTAGCATGATTAGATATCCAAAATAGTTTATAGAAAGTAAATAAAACAGCAAAAGGACTTTTGCACCTGAATAATTTGATAAGTTAAAAAGATAAAATGATTATTTTTATTTTACACTATTCTTTTTATTATTTTTTTTCTCATAAAATTAAAAAGAACTTATAAAATAAAACTTTAAATTAAATTATTTTACAACCAAATATAAATGCATAAAAAAAATTTTCATTAAAATGTTGATTTCTTTAAAACTGAAAATATGTTACAGATTTAAACAGAATTACTCAGAAATTGTAAATATCTTTTTTCCTTTCACATTAATTTCAAATGCACGCAGAATTTTTACAAAGCAATATTAATGAATTCAAGAAGTAAATAAAAGATTGCCTTATATTATTCTTTAGCACTAATTATTCATTAAAAATTATTAGTAGTAAATTGTTTGTAATTGAATTTGATTTTCTTAAAGTTACAAGATAAGAAAAAAGGCAAAAAATATATTTTCCCATGGAATAACTATTTCGATAACAAAAAACAGTATTAATTTTCTGCATAGAAATGTAGTACCAACTCACTTTTTCTTCCTTTTCCTTTATTTTCTTTTTCTCTGGTTTTGATTTTCTTTTCTCAACCTTTACATTCTTTTCAGATTTTGTTTTAGGTTTTTCTTTTTGCTTTGGTTTCTCCTTCTCTTTAACCTCCTCTTTTTCTTCTTTCTTTTTCACTTTTTCAGATTCCTTTTTACCTTTTTTCTTTAGTTTATCTTTCTTGTGATCCTTGGCTTTAGCCTGAATATTTTAAATAAGCAATTATCATGAAGCATGTGAAAAGTATTAATACAACATTTAAAAGGTTAATAAATTAGTTTCAAAATTTATATAAAAGATTTTTTATTTCAATTATCTTCAGAGAAACTTGCATTCATTTTGGTCCAGAACCTTCCAGGACATTGAATCATGCTTAATTCTTTTTAATTAAACACTTAACAGGTAAATACACAATTTTAACAATAAATTCAGTTCTTAAAATGTGCTACCTTGTCAAATTTTTGTAGCAAGCTGACACAATATTGCATCAGCTACCGGATCCAACCAATAACACCTTACATCCAATATTATCAAAAATGATATCTTAAAATTTTTAAAAAATATAACTTTTAAGTAAATTAAAAAGTTTATATATTATAAGAGCATAGATAAATAAAAGTACTTCCTATTCATATCTCTTTTTTAAGTGTACAATTACACAATTTTTTTTTTATTTAGTTATTTTCAAAATTTTAGTGGTTCCCCCTTGTTTATGTATAAGGTTTTTTTGTGCTCAAAATTTCATAAAATTGTATCCAATTAATGCTTTAATAAGAAACATTAAAATTTATGAAATTATTTTTAAATGCTACTCCTCCTACGAAAATTGATGTACACACATGAAATTTGATTAACAAGCATATCATGCTATGCATAAAAAAGTTGGTATGGGTTTTGATTGATATTCAAACAATACTTCTTTTTCTGAATGCACATTGAAAATTTCTTAAAAAATGTGTGAACTCTTATATTCAATTATTTTTTAAAAAATAAGTATTGCTTCGATTAAAAAATGCATATCAAATTTTTTACATGTATTAATAGCAATAGTTACAAAAAAATTTTTAAAGCCATTGGCACAATGGAAAAAAAGCCTTAGCATTTAAATGAAGACAAACTAGTTATTTTATTTTTCTGAGATAAATCAATTTGAAGTTTTGATTTGCCTTTGGGACATGAATAAACCCGAACATAAAAGTTATCAAAACTTTGCGTCTTTTAAACTTAAAGCTTTCACAATTTGTGAGATTATAGTAAAGTATATAAAAGATAAAACTCAAACTCAATGGCACAACAGCCCATGAGTATATGTGACCATTAGGCACTGAGGTGCATGAGCAGATGTCCCGATCAGGTGATCAATCTGAAGCGAGACCCCCAGTGTTTAAGTCCCCAAGCAAGCTTGGTACTCATTTATCGACCCACAGTAGTAGGGATGAAAGGCTGAGTCGACCTTGCTCAGCCCGGGATAGAACCCGGACCTGCTGTGAGGAAGAACAATACCCTACCACTCGACAATATAAAAGACAATTAAGGCTTTAAAAAAATTGTTTTGACCAATTGAATCGTGCTTTGTCCTCTTAAAACTTTTTACCCCTCCAAATATTTCATTAAAACAATCAAATACACACACATAAACATATAATTTTTTATATCAACAAATTAGTATGAGCAAACATTTTTTATATTAATAAGAATGTCTTCACTTAATATGAATGAACAGAAACTAAGCTCATGACAGTTTTTCAAACAAAAAAATATTCCATTACCTACATAATTTTTTGATAGCTTACATACAAAAAAAAGCACACCAGTTCACTATACTAATTATTTCTATTTCACAATCAATTATTTTTATTCTGTATAAAATATGTTTCATATTTTTTTCCAATAGCATAATAATAAACAAATTTTCAATTTTATATGTGATCAAAACATTACATACTCTCACGTTTATAAATTTTAAATCAGTATTATAATAAATCTGTTTAAGACAAACAAAAAAAAAATCACGTGAAATTGCAGCATTTTTCCTCTATGATATGTTTTAACCATAGTACATTTTTTCCCACATTAACCTTCCAAGCGGTCTGCACATAAAATTCCGCCATTCCAGAGATGCTTATTCTGCCTTCAAGCAAGATTCCCAAAAGCGGCCGAGCCATATTCTTAAAAATACAGCTCAACCGCTTTCGAGAACCCCACCTGAAAGCAAAAAAATATGTGCAGTGCATTTTTGAAGCATCTCCAGAATGGCAAGACTTTAAGTGCAGACCGCTTAGAGGGTTAAGTAACAAAAATCAATGTTTTTTTTTTTTTAATTTTATATTTTAAAGAATTGGAGACAACAGCTTTAATACTTTATTTTTAAATTTCTTACTTAAAAAAAAAACTTTTCACAGTACCAATATAAATCAACTGTCTAATATTTTATTACATATAAAATAATAAAATAAATGAAGAATCAAGAAGAAAAAAAATATTTATGCAAATAATTTAAATATCCAAAATTTATGTGCAATATCTAAGAATAATATCCAACTGAACTTGTTTTACATAAAAAGAAATAATTAATATTTTAAACAGACCTACTCTTTAATTTTGAATATTTTCAATTGACATGAAACAAAATCTATTAATTCTAACTAATGAATTTACATAGCACATAAACTAACTTCTAATTTACTTTGGAAAATAATTGTTTTTCTTTTAAATTAAATTATTTGATACAAACTATGAATCTAATTCCATCAAATTAAACTATAAAAAACTATTTAAATGATGCTTTTTAGTTTAATAAATATTCAAAACACACAACCAAATAATGAATAATACAATAGTTAGATTATGTTTAAGACCTATTGTGTAGAAGGATGGATGCATGTAAAATCTTTTATTGCTGAATATATTTTGTAATTCCCAAAATGATTTTTAAAAAAATAATAATCGCCATGCTCTTTAGAGAGAGAAATATCTCCTAGAACACACATCTACAGTTTTTAGATAATTTTGTTAAAAAGTAGTACTATTTAGCAGAAGTAAAAAATAACAGTGTACAAATGCAAGACAGTGTACAAAACAGACAGTGAATGCAAATAGTAGAAGTTGTAAGATTTGAGAGTTAAACTCCATTTTTTAAAAATATCCTCTTAATATCATTTGAAAAATAAATGGGTATTAACTCATGAAAACATACATTCTGTTTCTGTCATACAAGTTCAAACTAAATACTGCCCCAGTGTTTTAAAATATTTCAGATGTATTTTTCTATTGAGTAAATATTAATACACTAAATTTATTAGAAATGAATGAATATAAAACATGTAAAAATAAAATTTCAAAGACAGAAACAAGTAATTGATACTTTAAAATAATGTGCACAGACATAAAAAAAAAACTGTCTATACAAAGAAACCAGAGCTACCAAGGCCAGTAAAAAAATCTGTTAAGTGCTAGTACAAGCAGATGATGTAGCAATGGTGGCCCAAAAATAAAAGGTATCTAATACATGCATTAGAAGCTATTGTGAGAGAATCTAAACCAGTAGGCATCATTAACCAAGATAAAACTATATATCTGACTACTATTATAGAAACACATACACCCTAACTCATTCTTTAATATTGGATTATAAATTTGAATGTTATAAAATGTAAGTGAATATGAAAGCTAGGCAAAATCTGGTATACCCAATCAAAACTAACCTTATCAATGATGTTCGCAGCTTTCTTTATAAGATCTGAGTTATCTGTTTTCACCAAAGTGTGTGATGTATTTGATTCCAGTTTCTCAGGCGAACTCTTCTGAGATGAAGGGCCTGACTTGGCCAAGTTCAAAGGCATATTCTGAAATGAGTTCCCACTTTCAGTCTTGGAAGGAGTAACAAATAAGGGTGGAGTCGGAAAATGAGGATTTGTGTGGCAAGGAAGAGTACGCATCGGGGCAAAAGGACTCGATGTATAACTGGAACCTGGAACTAATGGTGGTGGAAGTGGAGGAACATGCGAGAGCAATGGTGGTGCATGAACATGGCTCGAGGGTTGTGGTGAGTGGTCAAAGAAACTGTTGGACCTGGGAGATGAGTTAGGAGTTGAGCCATCACTACTCAGTAAGTCATCCTTGAGAATAGGAGACGGAGTCCTGTCCTCAACTTTCAACATGAAAGATGAAGATTTTTGGCTTTTTGGAGAAGAATATGGAGCAGGAGACTTGGGTCTAGAATCTTTAGATCCTTTCTTCTTATTTTTGTCTTTTTTGCTCCTTTTAGGACTCTCTGATGACTTTTTATTTGAATCAGAAGTCTTTTTCTCCTTTTTCATGGAAGTCTGTATTGGAGAGTGAGGAGTCATATCACAAGAAGACAATGAAGAACTATCAGAAGTGTCTGTGAAATCATAAATGTCCTTTGGTTCCAATTTTTTCATCACTGGAGGACCACGAACAACAGAATTGATTGTTTCATCCATGGCCTTATTTTCAACCTCCGATTCTTCTTCTCCTCGTCGAATGACTGCTTCAATGCATTCATCGATGACTTCTAAACGAGATTCTCTTTCTTGACGAGCTTGAGTTTCAAGAGAATCATCAATGACCAATCTGGATTCAGGAGATTCTTCTCTAAAATCTAACTCATCCATCTCCATTGGCTCATCAATTATTTCCTTTTCCACTTTAATTTCCACCGGAGGTGGCTTAGGTTCAATAGGAATTACTTTAGGAAGCACTGGTTCAGGAGGAGGAACTGGTTCAGGTTCAGCACTTTTCATTCGCTCACCTTTAAAATGTTTAATGGATTTTGCTATTCGTGCTGCCTTTAATTTCTTTGAGCTTGACAGCTTTGAAGACTTAATATGAGATGAGGAACTAGATCCTCCAGAATGCTTCAATTTTGCTTTCATTTTACTCAATTTAAAACTTTCTTTAACTTTACGGAATTCATCTCTTTGTGTTTTCAGTTTCATTTTATCACTCTTGCTTTTTTGACGGACAGAATCATCTGATTTCATGCTCTTTTCCAACTTGGCTGACTTGTGAGAACTACTATGCTCTTTTTTTGAACTCGATGAAGATGTCACTGACTTTTCGTGCTTGCCAACTGCATTCTCTTTGTTTTCTTTTTCTTTTTTGGAAGATTTTATTTTCTTTAGATCTTTTTTGCTAGCCTCTTTGTCCTTTTTGGATTTTGATTTGTCTTTTTTAATGTCTTTGAATTTTGAATCTTTCTTTGAAGACACAGTAGTGAAAGAATGTGATGGCTGTTCTGGTGTGGGTGGGGGCGAATCAACTAAACAAGGCAATGATGCTTCTGCTGTTTTCCCTTCATGAACAGGTGAAATAAAACCAGATGGTGTCATAAACACACTTGTCACTTCTCTCATAGGCCTACCCTCTTCTTCTGTATAGTACCTAAAAATAAACAAAGCAGAAGAAATTATTTAGTCAAATTCTTTTGATAAAAATACTAGGCAATACCTGTCCGACAGGTATTTCATGACATTCTATGAATATATATATATATATATAAATTATTGATATCTAAGTCCTAGCATTAGGCATTCAATTGAATACAAAAGCATTCTTATAAACCTTACCTATTGATTTAAAAACGACAAGACTTGAATTTCTAAATTTTTTTAAAAAAATTATCTTTCACGCTTCTGTATAACATTTTAATACAAATTGAATTTCTACAAAACCCATTTTTAGTGGATCTATATTCAACAAAATAAATACTTAACTCAGTGGCACGACAACCCATGAGGGCCAAGGCCCCTACTGTGCTTAACTCAGTATAACAAAATAAATAAGCTTGCCAAATTTCAAGTTGAAGTCTTATTGTTCAATAACGGAAATATTTTATCAATATATGCCCTGTAACCAGCCTTAAGAGTACATTTCTGTAAAATCCGTTCTTAGTAGATTTCAACTCAACAAAAGAAACATACATACCAAATTTCATTACTGTAGGTCTAGTACAGAGATTCTCAACCACTGTGCCAGCAATTTTTTTTTTTAATTATTAATTATACTCTGAGAAAAAAATAAAATCCAGAACCAAATCATTTGGGTGTTTTATAGAAATAAGTTAAGGGTATTTGTGGTATATTTAACTTATTCCTTCATGGATAAATGGAAGCGTATTACAGATAAGTAAAATTCTTTTAAACTCATTTTATTATTAGTATGCCACCAAATTTTAAAATTGACAAAAGTGTACCTCAGCAAAAAAAAAAAATAAATAAATAAATAAATAAAATAAAAGGTTGAGAATCATTGGTCTAGTACAGAGGTTCCCAAACTTTTTTGTCTCAGAGAACCCTTGACATGTTTTTCAGTTTGGGGTAGACCCCTGCTTAAAGTTGAATTTTTGAAAATTTATCAATTTAAATGTCTTTTTGACTGCTGGTACAACTACTACTTTAAAAGAGTTAAATTTTTAACTGTAATGAAGTATATAGTGTTTAAAACTTAAAAATAACATGTTAATTAATTAAAAAGTTAATTAACACATAAATATCTGTTACATAAAATAATTAAACAACAAACAAATTCTTTTAATGTGGGAGGAATGTGTGTGTGTGAATCTGGTGCTACAATGACAAATTTTCAACATTTGGTATCAATCTTGTCAAGTTTAACCTTAAATCTCCTCTGTTAGTAGTGTCCAGTTTTTTTCTTTCTTTTTTTGTTTCTGAGATTGGCAACTATGGTGAAACTCCTTCTCACTTGAAAAAACAATTAAAAACTTTCTTACATTGCATAAATGGGGACAAATAACAGGTATTTTTCAAAGCCAAAATTACTGACATCAGTTTTTAAACTTTACTTTAAAATTTTCGTTAGTGCTTATTCCAATCAATTTCTATTGTAATGTGACATTTCTATTTTCAATGTGACCATATAAATTCATTGTCTACTGTGGCATTACCATAGTCAAAACATTCTTAAACCAAGATTCAAAATCTAAGTAAAAGCTACTTAATGTTGAACTTAAGGTTAAAATGTCCAGACAAAATGTCTGTCAAAAATTGAGAAAATTCGGGACCTCCAATATTATACTCCTTTAGCTTAATTCTGGAAAGAAATGCTGAAATGGTTCTTGTTTTAATAAAATTTATGCTGTCATCTTGTAAGCGAAAATTAACAACATTAAATTTAGTATTTAATTCTGGTAAATAGTTGAAATTTAGATTCCATTTGATTAAATTTTCTTCTAAAATTAAAAACATTATATATTTAAATAAGAGCCACACTATCATAGACTCCCCCACACACTTACACCTCATGGATCCCAAATTATTTTTCCGTTGACTTGGACCCCTTGCAGTTCATCATAGACCCCTTTGGGATTCACTAGTCTAGTAGTTCGAAAACGAGAATTTTTTTTATCTGTATGCCCCAATGACTTCCTGCAACCTCTCTCAAAGGATTTGATTCACGCAAAACTCATTCTTAACATATTTCTATTCAACAAAAGAAACATGCATAGCAAATTTCAAGTCTGTGGATCTCATCATTCAAAATGGGAATATAGTTATCTATATAACCCTTTACACCTCACAACCCCTCTTGGGAGGGTCAACTTTTACAAAACCCCTTTCTTAGCAGACCTCTAAGAAAAGGATTTTGTAAAAGTTGTGCCCGGGGGCGGGGGGGTTATAGAGGTGTCCCCCCCCCCTAAGAAAGATCTCTCTTTCCTTTCTACTCCTTGAAAGGAAAATGCTTGTCGAATTTCAAGTCTGTAGGTCTAATAGTTCCTGAGATGATATCATGATGAGTGAATTGCTTTTCTCCTTCACATCTATATAGATCTTTAAAAGGTAATAACTGCTATAGAAAAGAACAAGTTTTTTAAGCAATTGTCACTGAATTAGACTGTTTGTACAAGTCATGTATAACTTTTTTCCCTACAATTTATATTAAAATTTACTAAATAGCAACATTTTAAATTTCATGCTATAAAACAACATTATATGAAATTATTAAAATTCCTTGTTTTAATTCAACTTCAATTTATATAAACATGTTAGAATTATTTCAACAGACTAAATTGCTTTCATTTTTCCTCTGAATTTTATAGAAATTAAAACACTCCAACATTATTTTGAGCACTTAGAATTCAAGAAATAATTAATTTTACTAAGAATTAGTACTTTATTCATAAATAAAAAGCTAATAAAATAAATCATAGATAAAAATATTTAATTACTATTAAAATGTATCACAATTTTTTCATACCTAGATCGTTTATTAGTTTCACCAGGCCAATCATTGCGTTTAGATCCATGTTTTGGACTGCTCAATGGTGATGGAGAATCACCACTAGCACCAGCTTCTAATGAATTTTTCTTTACACCATCAACAGAAGAATTTTGTGAAAACACTACATCCTCTAAAAAAACAACCAATTTAATAACTAAATACAATAAGTTTTAAAATAACAAACACTTCTAAACAACAAGAATTTTAGCTCTAATATAGTTTAAAAACAAAATATCCTATTGCTTTTAATATTCCTAATATTAAAATCTCAAATGATTTGATAAGAAGAAATTCATTAAAATTTGGAGGAAGTTTTTTAGAATCTATTAAAAAATACTACCTTTCATATAATGTTAACTAATATTCATTTTAAAATCAATCAGGAAAATTTAGTGAATGAATTGGCCTGCATCAGATTAAAATTACTTGAATGATCCGATTTTACACTAAATAGATATAAATAGAAATTATGTTGTACAATCCCCCCCCCTTTTCAAGTGAATTTGGAAAGTTCTCTGCATAATCAAACAAAATATTTCAAGACATCTTTTTAAAAGCAAGATTGTTGGAATAAGTATACAGAACAGCAAAGAGAATACTTTGAAGAAGATACGCTTTCTCCTATAATTTTTATATGCATTTTTCCCAAGTTTTTCTTCTATATAATAATTTTTTTAAAAAAAACTAAAACATAGATAAGGTTATTAAATTTTTTTTGCTCACAAAAAGTAAGATATTTATTAAATTTGAATGAAACTTAACAATTTTTAGAGTGATTACTTCCAAACTAATAAAATTTTATTAAAAAATACTTAGTTTCAAAATGAACAGTCATCAATTTTTTTAAAGTTATAAGAAATAAAAATAAATACAATGACAAACTAATATCAAAATTTTAAGATCTTTAAAAGTTGCAACCCTATGTCCTCCACAAACAATTTTTTTTTTCTTCATATTATACACCATTTCATCAGATGTACTTATAAAATGAAATCTCATATTCAATGAATTAGTATTGTTTAAATGATAGTAGTATTCATTTAACTCGCACATTAGAATTTCAGTAATTTTAAAATCCAAAAACCCTTTGTAAGGGGTTGTGTGGTAAGTATACTTCCCATCAACTTCATTAATTTTTAAAAGTCGATGGGTAGCTGTTTTCCCCTTTTTAATTTGTGCTGCTATCACTTTGGCTAGTACCACAACCAATTTCTGAATTTTCGAGACTTTAACATAAAGGATAACCAAAAACTTTCCTAAGTAGCACGAAAACTATTTCAGATGATGTACGATTGACTAAAAGTGGTGACAATATGCCACTTTTACAAAAAACATACACGTTTTCATTTATATTCTACTAAAGCACATGAGAAGAAAACAAAATACATTCCCACTGTTTGCAATGTCCCACTTTGTGTTAATCTCTATTTTCTGAAATTTCATGGAAAGTAATATGTATAAATTCTTAATTTTTTTTAATGCAAAATATATCTAATTTATGATTTCTTTTGTATATTTTAATATTTGTAAATTAAATTTTATAAATCTCGTGCAACGGGACATTAAAAAAAAATACAAAACGTAAGGTGTCCTACCTTTGAACCCCGTAAGCGGTGAGAAACATACTTCCCACACACATACAAAAAAATGGTCTTAAAAATGAAATTAATTTCAGATAATAAACTAAATAAATTTCACTGTGTATTTTAACATAACATTACTAAAAGAAAAAAAATGGCCCTGTAAAGGATTAAACTATTATTAATTTTTAAAAATTCAATTAGACAGTTTCAATACAGAAAATTTGAGCTACTTACTGCATGCTAATTTGTTAATATACAAATAAGAAATTTATAGTTTTCATTCCAGTTCAAGCAAATAGGCTAACTACATCCTATTAGCAGAATTAATACAGAAAAGAATGTTATGATAACAGAATAGTCAGCATTCATTTTATGTACCTTCAAGATCGGGGTGCATTAAAGGCAAGTAGCTAGGAATATGTTCCGGGCGCACCAAAAGTTCACGGCTATCTGGTTTTGGATGTTGTAAATTTGATGAATGCTTTACTGGAAAAGCTGCAATTTTATAAGGGGGTGGCACAGGTTCAACATTGTTTATATATTCCTCAATTTCTTGCAGATTAATGCCAAAGTCCTGAAAAGTGAGACCAAGGTCATCAAGATTTGGCTCTGTCCGATTATCTAAAACAGGAAAAGTTTTTCAAAAATCAGTATGAAATTTAATTTAACAGACAGAGCAAGCATATAAAAGATTTTGTACATCTTATAAATGAAGTCTAAAGAAATTCACTAAAAAATCATTCATCAATGATGCAAAATCAGTCTATCATTTCTATAGAAGAATATCAATTTGTAGTATACAAAAAAGTAAAATTTCAGATGTTCCCCTTTATGTAGAAAAAATTGCATCCATCACATTTTTTTTTTTAGTTGTTGTTTGTTTGTTTGTAAAAGCAGCCATTGTTATACAGAAATTCAGAGCAATCATGCTTTATTCATTGACAGAAAAGGATAAAAACAGGTTAATATTACACTTTCTTTCATTTGACATGTGTAATTACAGTTACAACTAAAAGGCGAGAAAAATCTACATAAGAATTTAAAAGATAATAAAAACAAATAGGCAAAAAAAACCAAGGTTCATATAGAAATTTAAGATGTAATGCAATGAAAGAGAAGTTAAGATTTTGCTTTTAGAAAGGAAGAAAATGAGACAGAATTTTTACATGTAAAGGCATTCAAATTTTCTGCATTACATGCAAACATAACAAACTATTTACAAACCGTATATTACATGATAATACATAAGCAATTCACTTAAAAAGTCGTCATCTTCAATATTTTTCTAAAGCAAAGTACATGAAAAACATTAATTTTTATTTATCCATGAAAAATTTAATTATTTACAAGCTACAAAAAAGTTTATCTTCGAAAATTGACACTTATTAATAAGTAAAAAAATTATTCATAGGCAGAAATAAAAAGTACATAATATTCTACCAAGAAGTTTTCATACACATAATTACTTTACCTATTATAATGTAACAATGGGAAAAAACCACAAAAACTTTTATTTTCAACTTCTGTAATTCTGTCTCGATAATTATAATAAAGTAAGGTTTTCTGATTTAAAAGTAAAGGCTTTCAATCAAAATCTGAAAAGAAGATCCTCAAACACGAAAAATGCTTCAATTGTGTTCGCTATATTATTCAAAGAGCAGAAAGGGCAATATAGCCTAAGAAGTGGTGCAGAATGAAAACAACTAGTAATGTAAAAAAAAATTTAAGTCAATTCCTACTTAGATCACCAAAGAAAAATTTTATTTTAGTTACTTTTTATTAAATACAGTCGAACTTCCATATTATGAACCTCTATATTGTGAATTTTTCTACAAAGCGAACTTTTTTCTGGAACCAAGAACATTTCACGATTTTCTTCGTAAAATAACCTCCCAATAGCAAAGTGCATTTCTTATTTTACCAACTTTTTCTCTTGTGACTCAATTTTTTTTCTCCCTATTTTTAAAGTATTTCTGGACATTTCAAGTTATTCTCTCTTTTAACACGTTTTAGTAGCTTAGTTATAGAATAATGTATGTTTAAAATTACTTATGTTCTTTAAATTAGAAAATATCCTTAAAATTCATTGAAAATACAGAGTATTCCTCAACATTCTTCTTCTTATTTTTCCTGCAGTTCTTTCTTTTTTTGATAGGTAAAATATATATAAAATAAATAGATTAATTTACAAAAAAGTGTGAATAATTATTTTTTTTCAATATACAATGTTTAGGAATTTAAAAATTTGTTTATGTGGTTTATAAAGTATATTAAAAGATGAACCTCTATATAACAAAATTTCCATATAAGGAACTTTTTTTCGAGATTTAGCGACTTCGTTAAATACAGGTCCGACTGTAGTTACAATTAATATAAATATGTATATACATATGAAAGAATTACAATATTAAGTGGCAATTAATTTTCATTAATTATCATTAAAGTATCGTATTGTCATTCAAAACAATCATTTATGTAAAATTCCAGTTCAACTGAATGCTTTAAAAGTGAGAAAAAAAATCCTTTAAAGTTTTGACCCAAGTAGCTAAAAATGAAACCGTGTATCTGTATCTGTGATTCTTTAAATAATTAGTTTCATTCAATTATAATTAAATTATTACAATAGTGTATAGAAAATTTCAGCTCGTTATGTGGAAAATTTGTTAGAGATTCATCTTTTAATGTATACTTTGGAAACCACATAAAACAAATTTTAAATTCAAAAACTCTATATATTATTTAAAAAAAATTAATTATTGGTGCATTTTTTGTAAATTAATTTCTATTTTTACCCAACAAAAAGAAATCTGCAAGGAGAATGAAAAAAAAGTCCAGGAATACACTGCATTTTCAACTTAAAAAAATAATTTTATATTAAAATTAAAGGAATTTTTTAATGACATTTTTTTTCATTTTAAGCCTACAAATAATTTTAAACATACATTATTTTATAAGCGGTAATTTTAAGTATATATTATAACATGCTTCCTTAAATTTAATTTCAGTTAAAAAAGTTTTTGTTTGAAAAATTATGACAATTTTATTGCTGTATGTGAATTCAGCACCAGTTAAAAAACCAGTTCAAAATTATTGATCACCATGAAATGTGCTAAAAGAGAGAATAATTTGAAAAATGTCCTAAAATATTTTAAAAATAAGGAGGGGGAAAAAAATCAAATCCCCAAAAAAGTTTATTAAATAGAAAATATACTTCATTATTTGGAGGTGATTTTATGAAGAAAATAGTAAAATGTTCTTGGTTCCAGGAATAAGTTTGCAAAATAGAAAAATTTGCAATATGGAGGTTCAATATACGGAGGTCCGACTGTATTTTTTTAAAAAAAATAAGTATCACTCTGATTCAAAAATGCACACAAACTTTTGTTATATGTAACAATAGCAAAGCATTTGGCACAATAGGAAAAAACCCTTAGCATTTTAAATAAAGACAAACTAGTTATCTTTTCTTTCTGAGATAAAGCAGCTTAACACTTTAATTTGCCATTGGGATGTGAAAAAAAAAAAAAACATAAAAATTATCATTAGGAGAGACCTGTGTACCTAGGGCAGGGGTGACGAACCTTTATGAATCAACGTGCCATTTTTTCCAAAGTGTCTAATAACATATAGATGTGCCGTAAAATAACTTTGACCTGATTATTGGGGAAATAATAAAACTAAATACGAATAACACAAAACTATTGACAACAAAAAAATACTTTTTATGCTGTATAGTCATAAATGTTTTACTTATTCGTGTAATTCAAATTAAAGTAACATTAGTGTGACTTCTGTTGTTGCAGATAGGATGCCAAATAACTTATACTAAAATTGCAAGATATTACTTTTTGTAGAATACATGCTGAATTTGAGTCATCTGCCAAACGGTTTCTTAGCAATTAATTATTTTTGATGTGGTTAACTTTTTTTGACAAGAAGGTTTATGATTTATTTCAAAATAGCGTTTTACAGACGATGTTCTGCATACCACTATTCCAGAACACATACCGATTTGTCACCTTTACTAATAGTACCATGTTTCTCGGTCCACCAAATTTGAAATTCTCTGTTACACTTACTAACTTGCACTTTGTGTTCTTTTGTGAGCCATGTTAAACAACAGTTTGAAATCGTAAATATAACACAGGTAAATTTTAAAATACAGCTGTGTCAATGAAATTCACTGTGCTATGCATAGACAAACTTTACATCACAAGCAAGTGAGCTCTCCGATCACTCACATTTGTTTGTAATACTTTATAGTGAACTTTGAAATTTTGAAAAATAAAATGCAAACCACTTTGATCACTGACGTTCCAAAAATATTGTGCCGCGTGCCATTGATGGCACGGGTGTCAGTGGTTCGCCATCCCTGACCTAGGACAACCTCATTTTATTTTAATAATATTTAGTTCTAAGTTTTATAACTCAGTTGGGTGAGTGGCAACACCAATTCCTACTTTGGCATTCATTTTGAAATTTTGCAAAAGGCAAAGTTTGATGTGGCAAGTTATAAATGAAAAACAATTTTACATGGTCTAAAGTAAAATTTTGTATAGTTCATCTCTTTTTATTGTTGTACAAAGATGTCAAATATTTTTCTTTGTGAATTCTAGTACATAATTTTGTTTATAACATTAAGTACTAAATTAAATTTTAAATAAATCCCCTCTCCATGTGGGTTTTTCTGCAGAAGACATTTTGCATGAAATTACCTATTCTTGTACCTAGGGCCATGGACCTAGGTACAATTGCAATTAATATTATTTGTTATTATTTTATTAAAAAAAGTTTTTATAATAAAAGGAGGAAAATGGCCTTAATTACCTGAATCATTTTAACTCATTTTAATTTAGTCAAGTTTTTTTTAATTATAATAGGATGTTATTTAAATGAGAGGAGTGTATATTTTGTTCTGAAACTTTCAATATGCTTGATTTATAAAAAATATGTGTTTGCTACCATTATTGTTATTATTATTCAGGATTATTATTTTTATACAAACATAAGAATTCGTTTAATAAAAAACAATGCTTTATAATTATAAAAACAGAAGCATAATTCTAAATAATTTCCAACAAGCATAATTCTCGAAGTAAATCCAAAAGAGGTGGCCGAAAACCAGGGAAATGTGGAATCTTGACTGACACTCCAGAAAAGAAAAAGAAAAAAACATCATGCTATTAAAATAGCCAAAAAAAGAAAAAGAAAACTTGTGAAAAAACCTGAGTTTGAAATTAAGGCAACTTCATCTGAAGAATTATCAGATATTGTAGATTCTCATTCTACTGATGATGCAAATTCTACAGTAAGGGATACTATACTATGTAAAGGATACTATTGAAAAGGGGGATTTTTGTTTAACAAAAATACAAGGCAAAAAAACTGAACATTTTTATGTGGCAGAAATAATGGATGTTAAAGAAGAACATTATAGTGTTAAATTTCTGAAGAATATTGCACATTCAAATAAGTTTCTTTATAATAAAGAAGAAACTTATGAAATTGACAACAGAAATATTGTATTCAAATTGCCCAAACCACAATCTGTTGATGCTTCAGAGCGACAATGTATGCAGCTCACCTTTGGAACCAGTTTTTTAAATTATAATGTTGAAATAATTTACACATTGCAAATTAAACAGTAGCATGATAAATCAATATATTAGCTGATATTGTTTCTTTTATTAAATTCATGTACGCATGTTTGTTTTCTATTGATTACAGAGTGAAACCTAAGTTCCAGGGAAAGGCTTTAGATACAGCAGCTGTTGGTCCAAGGTACAATGATATCATTGTACCTAGAACCATTTGTGAACTTTTTTAAAAACCTTTTATTTCACAAAATTTATTATTTTAAGTACTTATATTAACTCCTATTGGATGGTAGTTAGTATAATGATGAATGTATATCAGTTTCACATTTTTAAAGAGGCCAGTGGCTCTGTTTTTATGCATTGAAAAAAAGTGGCCCTAGGTACACAGGTTTCCCCTACACTGGGTTTTTTAATTTAGAGCTTTCAAATTTTGAGCAATTATAGAAAAATATATAAAGAATAGTTTAAGCTAAAAAAATTAGGTTTTATTTTTTGTCCGATTTTTGACAATTGAATCGTACTGTGTCACCTAAACTTCCTAACACCAACAACAAACACTTGACTTCCGAGTCGTGCAATTCTTCCAACATAATACTCCCCTAAACGAACAACATTAAGTTCTTGGTTTCTGTGTCACCAAATCATAACATGTCCTTCACTTTCAAATGCATTATATATACTCTCTTCAATGAAAAAGGTTGGTTCACTAACAATCAAAATTCGGTACTTATGTATTATCACAACAATCAGCAACGTTCAAAATAACTCGCCAAGTTGGCAAACTCAATTACGCAGGTGTTGTATGCACTAATGTGGAAATCATGTGCTTTATAATGTCACCAATAGGTCGTGATAATACATCAGTACCCCAAAAATCTAATGTCCAGCTTTCCTTAAAAAAAAAATTTTTTTTTTTTGACATAAGCACATATTTTTTTTTTAAGCTATGATGACTGGAACAATAAGAACACAAATTGGTTAATGAATGTCAAAGGTTCCCATTATAATAAAGACATATAATTTTTTATTTTTGTTCCTGCTTAAATAAGAAATCAGACGATGCCCTACAAAAACATCTCATGTATGACCAATTTTGTCACATGAACAACTTTTTACATATTCTGAAGAAAGGTAATTTGATTTTTATCATTTACTCTTGGAAAATATTGCTTAAAATGTAATACTGCAACAAGTTTAATATTTTTAAAAAATACTTATTACTTCTTGAATTGTATAATATTAATAGATGTATATCAACTTAGTGGCTAATTGTACATTTTCCACAAATTTTAATATTTGTTTATTTTTGATATTTATTTCCTATAAATGAGTTTTAATGCTTCTTAATTAGCAAATAATCTGACATATTACATGCACCTATACATTAAAACTGGAAGACCAAGACTCAAGTGGATCGATTGCGAAGAAAGAGGTCTGTCAGAAACTGGAGAAGTCAGGCCAAGGCCCACCCATCCTGGGCTATCATACCATTGAAGAAGGAAGGAGGGAATGATACATTTAAACTGTATTTTTTAATTTGTAGGTATAGCATGCACCCTTTTTTTACGAAGAAACCTGAAATGTACATGTGCAATGCTTTATCTTTTGTGTGAAGCAGTGCTTCTCAACATGGGGACTACACGCCACAATGAGACAATTTGATTCTTAAAGGGGACGATTCAAAATAGGACTCATTCAGAGCATAATATAGCCAATTATAAAAAAATATCTTTCACTACTAGTATTATTTTTTTACTACTACACAAAACTTTTACACACTTTTCTGCTACTTTCTCGTGACGATGAAATATTCTTTCCAAAAACAATCCTGCTATTTGTTTTAAATGGCATGAAATAATTAATGTTGGGATCTAAGTTTCTGCAGTGTTTTGCAGTATTATTTATTATTAGTAATAAAACTGTAAAATAGTTATAAAAGTTCCATTGTTTATAAAAATACATAAAATGAATAAATATTAGTGATATATGAATGATAAGTAAATTTGGTAATTTATGTTAATTTTTAGAAGCAATATTTACTAGAAATATTTTTCATATAAAAAAGTAAAAAAAAGGGTTTTTTTGGCCTTTGGGTATTTTAATATGCATCTCTTTGCAACAAACATCAAACGCAAGGATCTCATTAAGTTTTTTTTTTTTAATTTCAGTTTTCTTTGAAATTTAACTTACTGTAGTAATAATAATAATTTTCTAGAGATTTCCTAAAACCTTAAAGTTTCATTTATATATGTATGCATGTATGCATACACCTATATATGTATGGGAAGGGGACATAAGAAGTTTTAAAATGCTTATTGTGACACAGTAAAAAAAAATTTAAAAAAGGCTGAGAAACACTGTTTTAGACATTCATTTCAAATATTATATCTGGCTTTTCAACAACAATGTACTTCCAGAACTAAAAGTCTTAAGTGAAAGAAAAGAGGTGTTAGAAGGATGTGTATATTAAAAGGTGAAAAAATATTTATAAAAAGAGGCCAAATGTGTCATGCCAATACAGAAAGTGTGAGTAAGTGGATAATAAAAGTATGGAATGAGAAATTAAACCTCAATGTAATTCAATAGTCATTTTAAAATTTTGTATATCTAACAATCTACGTTGAACAGAAGATGATTATTTGTTTGTGGATCAAAGTAACAATGATGATGAAGAATGAAGCAGAATTTGATGTGTCTGAAAATATAAAGAAAACAAATTTGACTGATTTTTCATGTAATCCAATAATGAAAGCTCATATGGTATATCTCTTCTATTAAATAAATAGTATTTAGATATATGCAGAAATTAAAATGGTTACGCTCATTTTTTATTTACTTTTAAAGGTATCATTGTAATATCAGAAATATAATGCCACCCATAAGATTCAATTTTATTTTTTTTTTTGGTGTTATATGCCAGAATGTATGGTAAATGTGAGATTAGGTTAAATGCAAAATTATGTTTAGATTTTTATATTTAGATTGATCATTATGTGTGGTATATCACAAGCTTAACTTGGCAAATCATAAACAAAATTTAAAGAATTTTTTTTTTTTAAATAAGAGACTTTCTAGGCCTACAGCACAACTTTTATAGTTTCTTATAAATAACAAACACCTCTATTTTTTTGTATTTTTGAATGTATATTAATTATAACAATCTTGATGGCATTGAAACAAATATGTAAGACTAGCTTCTACATTAAATTTTGAATTTGCTGATTACATAACAATTAACTCTACACCAGTAACTCCATGACCACTAACTAAAAATATCAATATTTCAATTCAAACTTAAATGAAATGAGTAAAATTACTATAGTCCACATGACATATTATTTTATAAATTAGTCAACTGAAATTTTTTTTTTTTGTTGTGAACTGAATAAAATTTAATAAAAATAATGTGATTTCACTTTTGAAATGGATGGGAATGATATACTAAATACAAAAATAGCTATAAATTCATTACAATTCTAACAAAAATTAAATCTCTATTAATTTTAAAGTTAAAAATTAGCCAAAACTTTCCAAAATGAGTTTTAAAAATAGAATATTTAATTTAAGTGAACTTATTAAATTTTTTCGCTGTTATAAAAATTCTTATTTTCAAATGTAAAAGGAACAACAGTCCATCATTGACAATTTGCAACATTTTATCTTACTTAAATTATATTTTAAAAAATCATACTTTATTTTAACTATATTAGATATGTGATTATTGCTTGGTAAAAAAAAGTTAAAGTCACAGACATGATTCACTTAGCATGCACATACACAAAAAAAGAAAAACATACTTCGACTCCACAAAGTGGCGCCAAATTTGGCGAGTACATTTCCTATCAAACAATTAGATATTTTAAAAGGCCAAATTTGTTAATATACTAGAGGATAATACAGATGGTGGAAATAAAATTTGAATTTTACTTCGTTTCAAACAATTAAACAACACAGATGATAATGTCATGATTCAAATATCAAGAAAACGCTATCAACACTACATGCCATTTTGTCAAAATGCTATGCAGTAATAATGTCTCACAAAAGTGAGGATAAAACAATCACCTGTAGAATCAATAAGTAACAAAATGCAAATCTTTTTAGGAAATAAAAAGAAAACTTACTTACATTGCGTGCTATATTGATGTGCAGATTTGGAGATCTCTACAACATATCGTTGCAAGACATCAACAAGAATGTCCATCGGTGAAGTCTGAACAGCATGCCAACCGATGTTTTGACATATTTGTGCAACAACTACTTTCAAAGCATGCTTAGCAATATCACAATCTGCCATAATTCACATAATTAATTATCAATACGAAACACATGTAACACATAACTGATCATAATTAGGCACTAATACATTGTACAAGTTTCAATAACCACAACAAGAGAAGTGTTAATCTTTGCGTTAGTACAGAATCCGGACAGTTGCAGTTAAAGCGACAAATGACCTTACAGTTCTTTAGTGGCTTAATATTTGCTTTTATTTAAATTCATTTCTAATGTGCAGTGGATTTCAGTTGATTATTGGACATTTATGTCGAGAAAAAGTTACCAGGGAAGTCGAATCTAACAGGAGAGAAAATCTTTGCGGTAAAGAAGGTAAAAAAACAACACATGGGGAAAAATTCAAATTTTATTAATTCTGTAATATTGAGGCATTGTAAAAGTAAATGTCAATTAATAATTTTAAATAAATTGCTTGTATTGTTATTTGTTTTCTTGGATCATGCAAGCTATGATCATACTTTCAAATACAAAGATTTTAATAGTGATTAAATATATGAAATATATGCATTTAATTTTGCTTACGAACCCTGGAAAAAATTGTTTTTCTTTTTGCAACTATTACAACATACTATTATTAAACTTAACTGAGCATAGTTATAATAAACCAACATAGTTGATAGAAAGTATTAGTAACATGGTCATAAAAATGGAGAGTGAGAGTAATATTAAGGTCGAAGCAACACGGGGCTATTGGAACGGATCTCGTAATTTTGAACCTTGGTCGAGTGACGAGAACGACATTTCAATTAGCACCACTCTCCTAACTACAACACCAAATGGAGGACATTAAGTCTCGACAGATTTAACATACATCGGCTCCCTGTACACAACTCGTCTTTAGTGTCACCAGGACTCGAACCCATGACATTGCGGCCACGAGTTCGTGACCTTTGTAAGAAGTGGAAGAGCAGGTACAAATTATTGAGGCTGCTAGACTACTGTAATAATGGCTGTGGGGTTATTTAGAACTATTTTCAAAAATTAAAATATTTCGATCGGACCATAAATCGATATCATTAGACGAATTATAATAACTGTTAAAAACGTCCTCTTGCCAAACAATACAATTTTTCTAAAATTATTAATGTATTTATTAGTCTTTAAAAAGTTATTTTTTAAAATTAAATATTAATGCTCATACCACCTCTTAGGAATTTTTAACGTGACGATAATAATCCTTCGGAATAAGCTTGGCACTTTCCGTCTCAAGCCTTGATTATTGTTTTTAGTTAAATAAAACAAAATTCATTTGAAGCAATAAAAAAAAGGAAAATTCTCTTGCCAGATTCATTTTATTTTTGTAACTTTTGCAAGTACTTTTAGATACTTATTAAAGATCTGAATAACTATATCGGAACAACCAAAATAATTTAAGGTTTTTAATAACCGAAAAAATAAAATCCGGAGAAGCCTTCCTTCCTTACGTTCCTTCAAATAATAATTCATTTTTTTTTTTTTAAATTTTTTTATTAGTTTTGAAACATTATAGCTAGAAGAGTAAGCTGAGTAATCTATGAAAAAAGGAAAGAAAACTAAATAATTCTTCCTTTTCAGGCGGGAAAATACAAGAGATCTACCGCCTTCACTCTATATATTTTAATAAAAATATATAAATTCTTAATAGTGTGTAATATACTTTTGATATCAAAAACACTGGGATAAAAATACGGGATACTGTGTAATTGTTTGATAGAATCTGATAAAATTGCCAAATTATTGCTGTAACGCATGTTATATTTCCCAGACTGGAATATAGATTACGCCACGTTATAGTCACATTTGTAACCGTAACGTTTACTCTCAGCACACTGCTTTTCCCGGCAGAGAGATCCCA
>BMAV01023102.1:235345-254522 GCA_019973955.1 Trichonephila inaurata madagascariensis | reverse complement strand
CAACCAACCAATACGAATATCAACGATATTAACTTCCGTAGCCATAAATCTCTGCTTGTAAAAAAAAATTGTCTCAGATTAGTTACTTTAAAAACATGATTTGTGAATGTGCGTGTAGGCCTAGCTCAATAGTTAAAACTCATTTTATAGTGATTGTTTTCAACGGCTGTAAAAGTAAGTAAAAACCAAAACTGTTGGCAGACTAAGCTATACATCTTACCATAAATGAAAAAAATACAGTGAAAATCGCTTAACACGAAACTGAAGTGACTGAAATATTTTTTCGTGTAAAATGATATTGTAACCCCTCCCCCCTCCATATGTCAGTAAAATTAAATTTATTACATAGATACGTATATATAAATATATTTAATACAAATCAATAAAATAAAAATATTTATAAGCACTTTGAAATTTAATACAAAATTTTCAAGTTTTTTGAAAAACGAAACATTTACTGAGCTTTTGGAAAATAGTCTGATATATTTTTTTTTGCATTGTTTTTTAGCACCCAATTGTCAACTAATTGCTCGATGTCGTCCATTTTGTTATTCATTTCACCATTAGAATGTGTATCTAAATATCTGTGCATACTTTTCTTAATGTTCCACATTTCAGAAGACGTGGGAACAGGAGCTGCCTTATTAATTTCATTTTCATCGTCAGAATCTGTATGAACGATATTATTTGAGCTTTGAACGAACTCCAAAATGTTTTTGTCTGCCATAATTGAAGCTGTACGCACATTATCATCATCTACTGGAACGAATTCTTCCGCTCATACAGTAGGACTGTCCAATCTCCATCTGGTGTTTTCCGCATTTGTTCATTCCCAGAAGGGAAATCTTTTCGTGTTAAGTGATTTTAGTTTCGTGTTATGAGAAAAATGCATGAAAATACATATTAGTTTGTCGGGACCTTTGAATTATTTCGCGTTAACCGATATTTCATTTTAAGCGTTTTCGCGTTGAATGTGTTTCACTGAATTTCCAACTGAAAAGGCGGCCGGGGTAGCGGCTTGGTCAGTTTATCGCACTCGTGGCCGGCATTGCTTTTGTTGAGCAGTGAATTATGATTCACTGAATACCCACAGCAATGAGCAGGCGTCGGTAACCTTTTAGTTGTGGCGTGCCAAGCCAATCTGCCTATATGATTCAGCGTGCCACACAGTAGGATATTTCTGAAAAAATTCGATTCATACTATAATGCATGCACGGTTAGAGAATAGAGCTCAATAAAATAGATTTACTGTTTTCTTATATATCAATTTTGCCTCATTTGAAGATGTTTCTTAACTAAAAATTAACCAGCATGAAATATAACTAACTCTTCAACAAAAATAAAAAAAATTTAAAATGTGCATATATTACGTATTTTTAAACATATTTATTTAAATATGTAGTAGACAACATAAAATATAAGTATTTACCTTCAATATAGTTAAATAAAAAGATAAAAAATTTAAAGCGAACCAAGTGCTAACACCGTTCTACTTTCATATCGCAAAATTAAGGGTATTATGTGTTATTTTTAATTTGACATGATTCTGAGTATTCAGTTGTGAAATAATTTCTTTGAGGACTCGAAATAGTTTTTATATAAGGAATAGTTCACAAAATAGCTGTAAATTTTTCTTTTCAGTTATCTTTCAGATTTTTTTTGTAATTCCGTAAGCGTCCATAACTCTGAAGATGTTTGTCAAGAGAGTCTGCTACAAATTTATCAACTTCTAACCACTCAAAAATTGACAAATTTGTAGAAAAGTACAGCGTGCCGCTAAGAATCATACCACGCGCCTTGTGATCGATCCCTGGTATAAAGAGTCTGATGCAAGTTAAATTTTTCAAGAGGAAAAGTCCTCACATTAGCATGGTGTAAAAGTATGGGCAGTAGTGTGCTAACTTTAGTGTCGTAATTGGCTCTTGACTGGAGCACAAAATTACGACTGAGATTGCTGATCACATCAGACAGTCGGCTTTGGTAGTAATAAACATATCTCAGACATCTTTATAGATCTATACTGATGTTAGTAGAGGTGATGGGGGAATTTCTGGTAGGGAAGTACACATCCTTATATATATACATAAATGTTTCTGTAATATTTCTTGAGAGTGGTAAAAATAATTGTAGATGTAGCAAACCCAAAGGTAGGGGGGGCCCTTGGAAGTGATTACGGTAGTAGGGGAAAAGGACAGTTACGTAGATTTAAGAGGCAGTCTTGTAAATTAGTAAATCCAATTTATTTAAATCTTGCAACACATATAAAGATGGAGGAATAACACAGACAAAGAAATACAACACAAACACAAAAAGTCGGTACATGACACAGAGAAAAAAGAACGAAGTAAAAGCGGGTTTAAATTTTTTTTTTTATTCGAGGAAACCCCGGATATTTTTAATGAGCCCGATTTTCCCAAAAGGGGTGGGAAAGGGTTTTTGAGCGATTACGATTAAAATTAAATGTTTATTCTAAAAAGGTTTTTTGTTTAAATATTAACAAAGAGTTAACAAAAATTTTACTAGAAGGAATTAGTATTTATATATATATATATATATAAAAATTCCCCCTTGCACCTTTTTAAAAGCCCCTTTTAAAATATTTAAACAAACTTTTAAACAGTTCAAAAAAACGCCCTAATTTTTAAACGTAATCAACTAGTATCAGAAATCCCTGTCCCGCCCATTTTAACCAATCATAGCTCTATTACAAAAAATCACGCGGTTTTATGCCGGGTATAAAAAACAAAAATCTTTGTGATCACTTTTTTTTTGTGTTCGTCATTTAAAAAGGGGCTGTTTGAGTCTGTTTTGTGTTCCACCCAAAAAGATTGAAAATAAAGGGGATTGATTATCTACGTTATGTGTGTAATTAAACAAGATGAAAACTAATTCTGAAGATGTTTTTCCTGAGACCTGATATCCAAATACCCCATCACCGGTCAACTACGTTATATATATATACTCCTACCTGAGTCATGGGCATTAAAATCAAAAATCCAAATTTTTGTTCAGTTTTTAGATCGGAGCTTATTGCTATCAGAAGAGGTTTTCAGTTCTCATGTGAAACCGAGGTTCAGTTTCAAGACATTTGGATTTTGAATGACAGCCATGCTTCAGTACAACATTCATACAATTAAACATCTATAACAGCGTTTCTCAAACTGTGGGGTACGCCCCCCTGGGGGGCGATAACCATGCGAGGGGGTGCGAGCATATTGAAAATATAAGGTTTAAAAAAATAATTTTTTGGAATGAAGTAAAACAAAATGCTTTCTGACATAATAAAAATACACATTTACACTGATATACTTTATATATATCATCTGGTAATCATCAAAAATAAAAGATTCTACTTCAAACGCTCATTAGCTATCTTTGATCCTATAACCAAATAAAAAAAAAGACATTTTGTTTTCTTTGCTGTAATCCCACAATGAGAGATTTTTTTTTATGTTTCTTTTAACCCTTAAAATGCTACTTTTGATTATCATATATTTGACCTTCAAACTTACTGGTATGTTTCACTCCGTCTCTGTTTCTTTTAGAAAAGTTGTAAATAACATTTTTCTGTTGCTTTTTTCCATGTGAATGAGTTTTATGATATATGGATAAGCATATTGAGCATTTTGAAGAATTATTTGGCTAAGATGTATTTTTATGAGTATTCTGAAACATATAATGCACAATGAAAAACGTTTTACACAATTACTTTTAGAACTGACATCGATATTTTTATATTGAATACACTTTTAACATGGGAGCGGTCGCATGAGGCGCAGAGTCACCCCAGGCTTACGAAATCGTTAATTCTGGGAAAACTGTTAATTCGTTAACAGTGACCTTAACGGTATTCTCCTATTAGACAGTCTTAATTGGAACTAAAATGAATTTATCAAAAATATGCATTTTTTTGAGAATGGCAAACGTTTTTTTTTACAATTATGGTACTTGTTTTGATCGAGTTCCCTGCGCGACCACTTTTGTTCAAAAATATTTTCTATGAACATGTTACACTTTCCCCTATGAAAAACTTTGTGGTTTTGATTTCTGTGTTGTACGACTTATTATGGTTTATAAATGTAAATGAGCAGAATATAAAAAAATGGGCATCTGTGATCTCTTTTGAATGAAGTTGAAACTGATCAAGCAATTGAAGAACCTCCTGAAATAATGCATATTAATCAAGATAGTGAAAGTACATATGAGAAAAGCGATAGACATGAAACGTTTGAGTTGAATTGAAATTTTCAAATGCTGCCTAAAGAACTCTATGAAGAAAACTATGAAGTCGTAAATGTATTACTTCACCTTGTCAATAAAAAACACAAGGAAGAAAAAGTTCAAAATGTTATTTGTAGATCATCAAATGACAGCAAAACTACAATAACGTGAACAAAATATGACAGTTTTGCTGGAAAACAACGTTCCTGTACTGTTAGTGAAAAGTGTCTGTAATTTATGTCCTTTATTAAGGTAACGCACATTTGGAACATTTTCTTTAGTTTTATTGGATTTTTTCTCAAGTTATCAAAGAAAAATTGAAAAGTCCTTGAAAGTAGGTAAGTATATTTTATCTTAATTAAATTATTCACTGGAATTGTGATTTTTATCGTGTATAGTAAAAACAATTATAAAATTATAATTTAAAAACAAACTAAAAAACACGCTTTTATAGTGAATCGAACTAAAAAGTAAAAAAAAAAAATATATATAAGTATATATTACTTAAAAGTGACATATACAAAATTTAATACTTATCTAGTTAATTTGTGCGGTTTATAATTATGATCGTATTGTAGTTTTAGCGCCGAAGTGCATTATTATTGCATTCAATAAATTATTATTTTTTTTGGGGGGGGGGGGGGGGAAAAAAATTGTTTTAAAAATGGGTGTGCAGTAGTGAAAGTTTGAGAACCACTGATCTATAAGGAACTAGACTAGCCTTGATAGTCTTAATCTTCTTGGTCGGATTTCTTCTAATCATTGTGTACATTTTCAGTGGGTCCCATCCCACGTGGGGATTGATGGTAATGAGAAAGCCGATTTCTTATTCAGGACTGCGGCTGATGAATGGGCCAGCCCTAAAGGGTCTCTTACGAACTGAATTAACTTGGAATAACTCCTCCTAGTCATCCTTGGTACTTCGGAAGAAATACAGGAGGCTCATTGAGACTGCGTAAGAAATACCAGACTGCCTTCTGGCGCTTTGTGAGCATCCATACAAATGCTGTCACTTCTCGTCAGGGTCAGAAGATATTTTTGGAGTACCATCGGTGTTATTCCGAGCTGGTCTCTCCTGCCAGCATCTTGACTTGTTTGGATTTTAAAAAGGACAAGGCCCTTCTGGACCCTTTACTGTGTTTAGAATTTCTGGAATTTTTAGGGATTCATAGAGATTGTCTAGCATTGCTAGACAATCTGAGATTAGAAAAAACAACAAGAAAACTATGAGGTTTATCATCATTGGTTCTCCTGTGGCTCTTCAGTGAAATGTTCACAAATAATCAATCAATTAGATTCGAATGATTTTTCTTAAATGCTACATTACGGGATATGAAGCTTACTTTGATTCTCCATCGCGGACCCTACAAAAAAAAATTAACATATCTTTTCTAGAGAAACTAATTCAAACCATACTAGAGAAATGTTAGAAAGGCAAGAAACATTCATCACATAGTATGCAGTTATTTAATCTTTGAGTTTTAATACAAGTTAGAAATTAATACTACTAAAGAAATAATTACGAATACTAAGGAAAAAAAGTCATTTATAATCTGAGTAAGCCCTTCGTTATTATGGCTTTCGTTCTTTTAAGATTAGAAGATTCTTTTAATCATGTTCTTACTTTTCTTTAGCAACTGTAATATAGTTTTCTCTCTCTCGTTTAAAGGACGTTTTAATCAAAAGGTAAGGAGACTGTTCCAGAAAAATAAAAATCAATTTTAGTTTCACTAAATTTTTATTAAGATGAATTTTATGGTAGTAATTTCTTTTATCTAGGAAAAAATGTTCTAAGAATGTTGTAGTTTGACATAGATAAAAAAAAAGGGCATACATTATAAGATTAACTGAAATTGATATTACATGGAATTATTGCTGGAAAAAAGTCCCCTAAATTTAGTTACAGATTTTTTTTCGATATTAAAAAGCATTTTAGTAGGAAAAATCCTTTTATCACTTTTAATATCATTATGGGAGAATCAATATAAATTAATTCAGAAAAAAATATTTTTGGGGGTAAATATATCCTTTGTGCATGTGCATCAATAAATCCATCACAAGAGAATGAATTATACAAGAGCAATAAAAACAACAATATTTAAATAACACTTAGAGCTTTTATTAAAAAAGTCATTTATTTTTCAAATAAACTTTAATTATTTTTAACAACTATGAGTCAATTTATTCAATTATTTTTAGATCTTACAATTAAATTAGCAAAATGGGGAAAAAATCGTTTTATAAGAAAGTCTAATGCATTTTATCACATCAGGGGCTTAAAGATATCCTATTTTTTGGTTTGGAAAAATTATTTAATTTTCAATTTAAGTCCAGTTGATCAAATAATGCTGACTCAGGAAAACTAAATTGAATTCAACTCTACTACTATTTTATTATTTTACTAACATTTACATATTTTTCTATTGTACGGATACAAACTATATTATGAATGCATTTTAACGAAGAGATAAAGAAATTTCTCTTTTTAAATTACAAAACTTTTTCATTTTTCAAAACTAAATTGTGCTTTTTACATGCAAAAGGTTTTCGTGTAAAGGCGTAACCAAATATTAAGTTTCTTGTTTACTGTTTTTTTTTTTGTTTTTTGAATTGATAACTTCTTTAGGTGCGTTTTGCTGAAGAGTGAATTTAAATGAAGCGTCAGGTTCGGGTGCATTACGCTACTTGGTTTTTGTCGGCTTTAGTCGGAAATCGTGCTCGGATCGGAGACTCTCGCTTAGTTTTCAATTGAAAACTTTTTAGACGCGTGTTTTTTTAAGCAAAAATTTCACGCCCCTTTTGTCCGTGAAGTTTTAATTTCTTTCTTTAAATATTGCTGCTGTACAACCCACTTTGACTCAACTTCAGCGAGTGAACAAGAGAAGAGGAGCGCAAACGAAAATGATTAAAAAAAAAAGATTATTCTTAGGTAGGAAATTAGAAGAGAGTTTCTGGCAGTTATTATAGGAATGTTTTAAAGTTTATTATCAAAATACCACTCTCCGTTGAGGAACAGAGGTGCTAACGGATTATCTAGAAATTTTGAGTTTGATTTTTAAGTTGAACATTGTTTATGATCAATAATGTTTAAAAATGTTTAAGGTATCCGACTACGTTCAGAACCGTGATTTTGCAAAAGCTGTAAATGGATAATATTTAGGATATTTAGTGTCACTTAGATTAGAAAATGTACATAAAATTGTTTTAACAATAGTATTACAATAAAAAATTATTTAAGTACACTATTTTGACAAAAAATGAACATAGAATGACCCACTTTCAAAATATTCTCCTTTTGTGAAACATGCTTCTATTATAATAATATTTTGCCTGTGTATAGCTCAGATCTCTGTACAGATGCTCAACTAGAATTTTAGAAATATATAACTTAGAAGTGGGTTTATCCATGCTTTACGACAACAGAGGGGAGTAATTTTAAGAAAAAAAAACGCTGATAATTATTTCAATAGGTTGTAACTCAAAAATAATAGTTGAGCCTCTGTACTGAGGTTTGAGCTATATACAGGGAAAATATTATTATAATCGAAGCATTTTTCACAAAAGGAGAACATTTTGAAAAAAGGTTATTCTAAGTTCATTTTTTGCCGAAATATCGTATTTAAGTAATTTTTTTTTTGTCAGAATGTCCTTACAACAATTTTATACATGTATTCTAATCTAAGTGACACTAAATATTATGAAAATTATTCATTTATGCGCTTTTTTAAAATCACTGTTCCGAACGTAGTCGGATACCTTAAAAATGTTAGCTGTATAAGAAGAAATCAGTTAACTACATGAATCGTTTAAAATCTTTGAACAGAAAGAAATATTTTTGAAATCTTTGGAATTTATAAAAGATTAGATGATACCATATAAAGAGATATATTATAGAAATAAAATGAATATTTTTAAATAATTAGATTAATTGACATTTATATATAAATCGTATATACTCATATATAAATATATAACAGTGTATAATTATTCAAACATTGCCTTTTACAGAATATGGATAAAATAAACAAATTTTGAAGATAGGGGATGAAAACCTCTTCGAAGATCATGGGCCCCATAGACCATTCTACCGTTCTCATGTCAGTGCTTCTCAAACTCTTTATCGCCGTAGACCGGTCAACTTTAAAATTCTTTACCACGGCCTACTGAGGGTAGGATATTGACTGTTTATATTTTAGATTGTTTTGATTTATTAATTTTAGTTTAACTTTTTATTTAATTATGCCTTCAGAATAAAATACAGTTACACCAAAATATGAATATAAAGTTATTTCCATAAAAAGAGAAAAATACACTACAGTAGTAAAATGGAAACAACTATAAATTCCTTGTGTGCTTTATGTGATCCGGCAGATCAAATGAATAGGGATCCCCTTCATCGTTGAACAGCACTCCATGGCGAATCAGAAACGGTGCTCTATTGGTGAGATAGAGAAATTTAAGGCAATCACTTCAATCAATTTCTCCTCACCCCCACCTTTTTTTTCTTATCTATGTTTGTCTGTGTCTTTGGTCTTTAACCACCTTCGTACTTTTTATTGTATATTCGCCTTGCCATTAAAAAAGGGGGGGGGGGGGATATTGAAAACTGACAGCTGATTTGCTTTTACAAAGGGCAAACAATCCTGCCATCATTCAGTATTACATAAATAACTTCACATTAAGATACAATGATAAATAAAACAAAAAGCTTCTGGATGAATTCTTTTAAAGATAAAATACACTTTTAAAAGACTGAAATTTCGATGAAAATTAAAAGAGATCAGCGAACTTGAGATAAGTCGTTTAAATTCAATGCAGCTTGAAATAACAAAGTAACTGAACAGAATACAACAGGCACCTAACGATATTGTTACCCGCCGGGGTAAATTAATTTCACCCAGAGTAGAATCTCTCATTTAATCTCCCTTTATAAAGCCCTTTTCACTGACGACGGATTTAATTTATCAAATAGTATTTAGAATTTAAGCCTTCCCGTAGTTCTTAACAGTTCTTGTCAGTTTTGATAACCTTACATCGAGAAATGAGTTTAAAAGTTGAACTTAAGAGATTTATTGTACAAAGAAAGAAGGAATCTTATCTGATTTTTCAGAAATGAAATATTTTTGGGTAAAAGTACTTTAATTAAAAAGTAGTAAATGTTATGTTGTAATAAATGAATGTAAGAATTTCAATTTATTTTTAATTTATGTAATAGGTTCGCGTTATCTAACGTCTTTTGTATTTAAGGGTAGGAGTGGATAATATGGATAAGAAAGTATTCATAATTTTAGAGATAAAGTTAAAAATATTTGAAAATATTTCGAATGTTTTTCCTATCTTTAAACGTCATTTCACTCGACTTTGATTCAGCAAACAAAGTACAGCAAGTTGCAAAAAGTACAAAATAATGTTTTTAAAATGGGTAACTATTTTGAATTAATAAAGAAGCCTTTTGCTCCCATACATAATACGATTGGAAAGTGGTCTTTTAGACACATAAATAATAATGAACATACACTTTAGAAATATTTATGTAACTTTTAAAGAATTAAATCCTTTTAAATTGTTTGGTAAGTAAACACTAATTCTATGTACTAAAAAACTTGTTAAAACTACAGAAAAACAAGGGTATGAGATAAACTTACGCGGCGTCATAATCACATGATAACTACGATCACCTGTTTCAAATGAATCAGTTCATGTGCTACACTGTTGTCAAATTTTCTTACACTTAATTTTAAAAAGTGTATATTTATCAACTGTGATAACACATATAGGTTAAAAAAAATGACATTGATTTAAAAATACACGCATAATATAAGATTTGTTTTAATTTTGAAAATTCTTTTGAAGCATCTTAATACTTGAACCTCTTATCTCAGTTATTAAATTTGAAATTTTATCTAAACTTTCCTAGTAGAAAAACGAATACAAGTTTCAGATCAGTTTTAAATTCAACAGATAATACATGATTATATTCATCACGCGACCGTCATGAATTTAGCCCATTGGCTAATGAACCCTTCAGACTACTATCACTGTTATTGCCAATGTAAACCACTTCAGTAGATCAAGTGATCAAGAAAAATTAGGTATCCATAGAAAAATGTTACTTTTAGAAATTTGTGAATGTAGGTAAGCTTAACTCACAATTATTAAAAATAATTTATGACTATTGTTTTCTGCACTTTAAAAGTGTTTCGTCGAATTTTGTGGACTGTTATTTGGTTTGATGAAAAAAATTAATCTTTCGCAACGATAACTCTTTTTTTATTCGTGCACCCGCTTGTGATAGGTTACAGCTCTCGATTGTTCCTTTTCACAAATTTAATTACAGATGGCGCTACAGTGCACTGTTGTTAGATGACGTAAGAAAATGCACGATACTATTAAAAATTGTTAGGAGACTATTAGCCATATGGTTTATAGCAAATAAATGAAGTATATCAAACTGAGAAAATGGCCACTGTAACGGAAAGGTCATGTTCCGGAACTGGTACCCAACGTTGCTTCTGTTGAGTCATGAATTAAAATCCTTACTGAATATCCACAGCGTGTAGATGATTTGATACACACAGGGATTTCTTAAGGCATGTGCCAACTTAGCCCGGATCCTAGGCCTCATCCTCGGTGGGGGCCTCGCTTCATTCTCGACTCTGTCTTAATAAGATCATAATCCGCATAATTTTAATGTGGTCATTATTCCTGTACATATTCTTCGAAAAACAGGGAATTACTAACTGCATGTCAACTGACAGACTATTGGTAAGACTATTATTTTGTGATGACCATTGTTCATTGTTAGGCCTAGGCCTAATACCATGAACAATCTTTCAACTCATTTAGTCGAAATGCGGCTATCGGTCGAGTCGGTTTATGCCTAAGTTTTTGAGTTGTGAATTTTGCACATTTATTTGTTTCAAATAACCGTTTAAATGAGTATTTGACAATGCATGCTACATACTGTCTACTTTTAAAGCTCTAAGGTAGGGACTACTTTTAAATGGTGACCCAGGGCCTCAAAAATGTTAAGATTTCTCTAGGTTGATTGATTGATTGAATATTAACGTCGCACTGTTCAGCTACACGAAGGCTTTTGGCGACGGACCACGTAATTTTAAACCATGGTCAAGTGACGTGGACGACACCTGAGCTGGCACCCCCTTCTCCTAACTACCACACCACACCAACGGGAGGACGCTTAAGCTCTCGACAGATTTAACGTGCATCGCTGCCCTACACGGCGGGTCTTTAGTGGTACTGGGCTCGAACTCGTGACAAGGCAAGCCACGAGCCGATACCTATACCACTCGGCTACCGCGGCCACAAGATTTCTCTAGGTCCAGAGCCTCAAAGAGTCTTAAGACGTCCCTGGATGCCCATTAAATATGTCAAGGCTAAAAGTCTTCATATTGGAACGGTGTAAGTGTTTGGAGAGTAGGGTGGCCAGATCTGCTGTCATCCCCGTCCTTGACAGAGCTTCAAAATTATGAGATCCATCATCAATAGTTCTTGTGTTGATTCGTAGGTCGACTTTTTTAAATATTCAATCATTAAATCCAACTGGAAATATTTTTCTTAAATGTTACATTACACAATACATAATATTAAGAAAAATGACTTATTTTGACTTGATCGTCGGTCCTCGAAAGAGATAGAAAGACCCAGAAAATCTTTCAATCCAGAGAGAAGAAATTTTGAAAAGAATGAAACATCTATTTTACGTGTTATAAAATTATTTAATCCTTGAGTTTTAATAAGAATTAGAAATTAATGCTACTAAAGAAATAATTACGAATACAGAAAGGAAAAAAAAGTCATTTAATTTGAGTAAGCCCTCCGTTATTATGGCTTTCGTCTTTTTGTTAGAAGATGCCTTTAACCATACTCTTTCTTTTCTGTAGAAAATTTAATATAATGTACTTTTCTCTATTAAACGACGTTTTAATCAAAAGGTAAGGAAACTGTTCCAGGAATATAAAAATAAATTAATTTCACTAAACTTTTAACAAGATGACTTGTATGGTTGTAATTTTTCTTATCTAGAAAAAAAAATATTTCAAGGATGTTGAATTTTGGCATAGATAAAAAAGAAAAGGTATGTATTATAAGATTAACTAAAATTGGTATTACATAGAATTATTGCTGAAAAAAGAGTCTCCTAAATTTAGTTACTGGCTCTTTTTGAAATTAGGAAATATTTTAATAGGAAAAATCCTTTATCATTCTTAATATCATTATGGGAGAATCGATGTAAATTAATTCAGAAAAAAGTTTTCCCCCTTGAACAAATCTTTTGTTCATATTCATCAAATAAATCAATTTAAAAAGTGGGGAAATAATAAAAAAGCAATAATAACAAGAATATATAAATAACATTGTGAGCCCCTTTATAAAAAAATATCATGTACTTTAAAAATAAATTTCAAATATTTTTTTCTATTCTTATTCTAATATACTGAGTCAATTTCTCTTCAACTATTTTTAAATCTTACAATCAAATTGAGAGGAATGGAAAAAATTTCTTCAGAAAATTCTTTTATCTCAGAAACTATAAAATATTTTATGGAATTCGAGTTTTAAGGATAACTTTTTTTTTTGAAAACTTGTTTAAATTTCTGCTTTTGGTTCAATTACTTATATAATGCTGACTCAGAAAAACTAATTTGAATTCAAACTTTACTTCTATTTCATTATTTTACAGATATTTACATATTTTTCTATTCTACTGCTGAAAACAATACTACAGATGCATTATAACGAAGACATAGAAAATTTCTTTTTAGATTACAAAGTTTTTCCATTTTTCAAAACAGAATTATACTCTCTTTTCATGCAAAAAGTTCTCGTGTTAAGGCATAACCAAATATTAAGTTTCTGTTTACTAGTTATTTTTTAAATATCATATTGTACATTCACCATACTCTAGTTTCTATAAAGAGTTTAATATTAGTATTATCGAATAACATATCAATATCGAACAACTTTAACATGCTAGTAACATATTACGCATCTCCGAATGGCATCACTATAACTAATTTCAATTTGTTTAATGCAAAGAGTTTTACTTTGATAGAAGTTAGTTTTAAAATCCATTTAAAGAATTAAATTTTAGTACATTCTGTTCAAAAACATCCGAATTTATTCGAAATTTGCATAACTATTTAAAGTTTTCATATACAGTCGAACCTCCATATTACGAATCTCTATATTGTGAATTATTCTATATAGCGAACTTTTTTTTTCTGGAACCAAGAGCATTTCACGATTTTCTTTGTAAAATAACCTCCCTATAGCGAAGTGCATTTTCTATATAACGAACTTTTCCTCTTGTGATTCAATTTTTTTTCTCCCTATTTTTAAAGTATTTCTGGACATTTCAAGTTATTCTCTCTTTAAACACGTTTTAGTAGTTTAGTTACATACTTGTGTACTTTAAATTAGAAAATATCCTTAAAATGTAATAATTTTATTATAAAATTAAGTTCTTAATGTTGAAAATACAGTGTATTTCTCGACATTCTTTATTCTTGTTTTACCCGCAGTTTTCCCTTTTCTTTTTTTGATGGGTGAGGTATCTATAAAATAAATAGATATTATAAATTTGCAAAAAGTTGTGAATAACTACTTTTTCAATATGGTGTTCATGAATTTAAAATTTGTTTTATATGGTTTTTAAAATATATTGAAAGGTGAAACTCTATATAACGAACTTTTTTCGGAATTTAGCGACTTCGTTAAATAGAGGTCCAACTGTATATGCATTGAATAATTAAATCACTCGTTTGAGTTATGTAAATGAATTTCGTTTCAGATGTTAGAAATACAAATTTATATTTTGAGTTTGAATATGAATTGCTAGTTATCATTCAATGTTATTTGAATATTAATAGTTTATTGTGTCACAACTTATTGAATCAAGAAACCTTTCAATAATTGATATTTCCCGCACATGTGTAGCTCCATCATAACATGGATTTACTTTCGAATAAAAGATGATAAATAATTTTACCTTTACTTCTGTTAAAGTTTTTTTTACGGCAGATTCATAATAAATGCTTCAGACCTTCATCTGAACAAATTGCTCTATTACACCACTACAGAACTTTAGAAAAAACAATCCGAAACACCCTGAAGAAAATTTTTATTTTAAGTGGAATTAAACATATGTTACACTCATACAAAAATAATGAGAGAATTAAAAATCGAAGGCGGAAAATAAATCAAGCGGATTTTCTTAAGAAATCAAACTGATTTGATAAAATTGATTGTAATTTGTACATTATAAAAAGTGTGAAACGTTTTATGTGATTTTCATTGCTTTTAAACAATTTTATCTAAAAACGGAAGATATTTTATGCGTTTAATTTTTAGCAAATATTAAATTGATACATTTGTCTTATTTTTTTTTTCTTTCTCATTTTCATAATTCTTTTCTAAGCAAATTAAATATACATTGTGATGTATTAGAATAGGCTTATAAAATAACCATAAAATAACTTTGTAGCTACTCGAAGTGAAGTGAACTGATTAAACTGTTAATTCCCTTGTTGTCATTTGGCAACACTATATTCTTATTCCATACTTACTTTTTCAAAGAATGACGTGTAACAGTGTGTCTGGTATGTTTTCTCTTGTTAACAAGCAGAATTAAAATTAATTTGTTCTTTTATGATTTGAGTAACATTGTTAAACCACAAACAAATATTCTGAAAACGCATTATAAAAATTAAATGTTTTCTATCAACCTAGCACGGTCACTCCCAAAACTTAAATGCAGTTTTAGTTCATCAGTTTTTAGTTGCTATCTTTTTTATAAATAATGCTCGAGAAAACGCATGTATTTCCAACGATTTTTAAACTTTCAATATTTTTATATAATTTATATACTATTACAAATTTGCATGGGGAAAATGCAACTGACATCTCCAATTTTTGAATAACAATAGATCTATTAATGGGCAAAAGACACACAAATGGTTACTGATCTCGACTGATTCAACTTTTGTCCCAAAGTTCCCTTGTATAGTCTCATAGAAATTTCAAGTCAGGCCAACCCAGAGACTTCTCGAGGGTACCTTGGCTATATCATTTTTTTGCCAGATTGTTCTCCAAGAACGATATTGGCCACGTATTGAAAGGTTGACTTCATCTTATTTTTTACGTTTAAGCTGGGATGCGAATTTTCCCTGTAAAACTAAATTTTCCTACAAGCAAGGTATCACAGCAGAGAAAGCAACATACATGGCGTGTTTCAATGCGTAATATTTTGATATGTAATTTAAGATTCCTAAGATTTCTTAATTTGTTCAGAACTTTTTACTTTTATTTATTAGGAAACTATTTAAATGAATAGAAGTATTTATAATAATATTTATTTCCTTCAATATATTTTAACTTCAATACTATTAATTTATTTCAGGTTATGATATTCATTATTTAGAATAAGCCTTAACAAGAACAGTTTTTTCAGGGTCTGTACTTCCATTCCAACCTTATTTTAATGAACCATCATAACAAAATGCTTTTAACAATTAGTATTGTTATTTTCCCTGCTCCACAAGAACATTTAAATTGGAAGAAACTGTATTGAATACAAATAAATTTTGTAAACAGAATTTTAAAAAGCATTTATTTTTCGGATATGCATTTCTTTTAGTTTTCATTCTTTAACAAAGATTTCAGAAAAACCGCAGTAAAATGTTCTTCAGAATATGCATTTTTTTTTATATGAGTATGCTTTTCCTTTCAAAATTCATTTTCTTCATGCGGGTAAAAAAACAAGACTAAGAAAAGAAGACGGAAAAAATAAATAAACTGAATTCGCTCCGGAAGCATTGAATTTATTCTTTTGATGCGCGGTATTCTTAAAAGAATTTTATTCGGTTGTAAAAAGTCGTTTGTGAAGAAGAAAGGATCTGGCAATACGAATTACACAAGAAAGCGTTCGAAATCTCTATCTACCGTTAGTATTTCCCAAACGATAAAAAAAAAGTTATTGAGACATCATGAAATAAGAATACAAAAGATACGATTCAACAAACATATTTTGAGAATATTATATTCTCAGAACTCGATGCTTAGAAAGAAATCTGCGTAGGTCGGTAGACTGCCTTGTTAACGAAGTAAAATGTCTTTGTTTTGTAAGTACGATGGAAAATGTAAGGAAGATTAAGTTATTGATTTTTGCGCTACCTTCAAAGCCTGTTAAAATTCGTTTCACTTTTCCTCCCTGGAGGACTGAGAAGAACGTTGAGTGATACTAAGCGGTTTCGAGAGCAGATTCTTAACTGTGATACCAGAACAATTGGAAATTTACCAGCTTCCATGATGGTGAATTTATCTTTTTTTGAGACATAATTGATTTGGCTTTTTCCTGTTACCTTGAGAATTTTACTTTACCCCATTGAATTTATTTATCATTTATTAATGCTTTAGGAAGTAAAAATACCTTTAATACTCAAAGACATGCATAATAAAACTAATTATAATAGTATTAACTATTTGTAAATAGCAAAAAGAAAATCAAATTATTTTTACATTGTTTTTATTTGCTAAAAAATTCAAATACAAGGGTTTTTCTGATTTATTTCGGATGACTCACTTTAAACTGATATGCTACACAAAGAGCAAACGATTAAATATATTCTATGAGTTTGGCTTATTCATTATTTCTTTTAAGAAAAATTAAACAAAAATTAATTGATTTTAGTTAAATATTCAATTCCTACTATTAGTTGACTGTCTCCCTGTATATATCATATGTATATATATATCTTGTTCAAATTTTCAATCGTTAATAAAATACTTTATATTCATTCATTCAAGTTCAAATATTTTTTAAACTTGTGGTGGATGACATTTGATTTAAATACAGTTTTTTTCAAATATTGATTCATTAATTAAATTAAAAAATGAAAGATAGTAACAAACGAAAAATATTAGTCCAACAGCATGTAGAGAAAGGAAAATCGTTCGTTGTGTCCCTGTAGGGCAATGGATAGCTCGTTAGACTTCTAATCCAAAGGTCATGCATTCGAATCCCATCCGGCATGGCCTATTCTCAGAATGTGATTTCTTTTTTACTATATTACTTTATTAGAGTAATTAAATTTGTCATGAATAAATAGTAACAAAAAAAATAGTTCAACACCCTATATAGAATGGAAAATGGAAAATTGCAAGGAAATTTTTCTATTTTTTCACTTAATATTTTGGATTTTGTCTGATTTTGATAAAGATGTATATACACTTAATATGTGTATATACATGTTTTTATTAATTGTAATTACTTAATAAAAAGTAACTGTAAAATAAAATTTTTCTTTGTAGACTTAATTTTTTTATATTACTTTTTTTTATTGAAAAACTATTACTATGCAGAAAAATATTATATAACTACTACCCAAATTATGAACTGATATTAATTTATTTGAAATTTAAAAATATAGCGAGTTTAGGAAATATAATTGAAATTTATATATACTTGTCTTTATAGAGTTTCCTATTGGTTTAAAAATTATATGTTTGGATATTTAATTCTTTCGTTTTTACCTCCTAAGGATATTTGAAACTTATAACTCTTTGAAAAAAAAAATGAAGTTTAGGATCGAATGTAAAACTTTCATGAGGAGTACATTTTATTTCATTGAAGTAATGATGCATTTAGTTTCAAAATTGAGTATGCTCAAATATTTTCTTAAGAGTTTTGAGTTAAAAGTAAACATGTTTTTCACTTTTATGAAACATTCACAGTTAATTGTTTTTATAATTATATTACTCATTTTTATTGGAAATGTATACTAATTTACAAAATATCGTAGCATTCTGATTTAATTCTGAAAGTTGCTTTGTATTTTTTCTTTTTAAAAAAAGTATGAAATAGAAAATAAAAGACGTAGCGAAAAAAAGAAATATATTCCATGTTACAACTTTCATTAAATATGCTGTTGATCTGCAATGAATGCATTACACATATCAGTCTAGGTTTTAAATGAGCATATTCATTACTGGAAATTAAGATTCCTATTTGTATTGAAAAAAAATAACAGTTGTTTCATAACAGAAAGAAGACAAAAATGTCAGAAATATGAATCAGAAATAACTTCTTTCAATTTCACGGTATATTTTTTTTAGCTTTTTTTTTTAAATAATCAATTATATATATATAGAGAGAGATAATCGAAATTTTATATTTTTGCGAATTAAAAACTTTACATAGATTACGAAAATAAGTTTTAAGCCAGGTATCTTTTATATGCTTCAAAACAAGAGTGTACTTACTTGTAAATATTCGAGAATTCCTAAGTAAATTAAAGATCCTATTTAAAGCAATATTTTTTCTGTAATAAATATTTAAGTGTGCATTTATACTTTGATATCCATTTTGAATGTATTCAAACTGTAATGGATATTCAAGAGTTCTAGACATACGAGGTGTGGCACAAAAAAAAACGAGAATGGTCCAATAAATCATTGTACGTACATAATCAGTTATCTCTGATAGTATCACCTTTAAAGTAGTCCCCTTCAGCATTCACACACCGCTGCATTCGATGCTGCCGTTGCTGGTTACAGTTCTGGAACGAGAGTTTTGGAAGGACCTTCAGGAGATTCTCCGTTTTTGCCTGAACCTCTTCAACTGGGGTAAAATGAGTTCCCTTTAAGCAAGAATTAAGTGTAGTAAATAAAAAAAAAGGTAGCATAAGGCCAAATCAGGTGAATAAATAAGAAGGATGTTCCATCACAGTATTGTTTTTGCAGGTCAGAAACTGCTTAGCAAATAGGGTCGTGTGAGTGGGTGTATTTTTTTAGTGCAACAGCCAACCATCACTTAGAAAATCTGGTCTTTTTTTCCTAATTTTTACACGGTCTTTTTACTACTTCAACCTAGTAGTGTTGATTAATAGTCTGATCACTGATGTGAGTGGAAACCCACTGATATTACGAATTTTGG
>BMAV01023102.1:196892-211047 GCA_019973955.1 Trichonephila inaurata madagascariensis | reverse complement strand
CCCCTAGGACACCCCCTTGTGTGCGTCACTGCCTCTATGTCTTACGCCAATCTTCAATAGTAACCGTGGTAGCCTAGTGGTCAAGGTAATGGACTCGCGGATGGCGTGTCATGAGTTTGATCCTAGTACCACTGAAGACCTGCCGTGTAGAGAGGCGGTGTAGGTTAAATCTGTCGATGCTCAAACGTCCTCCCGTTGGTGTGTGGAAGCTAGGAGAGGGGGTTCCAGCTCAGGTGTCGTCCTCTTCACTTGACCAGGGATCAAAATTACGAGGTCAGTAACCGAAAGCTCTCTAGTAGCTGAATAATGTGACGTTAAAATTCACTTACTCAACCAATCTTCTGTAACATTATTACATACCATCTTATGGTTATAATGTAGAGACCAATTTTAAAGAATAATAAAAACATTTCTTAACAAGTAGAATAAATTACAAATCGAATTTTTAAAGACAGTAAAATTAAAACTTATTCACGCTTTTTCTATTTCTAAGATTATTAATACTTTGTAACTGATTTATTGGTAAGTACCATGGTTGCAAATATAACTGCAGGAAAAATAAAATTAAATGTTAATTAACATTATAGCAGTAATGGTAAAGCATACTTTTTGACAAGATATTTTGGAAATAGTTGAATAAAAAATCAAAAATGTTTTCAAAGAATTTATATACAGGTGAGTATGTATAGAGAGTAACTATTTTTAATTACCATAATAGAGATTAAAATTTTATTACAAATAAATGTTTTCATTAAAATAAAGCATTCTACTTTTTTGAAAACATGTACATTTTATTGTTTGATGCTATAGTAGAATTTATATATATAAATAATTCATATTTGATAACAGAGCATAAATAACCATTTAATAATATTAAAGATAATCAACAAAGAATATTTTAACAAAAATTATAATTGTTTGTATAAGTTTTTTAATTTATTTTCAAAAATTCATCTTTAAAAGCAAACGATATTAAATCCTTCACAAAGGAAGAAATCATATATGTAAGAACAAAATCAAACAAGCGTGCAGTTTCTTTTTACTAAATAAAACGAAAATCGCTTATCTGAATACTAAAGATTAACAAATAAAATATCCCCCGCTCTAGTATTTGCAAAAAGAATTAAGCTTCCAACTTCAAAAACTTTTCTGTCATTTGTTCCGTCCAAAAGAATTATGCAATTTTGAAGAACTACCTGTGAAACTCAAATCGATCGGATTTAAATCAAATTTTTGCTCCAAGCTCTTTCAACTCTCAGAAATAATACTCTTTACACTTCTCCAATATTCTCTAAAAAGTAATAACAGCTTTTTAGAAGTTTAGGAATAATAATTCAATTTACACTGACTTGAGATGAAGCAGAATGATAAGGAGATAGACGTGTTTGCCTGACATAAAAACAATCCTCATCGCACACACAGGTTCTTGTTCCAAGACAGCCGTCCAAAATCGATTTTCCAGTCTCAGGTTCCCGACATTGGGGTTGAAAATGGATAACAAAATTTACTTAGCTCTACCTTCTCCATCTTTTTTTAAAAAAGAAAGAAAATAATGTAGTCTTTCTTGGAAACTGAAACTTCTGGTTTCCTTGTGAGAATATCACATTCAGTGATGTAACGTGCGAGAATGTTTCGGAATATTTTGCCGATAGGTTCTTATTAAAATATTTGCTTCGGCAGTTCGAAAAGAAGAATATTTTTGGTGTCAGTTTTTCAGGCGATCACATTTATTTGTGATTTTTTTACGAGGATTTGGTATGAGGAAGTTTTCAGGAATTGGCTTTATTGAGAGTATATATTTTCAGTTTGTTACCTGACTTATTTTATAAGGAGTGTCTTAAAAATTGATATAGAATACAAAGGAAACATATTTTGAAAGAAATCCCCTAGAGTTAAAAAAAAAAATCTCCATATTATGTTATTCTATCATATTATTCCTCTCCATTATCCTATCATATTATTTAAAACCTTATAATTCACCATTTTCTTAGAAAATATTAAGAGTTTCTTTAAGGTAAACTATTATACTACTGTTAGAGGCTTAGACTCTTTTCTAAGACTTGTAAATAACTTGTTGAGAGCAATATGTATATTCCTAAAAACTTATTTATCTGCTAAGCTTCGTATTGGATTTGGATTTACTTGTTCAGAAAAGGAGTTTTCTCATTCATGGAAAGATTGATTTGTTCGTTTCATTAATCTAAGTTTTTACATGCACATACATTTTTTTGACATTTTTTTAGTCTCAAGCCCACAGAATTCGTAAATCTTCGATTTATCGTTGAGTTGCAATTTGGACAATCCTGCCCTGGAATATTATGAAAACACATAATAATGGGTTAATGATATTGCAGAGCAGAGTTTGGCAATCTTTGAGATGCGGCATGCCCAACCAATCTACCAATATTTTTCAGCATGCCGATCCTATCCACCAATTATTACCTGATTTAGTGTGCCACACACAGCAGGACATTTTTGAAACTATCCTATTTCCGTGATAATGCATACAGAGTTAAAGAATGGAGGTCAATAATATATATATATATATATATATATATATATATTTAGTTTTGTGTTATGTATTAATTCTGCATATATAATTTAAAGATATTTATTTCCATAAAAAATAAACAGCATAAAATATAAATATTTCTCCAACAAAAATAAAAATAAAAATTGTACATATATTATGTACTTTTAAACATATTTATGAAAATAAAAAAATGGGCAACATAAAATATAAACAGCTGTAAATTTAAAGATAAATTTACAGCTGTTTTGTAAATTATTGAATGCCATTGCTTGATTTAATCGTTTGAAGAGAGAAAATTATTAATTTGTTTAAATTGTTATCTTTCATATTTTTTCGTAATTCCGTAAATGTCCATAATTCTGAAGATGTTTGTCCAATAATGTCCATTACAAATTCACCAGCTTCTATCCACTTAAAAATTGACAAATTTGGTGAGTGGTGCAGAGTGCCACTGAGAATTGTACAGCTAGCCACATGTGATATTCCTGCCATAAGTTGTCGACCCTTGTTGCAGAGCCTGCTTATCCAATCAGCAGTTCATCAAAAACATTTCGCGTCCTTAGCTCACTGATTCTGTTTTAAGTCTTAGGTCTCAAACAACGCTTCGTACTTTTACACCACAATCGAATGGCGACGTTTGCACTCCACACTGTACATCCATACCAATACTCTAGAACAGAGATCTCGAAACAACGGTACGAGGGTCAACATTGTCCCTCGAACACCTTCGTACTTTGACTACATTGAAAAATTTACCGTCGTAGAGAGTTAGGCGTTAAAGATTAAACTAAAAGTGATAAAAAGAGGTTTGGGTCCAATGAAGTTCTTCTTAAGTGTAAAATTTTTTTTCTAATTTAAGTAAGGTTACACAAGAGCTGCTCATATTATTAACAAAAATAATAGGGAAAGAACATGCACCATATATTCTTTTCTCACCTGGCCTCTACTGAATATATATGGTCGCTACAGGGCGCTTCTGCTGCTTGGTACAATCAGTTGCAGTTATTATGACAAAAGTCGTTACACTATATAAATAAATTTTGAAAATAAACCAGGAAACATAATAACTGACACACGTAATTAAATGGAACTTTTAACAGTAGTCAACCGTATGAGATTTATATCACAAATACATACAATAAATGATGTAGTACATAGATAACTCACATAATGAAATTAAACACTGTAATTATGATTAATGTGGTTTCTGTTGTGCAGTAATTGATAACTGGAACTAGTTTGCAGTTGAGGTTCAAGATTATACCTTTTATAAAAGTGGAAATTATTAGGAGTGGCTTCAAATGTCCAACAGTTAACTTGGGTAGGTAAATATTTTTGTAAATATCATTTCAGAGAATGCTTTTATATATCGATAAATAGCTTAGAAAGCGTGATAAAAAAAAGTCACAAGCAAGTTTATGCAACTGATCACACTGTGTGAGAGGAAGACTTAAAAAATACCATTTATGATGACTTTAATTATTTTTCTTTAAAATTGCGGCTACACTGAAAATCAATTGTTTCCATTTTTAGCTTTGGGAGAAAAGAGTTTGAAAACATTTAAAAAATTGTATATGTCGGTAGCAATAGCATCAAAATCTGAAAAACGAGTCAAAATTTACTTTTAAAGCACCAAAAGTTTCAATTGCAAATTTTATTGAAAATGGAGTCATCTCGCACACCGGTAAATCCTGATACCAAAATCTAAGTGCAATTCAAAACTACAATATGTTGGAAAAATCAAATAGCTAGGCACCAGGCATTTAGCGGAGAATTCAGTGCGGCCCTCAAGTTAAAAGGTTTAGAGAACGCCCACACACAGTTTTAGAATATAAATTCTTAAACTTGTTTACAAAATCACTCACACTTCAAGTAGAAATATTTCTCCGCCAATTTTCTAGAAAGAGGATATTGTTAACTCTTTCTAGAAAAGTACAGTGTATATGTGATTATGTATAAATCCTACACATATGTAATATTAACTGTACAGTGTATATATACACAGAGAGATTTTTGAAACAATGCTTGTTAAATTCTTGTTAAGTGTGCGTGCTATCACGCATTTTATTTTCCAATCATAATACATATCTATAAAAAATTTCATGAAATACCTTAAAATTTTATTTCATGAAATACCTAGCTGTTCTATGGAATAACTGACATATACTTTAATGGTAACATATACATATATTTCATTTCTTACGATAAACATAGGATGAAAAATTCCTTGGTAAAACTAGCAGAAAAAATTATCTCATGGAAATCATGTTTTAAATAATGCTTTAAAACGCAATTTTGGATTTCCATCAGAAAAAAACCTTCAGAAAATGCTTTGAAGCATGAATATTAATTAAAGGCGTTGTCATCTCTTGCATGAATTTTAATTAGGGCATGATGGAAGGGCTCACACCTTTTTTAAACAGTTTTTTTTATTTATACGTATATGTGTATGAGCTTTGAATAATAATGAGATAATTCTTTTAATCTTTTAAGTTCGCACACACACATGTGATGTAGAGTAGTTTTTTTTTCATTTCCTTTATCTTTGGGACAATTACTGAACTAAGTGATTCAGAAGCAATACGAGAAAATTCTCCTGGAAAAAAAAGAGAATAGATGTCTCCGAATTGTTTGGTACAACAGTTGTACCACAGTGGAAGTAATTTTAGAAGGAAAAAAATAATGTGGTATAGCATATGTACCAGCAAGTTTTATAAGTTAACATATATTTCGCTTGCTAAATATATATTGGACTAGCCGTTACCTGCCTGTTTCACTGGGTATTTCAAGATGTTGTACGAATATATACTGTTAACCTGTTAGATTGCATTGAAAAAAAACCATTCTTATAACTATCACCTACTAATTTAAAAAGAACACGATTTGAATTTCTGAAATTGAAGTGGAATTATCTTTTACGCTCCAGTACCTCCTGCCCCCAAAGTGAAAAACCCATTTTTAGTGGATCTCTACTCAACAAAATAAACATGTATGCCAAATTTAAAGTCTAAATCTGATAATTGAGAAACGAAACTTTTGTGTTATCGATATAACCCCATTTGAGAGTGAATTCCCCTAAGACCCATTCTTGACGGATACCAGCTAAAAAAAAAAATCTGCGTACTAAATAAATTTTACTACAGTAGGTCTAGTAGTTTGAAAATGGGATTTATTTTTAATCTATAAGCCCCCGTAACTCCTCACTCCCTCATAAAAGTCGATTTACGTAAAATCATTTCTTAACGGATTTCTATTCTTAAAATTGAGATAATACATGCTTACCAAAATTCAAGTGTGTGAATCTAACTGTTCAAAAACAGGAATTTTTTTTTCTATAAAGCTCCTCATTAAGCCTTCGAAACTTCCCTAGAGGATCTATTTTTATAAAACCAGTTAATGGAGGAACTTTACTCTATGAAAGGAACATGTCTACCAAATTTCAAGTCTGTAGGTCTAATACTTCAAAAGCGGGAAGCCCCCACAACGCATCTTAGGGGGCAATTTTCGCAAAATCCCTTTTGTAGAGGACCTCTATTTTTTGAAAGGAATGCATCTACCAAATTTGAAGGTCTAATAGCTCAGAAACTGAAATATTTATCTAAAGCGTTCCTTAAGCTCTCGTCGATTACCGCAAAATCCGTTCTTAGTTTATTCTTACTAATTAAAAGAAAGTTGCCTTCCCCCCAAGGTTGTAGATTCAATAGTTCAAAAACATGAATACTTATCTATAGCTCCCCTTATGCTCCCACGACACCCCTTAGCGGTCAATTTCCTCAACCCCCCTTTTATAGCGGACTTTCAAAAAATGAAAGAAACGTGCATACCAAATTTCAAGTTTTTAGGTTCAAATACGGGAATATTTATCTATAGCGCTTAAGCCATACAAAGCCTCTGCAGGTTTGATTTTTGCAAAACTTTTATTGTAAAGGGCCTTTACTCAATGAAAGGAACGTGCCTACCAAATTTCAAGTCTGTAGATCTAATAGTTCCGAAGATATTGTGATGAGTGAGTCTCTTTTGTCCTTTATATATATAGATTTTGCTAACGCGTTCTGTGGAATTAAGATGATGAATTACAGTGACCATTGTGTTTTATAAAAAGAAATTAAGTCTTTCATCTGCTGCATACTTTTTGAAATACACATTTGACGATAATGTATAATAAATATCTAAATAGGACTTTTGATGTATGAATGTAGCTTGTGGAAATGCGGTTAAAGTTGATTATATGTATATATTTTTTCCCGGAAATATTTGAATCAGATCTAGAGGCCGAGTTTTTATTCCAGATGTGGAATGAAGAAACATAGAATAATATACCTTATAAATGGAACTCTTTCTCAAAGTTCTCAGATTGTGCGAAAACGAGTAGTGAGAATTATTAACTCAAGCATCATCTTGTCCCCTTTATCACGTCTTAAATTACAAAGTCTAGGGATTGCTTTAATGTACTGATTTAAGTTTTCACGACAAACTACAAACTACTTTTCCAAGCGGATTCGTTAACTCAATCATCACAGTCGCCATCTCATGGCCCACGATTTTCAATTTAAACCAAGGTTTATTCAACCTAAAACAGCTTCCGTTATTCTTGCGTTATAACGGGGGAAGCTGTTGCATACAGAACGGGTCCTAAATTCAATACTTATTTGGAAGTTATGAAAGAGGGATCTCAGTTTCCAATCCTTTAATCCTTTAAGGGCACAAAGCTAAAATACACTTTTCTGTGATAAAGTACTTGATAAATATATGTAAAGTTCTCATCCCCCTATAAACATTATTTTTAGTCACAAAAAAAAATATCTGATCAAGGGTTTTTTTTCCCTTGGTGGTGGCTAGACGTTATAGCCACTGCCCACTTAAGACATTTAACTTACTTTTCAGGACAGAGAAATAATTAATCATATTACAATAAACTTTTTATAAAAAATTGACATTTATGTAATAACTATTTCAATAACAATTAAATACAAAGTATGAGTGTAATTAAATAATAATAGAATAATTGTACAACATAGGATACTGACTAAGAATATATATAGAATACTTAGAATATATATTGAAATTGATTTATATCCACATTTTATATTTTATTTAATTTTAGTATAAAAGGTTAGAAATGAAATAAAGTAATATTTTTGAGAATTTAAATTAGTTATTTCACAAATTTGATGAACTATTTACTGAGGAACTTTAAAATATGCAAACGTTTTTCCGAGCCGAAAAGCTGCAATGAAAGATTTTCAAACCCGAGAATCTTGTTCCACATATTGTAGACAAAGTTTGTTTTTTATTTTCGACCCCCAACATTTTCACATGACTCTAAGTGTGGAGAAAAGCGAAAATCTCTAGGTCATTTTTCTGTTCTATGTGGGCACAGTGGATAGAGCCTCTAGACACACATAAAAACTTCCCAAAAAAGAAAATAAAACCTTTTTTTTAATCGCAGATTTGCTTAATTCATTCAGATGAGAGAAAAGTATACTTAAGAAATGTCGAAATTTTTTTCAAAGATCAGAAATATTATTTATAGTAATCAAAATACAATTTGTAGATTTACACCGAGAAACACTATTTTTAATTACCCTTCAGGGGACACGAAATGCAAAAAAAGGTATCGTCCTGCCATCTGTATTGATTCTTATGCGTTTTAGCTTCAATTAACTCATGTGGATGGACTAAATATCCATCACCCGCTTGGAGAAAAGTTTTTAAATATGTGGCTGGACGTATTTGCCAATGCCCGCTAAAGGGTTAAGAGACTCAAAATTGTGAGGTTTTTTATCAGAATAAATCTAGTGTTACTCATGTGCAAGTATGTCAAACTTTCAATCTACAACGAATATACTTGGAGCTTTAAACTTGAAACTTTAAGCTTTGAAGCTTTTTTATTGAAATATTGAAATTTAGTTTTTAAAATTTCTAATTCTATATAATTTCTGATAATGATCCACAATATTCGCCAGTGAGATATTACTAGTCGTATTGAAAAATAAAACTATCACATCCATTTCTCTACCAATAATAGTGAAATTTCAATTGCCGATAATAAAATACCACGTCATTACTTCTCTGCAGTTTTGATTGCATTTTGGGCGCCTTTATCAAAAACAGATGGTAATAATCTAAATGAAATATCGGTAACGAATATCGTTGCTTCCAAGAAAAATTGAAGGATTTTTGACACGTAAAAGATATATATATATAATAATTTGGTTGATAATACTATTCGGTACCAGTTATAAAGTCTACCTGTAATACATCACACTATGAACATCATAAACACTATGGTACAAAACACAAAGAACTGTATTGTTATACGATGAAATTTTAAAGAAAGAAAAACTTTGAACATAACTATGTACAGCATGATTTTTACTTTTTAGAAATTGGCCTGTGGTTAGAAATGAATTTGACATGTTTTCTGTTGAGTGACGTTGATAAAAAAATAATTTTATTTTATATTACCTGAGGGGTTCATTCGACGTGACAGCCATATTTAGTGTAAAGTTCTGATTGGAAATCGGACAGAAAAGTTTTGCAGTTTCTAACAAATTCCTCTTTATTTAAGTTGCTTTCTCTGTATACTTCGTTTGTATTATATTTTTTATTTGGCCTAAATATGCTTTTAAAAGCGATCTCACAACAACTGATTATCAAGGAAAAAGAGCCCTTAAATCATATTGTTTTGTTTTAAAGTTCGAAAAATGCAAATTAATCCATTATTTTTATTTATAACTGACTATTTTTTCAACAACAACAAAAAAAAAGTTTATTTTGTTTTTAAAGCTGAAAAAATGATGAAAAATGCATTATTGTTTTTATTTCTGTTACATAGAATCAAGTACAAAAAAATAAAAAGTAAGCATCAAGTATAATAAATAATAATTATGATCATTAGTCCATTTTTTAATTTTCTATATCCTAAGCAATTATAATAATTATGCAGCATATATTTTTCACAACAATACAAAATTGAAGAATATATTCAATGAATCCTGATAAAAAGCTTTCATATTCATTTTTTTTATAATTGGTATTTTAACATATCTTTAAATAGGTCTTCTTTTGAAATTTTAAAAATTGTTATATAGCAAGTTCCTCTTTTGGCTTGTAACGATGTTGAAAACATGTAATCCGAGCAGTGGAAGCTTATGCAAAGACACTGAGGAATTGTAGCTTCCTCTTTCACGCGATATTGCAATTAGTATTAAATAAAGCGATATTTTCTTCTTTTAATTCTTTCATACCGGGGCAATCAAATATATTTTGGAATGAACAGGCGGATTATATCGCAAGATCTGTCACAAAGTCTTATGTTTATATCGACTGGACTGCCTCACAGAGGACATCAATAAAAATATGTCAAGAGAGAATTAAAAAAAAAAAAATGACAACTTCCATTCAAGCAAATATTTTGAAAATTTGGGTAATATTCCAGACATTGATACCACTTCTAATTGAACAAATATAAAAGAAGAGAAGAAATTCTCTGTATACTCGAATCTTCAGTAAAAAGATCATTACTCCAGGACTTAGGAAAAGATTTGAATTATTAGACAGTGTCATTTGTAGCACTTGTAACTGTTTAAATGACTTGGATCATACATTGTTAAGCTGCAGAAAATATACACATCCTCGAAATCATCTCAACTATTTTCACAAAATTTGTAAAGCATTCGCCTGTGGGTCATGCCGTACTTCTTAAGTTATCTTCGTGAACTAGGGGTGTGGGAGTGAATGAAGAACCAGGCGTTGCCATAATCTTAATATCTCTTTATTAAGATCTTAACTTAAACATTATACAATGATAATATTTATATTTAAACTTAGCGGATCTGAGGTGAGAAACACACAATACGTATTACCAAATAAGCGCGATCCTGACCACTATAATTATTTTACCACCTATTCTTAAGCCGCAGTAAATACACAGTTCCTAATATTAACTTGAATGATCCTACCTCTAAATCCTAGGTAGCAGCAACACTCTCGAATGTTCAATGTAATTTCCTTATTTCGTGTGGAATGGTATCCACCTTGCTTAAAGGCACTTTCAAGGATAGACACTGGAATATTGGCTTACTTCAGCTTACACGCTTAAACTCCGACTAGCATAATCACTTACCAAAAGGCCACACGCTTACGGTAAACTTCTGCTATTTAAAAGGTTCCTAATTTGAATAATCACGCTTCGCTTCTGGATTTGGTTAGAAAGGATTTGCCTTTTTCGGCCTCAAAGAATTCAAGAGGAAAATTTATAGAAAGCGCGATGTTAGCCCGTCACAAATTGATCCACATCGCAGCATCACTTTCAAAGATTTATTGGAGAAAGCTGTGTCAAATAGATCCACATTTAGATTTTTTGTTTAGAAAAAATATATATATATATTTTAATATCTATTAATTTATAATTTTTTTTGAGGATAATAGCCTATGTTGCTTTACTTCCCTCTCAATAAAAAATAAAATAAAAATTTTTCTTAGCTCTTAAACCATATATAATCTTTGAGCATAATACTAACTACCACATTCACTAGTTCACGAAAAAATTACAAAAATCTTTGTATGGAATTATGTATTTCATAATTTCCTGTTGTAACATATATACATGTATTGGTACTTACATATTATCACAACCATATTAGTGACCTTGACGATAATTACGTACAATCGCAATCACAGTGGCGACATCGAATAAAATTTCACGAATTCTAAAAACGGAATATGAAGCGTATAGTCTAAAAATACTATGGGAAAAATAATAAGTAATTATAATTAAATAATAATAAAAAAAGAATAACTAGTTTTTATAATTTAATTTTATTTGTTGTATTTTATTATACAATAATAATTATTATTATAATATATTATTATTATTATTATTAAATTAAGAATTACGTAAATACCAGAATTGCTTTCTTGTAGTCAAGGTTGTCATTTCAACAAATGGTTAGACTTAGAATGGCAGGCAAGCGGAGAACTATGAAATGAAGCACATTGTTGTCAATTCAACGCCTACGACACATACGAAATCAGGGTTGCCCATCTGATGAATTACCCTAAAAGCTGGCATGGTTGTGGTAGTGCGTAAGTACCTATGTGGTAAATAGAAAAGCTGCATATTAAGTTGAGTGAACACTGTCCCTCATAAAGAGCATGACTGTTATTGTGAAAATGAAATTAATGTTTCTTTTTGATTTATTTTGCGTTTAATTAAATTCTTTGTATCATATTTTTAAATGTGTCAAATACTGGATTACCATATTTATAGCTCTTTTCTTTAATTCATAGTTTTTTCTATACTTTTACAGCACAGAAAAATTAATATCTTAACCATGACATTTTGAGTGCCGAAGGAAGATAATTTTGTTGGGATATTAACTAAACAATATACACATTGTATTTAGATATATGTTTTTTTTTCTAGTTTTTAGTAATTAAAAAATTCCGCCACAGAAGCTGAATCTGAATTTCCTGATTAAATTTACAATGCCGCACTGTTATTAAAATTTTATGGACATCAATTCGCCATGAATAATGAATGTTGAGTGCTAGGAATACTTAAGTTCCTCTGACTCTAGCACAAAGTTGTTTGGAAAATGCTTGTCTTATAGTGTCTGTTATATCTCTTGAGAATTACATTACCTTTGCGGCTTTGCATTTCGTAAAAGTAGACAATTATCTTCGGCTTTCGCGAGTAAATTTTGTAAGCCTAGAACAAATTAAAGACGACTAGTTTTAGCTGTTGAAAAATGCAGCTAGTTTATGTTGCTATGTTAGACTCCTGCTACTACAATCAACATCATCAATACAATTACGCTACTTTAATATGTTTGATAATAAACTTATCCCTTACTTACAGCTTAATTTGAATATATTTTTCGTTCCAAAAACACGACTCTTTCAGTATTGTTGGCTTACGTAATCATCTCTTATTCCAGAGTACTTATTTTAACTGTTTTGCGGTGTACTTCTTAAGATTTTGTACATTTTTTTCTTCTAAATTTGTTGCTCTTCATCTGCCTCTTATTTTACAGTATTAAGTTCAAGGACAAATTTTATTTTCAATTCTATTTCAAGTCTTTTTAAATAAAAAATTTCAATGAGGGCACCATTGAACTGAATTAAGTTAGTTCAGATGTAACCATTGTTCAATGTAGCCAATTGTTTGAAAATTATTTATTATAACACACTAACTGCAAAATATTTTATAGGCCGTGACTTTTCCCATTTTATAATAGCCAAAATTTTATCTTAAAAAATGAGAGTTTAATTTGTTAATTGAAATGAATAAACAGAAGCCCAGTGGCTGAGTGGTAGCATATCGAACTTGCACGCCACAGGTCAGGGGCTCAAACTCCGGCCTGGGAAAGGTCGACTCAGCCTTTCATTCCTTTAGTGGGTTGATAAATGAGTACGAAGCTTACCAAACACTTGGAGTTTCGTGTCAGATTGACAACTTGATCGGAACATCTGCTTATGCGCCTCAGTGCCCAAGGTTATGAGAACTGAGAGGGGCACAGTAGACATAGATCCTCTATGGATAGTTGCACCAGTGAGTTTAGTTTAGTTTAAAGTGAATAAATGATTGTATCTTCAATGAAGATTTCGAATTCAACATGAATTACTAATTAAAAATCCCTTAAAAATATTTTTTTTTATTTATTGTACTCAAAGAATAAATAGTACTTTTTTTCTTGTTAACTTAAATTTGTGAAACTTTAATGTGAGTAGTTACTGATTGTAATTCATTGCGAAATAGTTCTTATGCATTTTTGTTTTTCATAAATTTGCTGGGTACTTATGTACTATACTGTCGACGAATTTCGTCAAATCAAAAAACGCCGCTCTTCGTATGTGCCAACAAAATCAGTGTATTTGTATTGTATGAAAAGTTTTTCACTATTTTGGCTACATACAGTGATACTTGGCGATGCCAATTCATTCGACAAACTGGTCGACGGTATAATACACAAGTACCATTTCCTGAAATATATTTTTTGGATGCAATTTTGATTTGAAAACTCAATACATACTCTTTTCAAATAAAATTGTTTATGACAAATAAATCATTAATAAGTGCTTGCAAAACTGTATATCAAATATTATTGTATACCTATGCCAAAGATTAAAAGGAAAAGATATGCAAGAGATTTCCATTTATACAATTGCTATAGTATTCCTCCCCGCGCAGCTGCATGAGTTACTGATTGCAGATTATACTATGAAATGAGTCTTTTAATGGCTGCATGAGGTGATTTTTGTCAAGCTGCAGCCACTGTATTATGAAGTTCGTCTAAAGCAGGGGTGGGCAGACTTTTCCAGGGTACGGGCTACTTCTAATTTTTTCAAGGTGTGTTGGTCCTCCCAATGGCGTAGGTGTAGTGAGCTAAAAGAAAGTATACGATATAGTTGGACCTCCATTTTACAAACCTCTATTTTACGAATTCCTCTATTTAGAGAACTTTTTCCTGGAATCAAAAACATTTTACGATTTTCTTCGTAAAATTACCTCCAAACAGCGAAGTGCATTTTCTATTCAACGAAATTTTCTCTTATGATTCGATTTTTTTCTATCATATTTTTTAAAACACCGTATTTACTCACATCTAAGACGCA
>BMAV01023102.1:159059-196792 GCA_019973955.1 Trichonephila inaurata madagascariensis | reverse complement strand
CCCCCCCCCCCCCAATGTCTGAAAATCGGGCGCGACTTAGAATCGAAGAGAAAAAAAAATTGTTGGATGAGGTATATAGAGCAATTATACAGCTCCATGCATGTATTTAAGAGTTTATAATACTGATAAGATAATTAATATTCACTTCTTATTAGTTTTCCTTTTAAATTTATTTTAATTTTGTAAAACTGGATATATATCTCGATAAACCGTTTTAGATTATTTTTCAATTGTAACAAAAACTCGTTGAGAATTTGGGGCGTGGCTTAGAATCAATGGCGGCTTAGATTTGAATAAATACGATATTTCCGGACTTTCGTATGATGGAATGATTATTAGGTCTTAATGAAGGCGGTCACCCCAAAATGTCTTGGCGTTCCACCGGTCGATCGCGATCGACTTAATGCTTACCACGGGTTTAGAGCATGTACCGAACAGTCAAAGACGTAGCACATGTGTTCAGTGGAGAAAAAGTCCAGCGAGTTTATTAGTTGTTTATGTCTCTTCTAATCTGTTTTAAATATAAATACGTGCATTTTTCATCTAGAATTTTAATTTCACACACACATTAGCGATAAGGATATACGTATTAATTACATACAGGCAACTTAACCAGTTGAGTACCATATAACTCGTAGTGGATACATGCTACGTAAAGGGTAAAATCTCATTGTAATCTCATGTGGATACATGACTTAATTAGGTGTATAACCAGTGTAACCAGCACAGGAAACATTATAAGGAAGATTTTCTTTTATTGGGATTGTGTAGAATGACAAAAGTTAAGTTACAAAATGTCTGGGTTACAAAAAATTAGGAAAATTAAAGTTAAAATTACAAACCTTTGTGGTACTGCTCAAAAGGTTCTTTGGAACTGAAAGGTCTTGCACATGCATTACATAAGTTTATTGTCATTTTCGTTCCTCCATTTCTTCATCTTCTTCCTCACAAATAAATAAATCCGAATCATAGTCTCTGTCGTATTCGTAGGTTTTCAGCAAATATTCTCATTCAGTATCACTTTCGTCGAAATCCAACGACAATGGTATATTGGCAAGAAAAAGTAAAAATAAACATACTAACAAACTTAAGAAAGCGAAACGAAACATGAACGAGCGTGCACATTAGCTAGTGTCAAAAGGAAAAATGGAACGTACGTCGTAATGTCAAGGTCAATATCCTCAAAAATCCCAGATTTCTGGGAATACTAGAAATTGCATTTTTGTAAGCATAGGGCTTACCCTCTCGAGAGGACGAAAAAGTTGATTCTTCGTTTCATCGATTTTTCCCTGGAAAGTGATTTTTGTTCAGAAGCGATGTACAGTTTAAAAATACATGATAAATGAAACATATATTGAATTTTTAAACATCTTCAAAATAATTAAGCAATTTACCTGATAAGAAATCAATTCAATAAGCTTCATGGCTAGCTGTGTCATGTCATGATTTCACCAAAGATTCACTTTGCATTGATCGGAATTGACTTTTAAAATCCTCGTATGGTGTGGTCTGAAAAGTAGAAGTTTTCAAATAACGTCCTTATCACTTAATCTTGTGTCAGTTGCCCTCACGTAGCTCTTGAACGATGTTTTTTCATATTGAACAGTTAAAAGAACTAATTAATAACTTTTTGATATAATTGTTCTTTACTAAATTTTGAGGGAAAAATCTAAAAAAAATTTTATTGCTAGATTCGGATAAAAAGTGTGTTTATTACAATAATTTTTTTTAGCCGTGAAAGAAACCCTTTTCACCTTTTGACATAAAAATTGTAATCAGGTAATTGGATTTGTACGGTAATAATTTGTATATAAAGATCATTAGTTTTTCATTAAAAATATTTGTTTAATGTTATATAATCTTTAAACGCTTTTTGGTAATAATATATACACGAATTTTTACATTTTTTTGTAGCCCACGAATTATTCTTCATTAAACTCAGGTTTTTTAACTAAAATATATAGAATTACAGTTTTGAAATAAGTAATTCAAACATATAAAAAAAAAATGATTTCTTTCTCTTCCTGAATTTTTTTCTTGTCTTTGGTGTGTAAAATCTGGTTTTATCCTGCTGGATAGTAACTTAAATTGGTATTTACCTATTATCGCAACCATATTGGCGACAATATGAAACGAAGCCTATGGTTGCCAATTCAGTGCGTACGACACATGCGTAGTTGAGGTTGCCAACTTGACGAGTTATCTTGGACCGTGGCGTTGTTGCGATAGTACTTTGTGAGAGATATTACCCTTCAATTAAAATAGCCTTAATTAAATTACGCGGTAAATCCACGCAGTTAAGCATCTTCGTTATATGACTACATAATGATTTAGAGTCTAGACAAGAGCTATTAAAAGAACTCCAAGTCATAATAAAGCTTATAAGAACTAAGGACGGAGAGTATAAATTATGTGATCATATCTTGGAGCGGTATCTTTTATGATCCTGTAATGTGATAAATTTCAATTAAGAATTAAACCTTTGAGAAATTCATTTTGAAATAAGTTTTTGAATATAAAATTTTTTTATTTGATAAGTCGAAATTTCGAACTATGTAAATTGAATTATAATTCAGTGGAAAATTTTGGTTCAATTCCAAAACGTACTTTTCGAACAATATTCAAAATGATTTGAATTTTACATTAACGGCATTGGCAACCAACACCTTTACTTAATTTTAAGCAGCTGCTATCCAAAGTCTAATTTGACAATTGTGAAGTCACTTTTATGATTTAGATTTTCTAAACTGAGTAATGTGGAAGTTGAGGGAGTGAGCTATCAGTTAAAAGATCGTTTTTAATCATTTGATTGGGGCTTAGTATTGAAAACTCCATTTTCAAAAACCTTGTGTAACTCTATAGGGGTATTAATTCAAATTGAATTAAATTATCTAACTACTTTCGGAACCATAATTTTAAAAAAAGGGGATAAATGGATAATTTTCGTGATGTTTGTTTTGTTATAAAATTGTTTTAAGGACATTATGACAAATTTTTTATTTAAATACAATATTTTGGCAAAAAATTAACTTAGAATAATCTGTTTTCAAAATGTTCTCCTTTTATAAAAAATGCTTCTATAATAATAATATGTGTGTTGCTTATATATAAAGACTTCTCCAGAGAGTCTGAACTAGGAGTTTTAAAAAATTCACATTAGTTTCAGAATTACCACCAATTGAAATAATTATCGGCGTTTTTTTCTTAAAATTTCTCCCTCTGTTGTAGTATAATATGGATAAATCCACTTCTAAGTTATATATTTCAAAAATTCTAGTTGAGCTTCTGTACAGAGGTCTGAGCTATATATAGGCAAAATATTATTATAATAGACACATTTTCCATAAAAGGAGAACATTTTGAAAATTTGACATTCTATGTTCATTTTTTTGTCAAAATATTGTACTTAAATAATTTTTTATTGTAATAATTTTCTTTTCTTTCTTAATTTTCTTTTTCTTTCTTTCTTTCTTCTTTTCTAATCTAAGTGACTCTAAATATCATAAATATTAACCATTTATACGCTTTTGCAAAATCACGGTTCCGAACGTACTCGGGGGATACCTTTAAATCACATACTTCAAGTATGAATAGGCAGAGCATTTTTCTGATGTAATTTATATGATTTTACTCAAACCAAAAAAGAGATAGTTAACTTTGAAATGGGCTCAATTCATGATGGTCACATGATCCGAGAAACACATGTTCTCCGTTGATTTCAAAATAGACATTAAATTAATTGTACTTGTTGTTCTATATGTGTAGAGTTATAAATTTTATATTTGAGTAAAGATGTTTAAATGTTGGAAAATTAAAAATAATATACATATATAATTTTTTATGCATGTATTTTAAAATAAAATGCACTTTGTATATTATTTGCTCTATTATTGTTGAGAAATATGTACTTTTTAAGAGAAAGTATTTCGTCAAAAAGCAAAAGTTGGCAACAACGAAGTGCATCAACTGCGTAACATCGAAGTGCATCAGTGGCGTAACGTACATTCCGCAACCCCTGTCAGGAGGAGGGAGGGGCAGGGTTCTAGGGGGCCCAAAACTTGACTTTGCAGGGGGTTGTTCCAAATGTTCTAAGTTACGCCCCAGATCAACTGATTAACTGGACATTTTAAGGTTCACTTTACTCGAAAAACTGTATAGGTAGCGCGGCCAGCTGAATGTTAAAAAAAAGCACGTTTTTGAAATGGTTGGCTAGAAACACGTGTTTATCATTATCATGTGACAATGACGTAACATGAATTTAACCCATTAAGATCATGATAAAAATAGAAAAAGTCTCAAGTGAGTGAGACAGTGTTTATTAACATTGCATTAATTTTGAGCCACGGTCAAGTGACGAGGACGACACATGAGTTGGCATCCTACTCTTCTAGCTACTACGTCACAGATTTAACGAGCTTCAGCGCCTCTACACGGCGGGTATTCAGGAGCACTAATGCTCGAACTTATAAGTTCGTGACCATGACCACTAGATTAACACGGCCAATGCAAACATTTTGGATTGAAGTCAAATTATGTAATAGTAATAGAGGACCATTTTTTAAAAAAAAAAAAAATTTATTGTGAATAATTCAATATCTCTTTAATTAAATTTATGATGATAAAATAAAAATGAAAATGTACTAGTTCTCTCTGGTTTAAATAGTGGTTTGATATTGCCGTAGAAATGTCGTTAATACATTTTTTGGGGGTTTTGTTTCAAAATATCCCAAAAAGATTTATACTTTTAATTAATGTCATATAAATTTTTTTATTTATTTCGAACATAATGCAGCCACTATAAACTAACTTTAATAGTTACTATAGTGACGCATAATTATCGAAGAAAAATAAACTAAAATGTATCTTTTCGTAAATATTCCGTTAAAATTAATACATTTACTTTTACCCAAGGCATAATCCACTTCTTTTTGAAAAAAAATTCATTTTTTTACTCTTCAATTCCTTCATTCATTAAATTCCAAATTAATTTTTATATTAAATTTCACACTTAAATGTTTATCCATGTATGCTTTCAATCATCATCTTCAAAAAACTTCGTGTTTGTTAAATTAAGAGCTTGTAAATCAATTATTTAAATAAAAGCTATTAAGTTTTCGGTATTTCTGAATTCTGGAATGTTTTTAGTTAATCAAAAATAAGGATAGATTTCGCAATCGAATCTTAAAATGAAGTTTTTTTTTTTTACAACTGTTACCTTTTTTGTAATTTAAATACGCCTTTGTAATTATATATTTTTTCTGTATATAAATAAAAATAATTCATTTATATTTGAAATTTTAAGAATCTATCGGGACAATAAAAGTCATGATTGTATTTTTTCAGAATATCTTTTGATAAATGTGCAAAAATATTTGTCTTTTTTTATGCATTTGAGGCATGCTTTTTTGATGCACTATTACTAACGGGATGGTTTTCCCAATTTTCTGCTTCAGCTTCACAAACAACAAAAGAATAAAGAAAATAAGAAGAATGAGAATCATTTTCACACAGAAGTGCTGACGCATGCTATTGAAAGCATTCCCGAACAAATTTATTTAAGCTATCTTCCGTGTTTTAATCAATAGTTGAAGAACAAACATTCTCTTTTATTGGTAAAGATGCTTCCTAGTGTAATTGTTGCCCCTGAATTATTTTGTCCACCATAAATCGATGCATAGTAAAAAGCATCATAGGGAAGATGGTATGAATAGTCTTGCAACGAAACTAGTGGTTCTTCTCCTGAGAAATTTTTTTTATTTTGTTTTTTTAAAAATTCATAGTGATTGAAAAGCTTGCATTGATTTTAGTAAGAATATTTTGATCTATAGAAACTATTTTTATTACTACACACGTTTTATGTTATAAAATATAGTTCTCTAATTAAATTTCTTTTATTTATTTTGAACTAATTTTCAAATGATTATTTAAATTATACAATAATTATAGATATTATTTTGGTTGAAAATTCTCTTCCATATTTTTATCGTCGCTTTAATTCAATACATATATTATTCATGTAATTCTAATTTTTCTGATTACATAATTTATTTGCTGATATATAATCGTCTGATGTTAAAGTTACCTTGCTTAAGTTGGCATCTTTTTTAATTGTTCTAAACATGTTTTTTTCAGTTGGAGAAAAGAATTGTAATACATATTCAACGCTGGTTGAACTTAATTGGTAATTAATTTTGTATATTTTTGAGATATTATCATTCATCTGGAGATCTTTGGATCATTTGAGAAATTATAAAAACAAAGGGCGTCTGTGGAATAAACCTTGGCTACTATTATTCAGTATATTTACTTATATCAAGAATAAATCTTAATAAATAAGATATGAACGGTTTGACACTTAAAGGTTAATTTATCAAATTGAAGAGATCTTTTATTGTGATGAGTGTATCTTTAACTTACCATCTTTAACTTTATTTTTTAACATAGTTTCTGTCTTTTCTGTTTAATTTCTAAATGATAAATAAGGTGCTATCGGAGTGCTACGCACCAAGTTGTTTCTGTTCGCCAAAATGGGCGATAACATTACAATATGATTACCTTGATATTTTTATCATGTGGTAGTGTGTTTGCCATAGTAATGATGTATATTATAGTGAATGTTTAGTGTTTTTTTCCGCGTTAACCTTATTAATTTCGAACAATTTTAATTTGATTTCTTTAAAAATGTAATCCTTTTCATTGCAATCATTCTTCAAGCTGCTGCTTCAGTCTTTTGTTGTATTTTGTGGATATTTCTAATATTTGGTAAGTTCCAAAATAAACTTTTAAAGAATATGAGAGCAATGCCTTTATTTATATTGCTTCAAACTACGCATTTCCATTTAATTTTACTTTTAACTAATGCATTTTTATTCCTTGTTCGATGAAATTCATTAAAAGAGCCCTCAGTTTTTGGAATATTGCAACTTATCAGCAATTAATATAATTGATATTAATTTTTAATTAGTTTTAATATGCGTTATGTAATTATTTTATTTATTTATTTTATTGAGAACATTTATTGCCCCGTGCACCACAAAGTATCACACGGGGGTTTACATAGAAGTAAGCGTGAAGCACACATCACAAAAAAAAAAAGGATTACAGCACAAACATCCATGTCTTACCCGCGATTCAAACCCAGACCCTATGGCACCGCAGTCAGGGTCATTAACCTCTATACCGGATGGGCGACTAATTACTTTGTAATAATGTAATATAATTATGGAAGCCTAGTGGCTGAGTGGTTAGTGCATCGCGATTCTACACAATAGGTCCGAGACTCAAACTCCGGCCTGGGCAAGGTTGACTCAGCCTTTCATCGGGTCGATAAATAAGTACCAAATTGGCTTGGAAACTTAACACTGGGGGTTTCGCATCAGACTTACCACCTGACCGGAACATCTACTCATGCACCTCAGGGCCCAAGGTCGCATATACTGAGTTGGGCACACTACGCCTTGGCCCTAATGGGCTAATGCGTCACTGAGCTAATATAATTATAATTATATATAATTATTATTATAGTATATTGATATTAATTACTCATTGATATTGGTTATTTTCAAACTATTCCTATGTTTTTTTTATTTGAAATATATTTCTAAACAGTTTTTTAAAATCATTTAGCTTACGATTTGTTACAAATAGGCCGCCATTTTGGATTCCATATCACTTGACAACAAGCACTGCTTGGCGCCATTGAAGAACCGCGCCAAACAGCACTTGTCGCGTAGTACTCCGATATCAAATTAGTTCCATAAATTAATTATGAGCATAATTTTGAAAAAAAAATTCATTAAAATTTCTTTGTTGTGGAAAATTTAATAAATAAAAGTTACGCCAGTATAGTAAATCACTCAATGTATTTTACATATTATTTAGTAGCACAAATTAGTAAAATTTTTGAACCTATGATTGATGTAAGTTATGTAGGATACTGAATGAAACAAATGTTTAGAACTATTCCTATTCGCGGTAACGTATTTAAAATTTAGACGTATTGCCATATTTTAAAACAAGAATAGGTGTACAAATTTAAAATTTGATGTAAAAATGACTTTCAATTCTACAATGTATCTTTGGGTAATTTAAGTAGAGAATATATGAATATATAAAAAACACAGTAAAACTACATTGCTCTTTATTAACGATATAATTGAATGGAGAACTTATTTTATGTTTATATATTTATAGTAAAGTTATTTGTATTATATAATCCTAAAAGAGAAATATTTCGATAAATATGAAAAATTAGAAAAAAAGATGTAAATAAAATATTCAAAGTGAAACTACAAATATATATTTAATGCAAGAGTTTCCATTTTGAAATTCATTTATGCATTCTTATATATAACATTTTCTTTCTCTTATATAAGCTTAATTTACACAATCTTAACTTCTTATATCTGTCTTAACGCATACTTTAAACCTTTTAGTGGATGAAATATGATAAATTGAAAAATAAGAAATCCTTTGTTTTCTTTCATTGTTGATAACATGCAACAATTCCGGTTGAAAAAAAGCGAACTAGTATTTTTGTCTTCAATGAAAAATAAAAATGCAGAAATATATGTTAAATATTTATGTTATTGTTCAATGTAAAAAAAAATTGTAAATAAAATAAGTGTGCAGTCCAAGAATTGAACTAATTTTGAATCTCGTCAATAAGTGTAAAAATAAATCTAAATGAATCAATAAGACTTTGTACTAAGCAAATAATTTCATTCAAAATGTCCAGATATTTCTATAAAGTAGCCCAAATAATAAATATTTCTAATTGCAAAACTACTTTAACTGCTGTAATTCTTTTATACACATTCCCAGAAAACAAGTAAATGTATTTCATAAAAAGGAACTAAAAATACAATGTTCGTGATCTCTCAAAAGCAGCAACAACACAAAAAAATATTTTTAATTCATCATAGTGATATTTAATTTTTATTTCAGAAATAAAAAGCAATTCAATCTAATAAGTGAAAACAATTTCTCCGGCCATATTAGCACAAGTTAGCTCATTTATTCAAACATACAATTTGAATAAATAAAATCGGTTCAAGCTTTTTTAAGCAGCAAACATGGAATTTTTTTAGGAAAGCAAATAGTTTTTAATTACGAAAGTAAGTTGAATTGAAAAATTTAGCTCTTTTGGAGGTATTTTTAGCTCGATTAATTTTTGCATAATGGACATTTACCTAAAGAAAAAGGAGTAAATAGAGAAAATTCAAAGACAAAGAGCAAGAAAAAATTATACCAAGAATTAACATTGCTTGGGGAAACGGTTATATTCAGGGCTTATTTTTAAAGTTAACACAGTTTTAATGAAAAGAAGATAGGTATGAAAGAAATGAATGTGAAAGGAATTTCAAAACCAGCTACCTGCATGTCTATAACATGAATTAATTTTTCTGGAGATACTTAACGAAAAAAAATATTTATTTATTTCAATCGTTGTTGTTTTCTTTGTGCAGGTGTCTCAAGTTCACTTACTAGTTTCTTTGTATTTGGATATGCATTTTTTTGTTTGGCATTAAAGATGTAAATCATCATTTTTCTTTTTATATATGTTATAAGTGAACTTTTTTACAAGAATGAAAATTGAATTTGCCTAAAGCAATTAAGATTTTATAAATCTAAATCGGCTGATAGCAGTTTTTTTAATCGAAGCCTTTTATTAGTCGATAGGTTAAGCCTTTTTTAGAGTTAATGTGATCATGAATAAATTGAGAACATTAAAAATTACAAATGTCTAGTTTATTTTGTAGTAAAAAGAATTTCATTTCGAAATAGCGTTTTTCTGAATTTAATTTTATTATTTAAATTATTTACCCCTACAGAATTAAATCTTGTCGATATTCCATCGGAAAAAAATATTTAGAAAGATATTAGAACACAAAAACATCTGCTCTTTTATTTTTTAATTTTTGAATACGAGAATTTTTAAATTATAGAGTAATATGGATTTAAAAATAAGAGCATATTAAAACGAAACATTTTAATTTTGTTTTCAGCAATTAGAATTCAGAAAATGGGAAACATTTGCAGCATATGCTAAAATAGGAATAAAACTCAAATTTTAAACATTAACTAATTATCTTATAATAATGGAAATGGAAAGTGAAAATAAAATTATAGCTTTTCACATGTTGTGGTCTATTAAGGCCCATCTCTTTCTCAATAGTAATCGAAAGCTGAAATCGATTTAGGAACAATAAGCCAGGCAAACTGGCAATAGACTCTACGTTTGCGCAGTGGAACTGTCGAATTGCTTTGAAACTCAATAATGACGAATAGAACGATATTCTGATGGAGAATAGAATTGAATATTTTGTTCTACTAGGAATGTATTCAGTCATTTTATGGAACACTATTGTAGAATTTTCGTGTTCTTATCTATATAATTATTATTTAAAGTATATCAAATGTATAGTATCTTCACTTTAATTTAGATGTTTTTTTTAATAATAATTTATTAAATTATAATCTTAAGCTTTTAATGTTAGATGGTTTTGTGTTTAAAAATAAATTGCATTTCTTCTTAAAACCCCACTAAATATTCTCTGAAATCTTCTATGTTTTATATCTAAATTGCATTTCAAGTTCTCTATTGTGAAACGTGTGTATCACAAAATAATTGAATTAATTGTCTGACTATATCTTGAGCACTAAAACGTGGGTTTGTAAATCAAGCATGAATTACAATTACCTATTCACATTTACATAAATTTACTAAAAATTCCCTGCATTTTATTTCAAATGTGACAGTATTCCTACATTTTTACATCTACCATTTACAAAATCTCCGAATAAATCTGACTCTATTTTCAGAAACACTTTTATATTAGTCTTCCCAGTGGGATCACAATAAAGTATATATGGGATAGAAGTAAAATCCGTATCTTTTAACTTTAAGTTAAGTAAATGTCATAAGGAATTAGTTTAAATAAATGTCATTGAGAAGCTTCACACAAAGATCACTGGGAGTGGACCTAGTAACTTTGAACCTTCGTAAAAAATAAAGATATACACCTTACATTTCCCTTCCTCAACTTCTGTACCTAGCCATGTAGAAGTTTCAAAAAACTTAATGTCGAACTGACGAATTTATATGTGTCTACATTCATTCTCCTGCATGTTTAATATTCACACATTATACTAATGAGTACATATATAATAATTCATTATTTTTAAAGGGTTCCATTTGCACTTAAAAAAATGCTTAAAATGTAGGTTTTTATAGTGTTTTAGGCGGCAAATGTCAAAAATAGTTCCTGTTACAAAAATAGGAAGTTTCTTCACTTTTTTACTGTTTAACGTTTATTTGCAAAATATAAAATATGTATAAACATATTTTAAGTATTTTTCTTTAAGAGCATAGTAGGATTATGGAAAATACATAACATCAAGTATAAAAAATATAAAAATACTCATGGATTATATACAATTAAAATAAATGAACAGTTTTCTATTAGAAAACTCAAGAAAAATGGAGAAAATGTTTCTTTTCTTACAAAATAAATAAATAAATTTTTCTCCGTCAAACATTACTTAGCGTATTACAATATGAGTACATTGATGTATTCTATTTTTACTTAGAATGCTTAAAATGCAGGTTTTTAGTGTTTTTTTAAGGTTCTAGGAGGCAAATGTCAAAAATAGGAAGCAGGAAGCATTTCCAACTTATATTGTTAAACTGTTTAAAGACATGAAGTACAAACATAACGTATGTATTTTTCTTCACAAAAATACAATCATGAAAAATAAATAACATCAAGTATAAGAATTATAAAAATATATGCGGATCATGGTGAATTTGAAAAACTGAAAAGCGTTCTTTTAGAAGACACTAAAAAAAGGAAAAAAAATGTTCATAAATAATGACAATACTTTTTTCCCCTGAAATCTTTTCACATGTACCTGCTTTATTTCAAGACTTTGTTACAACACCTTTACAAGTTTTGAAGTTTAAAACATTTCGTTCATATGTAAGAAGGGTTAAAGAAATAAATAATTATAATAAAATAATTTAAAGAATCCAGAAATATCTTTCTTACCATAATCTATTACTTAAAAAATATTAACTCCTGTACAAATAAAAATAAATAGAAACATAGTAGGTAAAGTAGAACGTTTTACAAGGAACATAAAATAGCTTTTTTTAGATCACCTGCAGTGGAGGACATTTAACCTGTTTCAGTTGGAAAATGTCCAACCGAAATAGAAAACAAAATTAATTTAGGGAAATGAACCTAAGTAAAAAAAATTACAAAGGCTAGTAAAACACATGAATCTTTTATTTTTCAGGTATACATGGATCTCTAATATGTACAATAGGGTTGATCTTGGTCATATGTGGGGAAAAATGTTATTAATCGGAACCTACCTAAGTGGAAAAAATGTATTATGGCATGAAGATTAGGAGGAAAAGAAATTTAAAAATAATAATTTCCAAATTTAATGCAGTATGTAATGGCCTCCCCCCTGGGGAAGCCGTCTCGTCATCTACTCGACCTAAATCTGTAGGAGGTAAAGATGGATGACCCAAACTAGCCATGAGAAAAAAAATCCAATTTATTATTACCAAATATAATAATCTAAGACAAGCAAACTGTAAAGGGAAACTTAAGAGTGATAGAACAATAGCTCAAAACCCTTTGTGAATAAGCACACGAAATCCTAATAGCTTAACTTTACTCAAAGTTATCTTAAGGTATCCGACTACGTTCGGAACCATGATTTTGTAAAAGCGTATAACTGGATAATACTTATGATATTTAGTGTCACTTAGATTAGAATACATACATACAATTGTTTTAAGGACATTTTGACAAAAAATTTATTTAAATACAATATTTTGACAAAAAATGAACATAGAATACCCATTTTCAAAAAATTTTCCTTTTGTGAAAAATGCTTCTATTATAATAACATTTTGCCGGTATATAGCTCAGACCTCTGTAAAGAGGCTCAACTAGAATTTTTGAAATATTTAACTTGGGGGTTTATAAGTGGGTTTATATCCAGGTAAGTGGTTTAAGTGGGTTTATATCCATGTTTTACGACAACAGAGGGGAGTAATTTTAAGAAAAAAACGCCGATAATTATTTCAATTGGTTGTAACTCTGAAAACAATGTGAATTTTTCAAAAAAAAAAAATAGTTCATACTCTCTGGAGAAATTTTTACTAAGCACACAAAATATTATTATTTTAGAAGCATTTTTTATAAAAGAAGAACATTTTGAAAAAAGTTTATTCTAAGTTACTTTTTTGTCAAAATATTGTATTTAAATAATTTTATTTTGTCAAAATGTCCTTAAAATAATTTTATACATGTATTCTAATCTAAATGACACTAAATATCATGAAAATAATCTATTTATGCACTTTTTTAAAATCACGGTTTCGAACGTAGTCGGCTACCTTAAGAATATTAACTTCCTTAATTTATTTTTATTGATAAAGCTCGTCCTATAATCATGCGTCTAACTTCTGATCCTTACCGTAACAGCACTGCGCTTTCAGCGACTCAGCTTCTTTTCTTTCTTCTACGATTACTAAACTTCCACTATATATATACTAGCTAATCTGCATATCTAGGTTTCTTCTTGAGAGGGATGGCCGCGAAATAACTCAATTGCTGTCCTCAAAGATTTCCCTAGAGGATTAATAGAAATTCACGTAAATCCCCGTCACAAGTCACTTACGCGATAGGTGGGTCTTTGTGATAAGCGCGCAAGTCGAACTGGCGTAAGTCGGGGAATAATTTCGTATATAAATTATTTTTAGTTGAGGTCGGAGACGAAAGAAAATAATAATTTAGAAAAAAACCCCTTTTAATAAAATCTCAGATAACGCAAATACAAAATCGCAAACTGAACTTATTTTGATGTAGAAGGATTCCATAAAATATAACAAGGTAGTCTGCCGGCTCAAATATATTTTTTTCTCCCGCAAAATTTCTTCGTAGCCTGCTATTGTTTATTTATTCCTTGTTTTGTCGAAAAAATACACTCTTCGTTTGAGTTTGTATTTTCTAAAATTTGTAACCTTTTTTCAATTAAACTGTCAAACTGTGACGGGGCTTTACGCGACTTTTAACTAATAATTCTCTTGGGGAATCTTTGGGCCAGCAATCGCGTTATTTCGCAGCCATCCATCTCAAGAAGAAACCATGAGATGCAAATTAGTTAGTGTATATATAAAGTTTAACATTCGTGGATTAGAAGGAGAAGGAGCGGAGTCGCTGAAAGTTGTGTTAACGCGGTAAGAATTAGACTTACGAACGTGACTAAAGGCGGATTTTATCTACTAGAATAAATCACTGAATTTAGAATTGTTAAGATAGGCTTGTTTAAAATTAAGCTATTCGGATTTCGTACGCTTATTCACATAAGGTTGGCGCTCTCTTTATATCACTCCGAATGTTTATAGATTACTTGTTCTGGAATATTATCTTTGATAATAATAAATTAGATTTATCATGATTATAGTCTTCGTCATCCATCTTTCCCTCCTACAGGTTTAGGTCGGCAAGATGATGAGGAAGCATCCCCTGGGGGTAGGCCATTACAAAATTAACAACCGTCATTCGATGTTCTGATTGAACTGGGTCTACAGTCTCAAGTTCTTCGATGCCTTGCTCTTACTCAAGCATTTACAAGAGCTCATCAACTGACAACTGATTGTGAGAGTTCACCAGATCTTGAACGTCATCACTATACACTTCTGTATTTTTTCGCCTGGCAAGACCAACAACTTTTTCAATCACATTACCAATTTCATTAGTTTCTGGCAATGATTCCACATGCGTTTTAATAATGAAAAAAAAAATGATAGATGATTAGTGTAATGTACATTGCAGCACTTCATAATCCAAGTTCTCTCTCCTCTCACCGCAGAATCAGTGTGATCCAAGTTTTTGTCTGTCTTCCGGTTTTTCGTGCCCTGTAATTTCGATACTAGATCCTCTTAAGGAAAATTTAATACTAAACAAGTAATGTAAAAAAAAATTAAGTCAATTCCTACTTAGATCAACAAAGAAAAACTTTATTTTCGCTACTTTTTATTAAATAGTTACAATTAATATAAATATGTATATACATAGGACAGAATCAAAACATTAAGTGGTAATTAATTTTTATTAATTATCATTTAAGTATCGTATTGTCATCCAAAGCAATCGTGTATATAAAATTTCAGTCCAACTGAATGCTTTAACACGTGAGAAAAAAACCTTTTCAAGTTTTGACATAAGTCGCCAAAAATGATGCTAACGTGACTGTATTTGTAATTATTTAAATAATTAATTTTAATCGATTAATTTTATTAATTGTAATTAAATTATTGTATTGCCATCCAAACTCATCATGTATATAAAATTTCAGCTCAATGGAGCGATTTAAAATGTATTTTATTAACGACTGAAAATTCCACCAAGATAAATAAATAAATAAATAAACAAATAAATAAATATATAGAGAGTGTGACTTAATAATAGGAATTGAAAAGGCTGTTAAATGTACCAGATGTTTTTTTTCTCAAGTAACCATTAGGGCAGCTAGGGGGTCTTCTAATCACAATTAAATGTGGTAAACAGTTCTAAAATACCTGTTTTTTTTTTAACAAAAATTGTTTTAATATTTATCATCAGAAAAGCTCAAATACCTAAATTTCCTTCCCTTTATGGCAGCACTTGACATAAAAATTTATTTTTTTGTTTTATTTTTTTATTTCATCTAAATACCAGTGAACATCTTTTCCGCATAGGTAAGTTTTAAGATGATGAAAAAACAAATTTTTATTCCTCTTAAGGTTAATCGCAAATTCTCATATAAATTCTCATATATATTTAAGTAAAATTATAGAATAGCTTCATAACATAATTAAAAATCTTCTCATAAGAATAGCAATGAAAAGGGATTAAAATTTTGAAACAGCATTTATTCATCGAAGTATAAAAATAATTAAAATATTAATTGAGATATCTTTTGTAATTTTATTTCGCCATTTAATGAGTTTTTTCCTGTTCTCTATTTATTTTACTGTCTTCTAACGAATCCAAGTTCCATACAAATAGGTAGAAACCGAAACTAACTACCTCCTTTAACTTTTCGAAGCATTCTCACAAAGCAATCGGGAGAAGAGATTACCGACTAGATTGAGGCGAGATGACAATTTAGATTGGAGGAATAGACTACACGAGAAACCAATCGAGTTGAAGCTACGCTTCGGATTAAATTTGAGGACTACATATATTACTAGCCGTTACCCGCCCGCTTCACTGGGTATTTCATAATGTTGTACGAATATATACTACATATGTGTTCGAATGTAATGACTAACATAGTCTTCACCTCTTGATTAAAAAAAGAAAAGGAGAGTTTCTAAAATTAAAATAGAATAATCTTTTTTGCTCCCGCAATCCTCCCCCTAAAGTGGATTTCCGCAAAACCCATTTCTAGTCGATCTCTACTCAACAAAATAAACATGCATGCCAAATTTAAAGTCTAAATTTAATAGTTGAAAAATGGAAATTTATTGATCGATGAGCCTCGTAACCCTTTCCGAGAAATGATTTGCCTAAGGCACGTTCTTAGCGGATTTCAATTCAAGAATTAAAAAAAAACATATTTCCAAATTTTATAGCAGTTGGTCTAGCAGTTCGAAAACGGGTTTTTTTTATCTATACTCCTAGTAACTCCTCATTTTCCCCATAGATGTCAATTTCCGTAAAATCCGTTCATAGCGGATCTCTATTTCTCAAAAGAAACATGCTTATCAAATTTCAAGTATATGAAAAGCAGAAATTCTTTTTTATCTATAACGTCCCTCCTTAAGGCTTCACAATTCTCCTGCAAGACCAATTTTCCCCAAACCCCTTTTGTAATGGATCTGTAATCCTTGAAAGGAATGTGTCTACAAAATTTCCAAATATTTTTGTAGGTTAATAGTTAAAAACATGAATATTTATCTATAATTCTCCTTAAGCCTCCTCAACGTTCCTTAGGAGTCAGTTTATGCAAAACCCCTTTTGCAGCGAACCTCTACTCCATGAAAGGAATGTGACCAAATTTCAAGATTATTGTTCTAAAAGTACAAATACGGGAATATTTATCTATAACGTCCCTTAGCCCTCGCAACGTCCCTTGCGGGTTGATCTTCACAAACTTCGTTCTTAGCAGATCTCTACATCACGAGAGGAACAAGCCTACCAAATTTCAAGTTTGTAGATGTAATAGTTCTGGAGATTAGTGATGAGTAAGGGAATGAGTAGCTTTTCTCCTTGAAATAGATAGATTTATTAGATGGTATAATTAGACAAGCCTAGCAGGGTTTGACGGTTTTCAAACCTGGTTTTAAAAAACCAATTTTTAAAGTAAATTTGTAACATTTGAAAGCCTGTTTTTCAATTCTTTCTATTAGCTCACAATCTCTATATATTTATTTATCTTCGTGGTATTTTCAATCATTAATAAAATACATTTTAAAGCTCTCAATTGAGCTGAAATTTTATATACATGATTATTTTGTGGATGACAATATAGTAATCCTTATTAATATTATAAATGCGAAAGTATGCCTGGATGTTTGTTCCTCTTTCACGCAAAAACAACAGAATGGATTTTGATGAAACTTTATAATGATATAACATATACATCAGAATATAACACATAGGCTATAATTTATAACGATATTGTGTGAAATCTGCAAAATATAACGATAATTGTCAAGTAAGTAGGGAAAAATTCTGCCACCTGCAAAAAATCCCGTGAAAGAATATATCTATCTTTCATGTGAGAAGCAAACATTTTCCCATTTTGTTTTGTCTACGCCAAGTGCCAGGAACTGCGAAGGCTTGAACAGGCAGTGTGAGGCAGTTTACAATTTCAATATAAAATAAATACAACAGAAAGTAATATTAACGTATTACACTTCTAGATATAAATTATTTACACTGTTTTAAGCGCTCATTACACAAAATTTATAACAATGTGTTTCTTTTGCTGAGCAGAGATCAGCTTAAGAAGGTGTTTTCAAAACTGACCCACAAGAGAATTACGGGGAGTTATAATTTAAAAAAAAATCCTTTTTATCAGCTATTAGATCTACAGACATAAAATGTAACAAACATGTTTTTTTTTTTGTGCTGTGGTTTTTTTTTTTTTGCTCAACCGAAATATATAGAAAGCTTTTTTTTTTTTGTTTAATGTGCAATTCACTTAAAATTAACTCATTAAAAACTTCTTTATCCTTCAATCTGTATTGTCTAATTTTTCCACTCACCCATGCGAAGAACGGGAATACCCCAACTAGTTTAATTATAATTAATAAAAATTCATTGATTAAAGCTAATTATTCAAAGAATTACAAATACAGCCACGTTGGCATCATTTTTGGTGACTTAGCGACCCTTTAGGTGACTTGTGTCAATGTTTTTCTCACATTTTAAAGCGCTCGTTTGAGCTGCAATTTTCTATACACTATTGTTTTGGGTAAAAATATGATAATTTAATTATAATTAATTAAAATTAATTGACTAAAACTAATTATTTGAAGAATTAGAGATACAGCCACGTTGGTTTCATTTTTAGTGACTTGGGTCAAAACTTGAAAAGATTTTTTTTTCTCACGTTTTAAAATATTCAGTTGAACTGAAATTTGAAATTCGCGATTGTTTTGGATGACAATACAATACTTTAATGATAATGAATAAAAAATTATTTTACCACTTTATGTTGTGATTCTGTCCTATGTAGAAACATATTTATATTAATTATAACTATTTAATAAAAAAGTAGCTAAAATAAAATTTTTCTTTGTTGATCTAAGTAGGAATTGACTTAAATTTTTTTTCATATTACTTGTTTTAAACTAAGAAAACCGGTTTAAAAAAATTGTATTATTATGCAGAATTATCAACTCTTTTGCTGTATTTGCTAAATTCACAAAACATTTCTATTTCAGCGAAGAAATCTAGTGTGCTTTCTTCAGCTTCAAAAACTAAAATTATTAAGTTATCTGGAAAGATATTGTCTAGAATATTTCCAAATTCTTATGTGGAAACCGATTCTAATGAAGCAAATCGAAGAAACTACTCATCAGAGTAATGCTTTTTCAAAAGAAGCCATGGAAAAATCAATTCATATGTTTCTCGAAGACTCTGGAAAGAAAATCTTACAAATCCAAAGACACTGAAAGCTGAATTTTCCTTATTTGAGGCAACGAATAAAAGAACAAAAGATTTGTTATTTGATCCCCTGAAAACTACAAAACCAAGCTCAGTAGCTATATATATAGTGAACGAGTATTTTCAATTTCAGGTAATATTGTGTCTAAACTGAGAACAAGACTTAGCCACCAATCAGTGGATATTTTAAGTTTTTTTTTAAATCGCATTTTCTTAGGAGAAATTAAAATTAGTGAAAATAATATAAATATTATTTTAAATTTTTCTTTGAGTTTTCGTTATTTTGTGTACGCAATCCTTAATTTTTTAATATTTTGACTTTGACTTTGATATTTATTTCGATTTTCGTTATTTTATATAAACTAAATAAAATATTTTTCCTTATTTGAAACCGGCTAAAACTGTTTTATTTTTTGGAAATATTGAATTCTTAAAACCGTTTTTGTATAAATCCTATTAGCAACAGCTTAGCTTCTGCTATATTTGCAATTTTGATCCTATTAAGTTCGATATTTATGTTTAACATTTTAAGTTCATCGGATATATATGTAAGGATAATTATATATAAATTAGATCTAAAATTAAATTCCCTATATAAAATTTAACTAAAATTGATAGCTTTAAAAGAAATGCCACGGGTTGAGGCACTTATATTCGACGCATGGAATAGTCTTCCAGATTGCTACAGTGAGGTGAAGAAGTTGGCATTTGGAGTGTTGACTATCTTCGGATCGACATATTCGTACGAGCATGCGTTCTCTTGCGTGAATATAATTAAAAGTTAAAGTAAGAAGCCAACTAAAACAAAAGAAAATTTAGAGTCGTGTTTGACACTTAAAACAGCAAGTTATGAGCCAAATTTATCCAAACTTTCTGAAACCGTTGAAATGAAACACTCCAATTGAATTTGTTTGCTCAAATGCACGTTATTGTTTTTTTTTTTATTTTTAAGTACAAGTTATACACTATTTAGTAAAGTTTGAATTTTCTGCTTGAATAACCATGCAAAGTAATCGCTCCCATTAAATTTGTTTGCTCAGTTGTTTGTTATCGAAGTACAAGTTAGTGTTGTAAATGTAAATGTTTAATTGTTTTAATTTTTTACTTAAATAATAAGTAATTATCTAATAATGCCATATATATATTATCTAATTTGTTGTGGAAAACACTACTTATAATAATAAATTAATAATAGAATAAATAGATTAGTTTTTTTTTTATCGAAAAACTTTATTTATTCAAGTATTATTTATTGTTGGCAAGAAAAAATTTTGTGGCTCTTTAAAAACTTTGAAATTTTGTAAATTGTAATTTTTGGTTCTTCCGACTCAAAAGGTTGCCGACCCCTGCTCTAGGGAGTTGCGAGGGCAATATAGATAAAAATTCCTGTTACTGAGCTATTGCACCCACAGCTTTGAAATTTGTGAAACATGTTCCTTTTATTGTCCCATAAGAGAACTGGTTTTGGAGAAATAAACTTCCAGGAGAGGTTTGCGAAAAGGGAAAGCGAGGTTACGGGGGTGATAACATATAACGAATTTTTTTTTTTTTCTGTTTTTCTATTAATAGGCTTAAAAGCTTGAAATTTGACAAATATGTTTCTTCTGTTGAGTAGAGATTCACTAAGAACGGGTTTGTTGAAATCAACCCGTTTGGAGGCGCTATAGACGGAAATTCATGTTTTTGATTTATTACACTCACAGATTTAAAATTTGATAAACGTGTTCTTTTTATTGTGTGAATTCATTAGGAACAAGTTTTGTAGAAATCGTAACCCAAGGGGGTTTGTGGGGAATTGTGAGAGTGTTATAGATTTTAAGAAATCCTATTTTTGAACAATTAGACCCACGGATTTGGAATTTTGCAAGCATGCTTGTTTTGTTGAGTAGAGATTCTCTTAAAATAGGATTTTAGGAAATCAACTGCGAGAAGGGATAAAAGGACAACTACGAGAGGGGTAATAATGATAAATACAGAGTGGTTAGCTACCAGATCGAAAAATTGGTAGGGTGTGTAGGAGGTACATAGAAGATTCAAAATCGCATAGAAATGCAAAGATCACAGTTATGAGCCATGGTGTAAGGAAGCAGAAAAAAAGAACAGAGATAGCAACACATTAATAGGACAGAAAACATTTTATTGAAAGGCTGTATACAAAAGGTGGTCGAAATTACGACCAGAAGGCGTCAAGTAGGCCCGACAACGACGTTGCATGGAATTCCTTATGTTCTGGAAGATTCCTAGCATGTCACGTATTGTTTCGGCAGCTACAGATATTCGAATGTTTCCTTCAACTGAAGGAACAGGTGCCTCGTACACCAAACTCTTTATGTGAACCTATAAGAAGAAATTTGTGCACTTTCGAACTCCTGTTGTAGAACAACCTTTCAATAAAATGTTTTCTGTCTTGTTAATGTATTGATGTTTCTGGTTTTTTTTTCTCTCTTCTTCATTGCACCATAGATCGTAACTACGGCATTTGTGACCCTGCATTCCTATGTGATTCTGAGTAGTCTCTGTACCCCCTACACATCCTACCAGTTCATCGGTCTGGTAATGAATCCCCTTGTATATATCTGTACTAGAAATTTAAGTCACGTGTCCTTTTTACATCAAGAGGTGAGGGATTATAAGAATATTTTTCAGTACAATCATAAACTTAATCGTAAGCTAGGACACAGAAGACTATAGCCTAAGCGGAATGTATGATCTTGCCGTGTTATGAAATATCCAGAGAAACTGGAGAGTATAACGGCTAGTTCAGAATAAAGTTTAATATGGAGAACGATAAAGTGAAAGTTTTGTTGATTATGAGTTTGAAAGCAGTGATAATTTCACGCTGATATTCCTGCAGAAATAGATGTGGGAAATAGCATGAAAAAAATAACAGGGAATTAAAATTTCTGTAATATTTACATAAATTCGGAATATATTTTTTCTCAGTATGTTTAAACTCAATTACTTAAGATATCCGACTACGTTCGGAACCATGATTTTAAAAAAGCACATAAATGGATAATTTTCGTGATATTTAGTGTCACTTAAATTAGAAGACATGTATAAAATTGTTTTAAGGACATTGTGACAATTTTTTTTATTTAAATACAATATTTCGGCAAAAAATTAACTTAGAATAACCTTTTTTTCAAAATGTTCTCCTTTTGTGAAAAATGCTTCTATTATAATAATAATTTGCCTGTATATAGCTCAAACCTGTTTACAGAGGCTCAACTATGAGTTTTGAAAAATTCACATAATTTTCAGAGTTACAAACAATTGAAACAATTATCAAAGTTTTTTTCTTAAAATTTCTCCCCTCTGTTGTCGTAAAACATGGATAAACCCACTTCTAAGTTATATATTTCAAATATTCTACTTGAGCCTCTGTACAGAGGTCTGAGCTATATACAGGCAAAATATTATTATAATAAAAGCATTTTTCACAAAAGGAGAATATTTTGAAAATGGGTCATTTTATGTTCATTTTTTGTCAAAATATTGTACTTAAATAATTTTTTATTGTAATACTATTCTTAAAACAATTTTATGTATATTGTCTAATCTAAGTGACACTTAATATCATAAATATTATCCATTTATACGCTTTTGCAAAATCACGGTTCCGAACGTAGTCGGATACCTTCTCTCAGGAAATTGAAAAGTTAGCTACAATTTGTTACTTTATCGACCTTCGGCAAAGTAAGAATTATCCTTTTATATGCTAAAATGGTATTAGCATAAAATATCAAAAAATGGCGAGCAGAAATGACGAGGAAAAATTTATTTTCTTTGAGTTTATGATAAGCATTTTGTAACTTACGTTCCGCAAATTGAATTCCCCAAGAAGGAGTGCATTAGAAATTTATCGTAGTACGTAGTTCTTGGTAAGTCAAATATTAAATTACAAAAATTGGGCTTTCTAGCGAAACGAGCAAATTCTAAGAGTAGATAAATTGTTTTACCTATTATTTGTGCGTGTGAGCTTCTATCCCATTAATTCTTCAGAAGAAATCCTTGAAGTTATTCTTCGAAAAACTCCATCGAATTCTCGAAACACACAACAAAGTAAAATGCTATTATTTTTATTATAAGAACAATATGTTTCCAGTAAAATCATATATATTGTATTACTAACTCACCCGCTTTCAAAACTCTCTAACTGAAATTATGAATTCTAGTCTAGATCGAATATTTTCTTTAGTCAAGTTTAGCATTACTTACCTGGCAACATGTTAGATTAATGGTTCCTAGAACTTTTTTCTGAAAGAAATGGAACAATGTTTCTTTCTTCTTTTACTTGAATGGGTAGGTATCCATCTGTATCTTTCACATCAGTATTCTAAAGCATTTATCAATGTAAAAGACGATTCGGAGTTGTAACCATATCTGTATATCTATGTTTAAAATATTTGATTCCGGAATATATTTTGTTATAGAAATAAAGAATGGACACACATCATTCTGTTACTTCCTTTGCAGACAAAAGCCACAAAATACATTATGTTAAAATAATTTTTTTGTATAGTTTTTCTTCCGTGATGTGTGTAACTTTTTCACTATAGCGATCACTTCGAATTTTGCGTAGTTTTTATCTATATTTTAAAACTACTACATCTCTCAGTTTATAAACCAACAGTGTGCTGCTGTTATTTCATTGCGAGCTACGTTTTCATATTACATGTTTATTATTCTTGAAGAAGATAATATTCATTTTTCTAGTAATTAATCCATATCTTCCATAATTCTTTTGAATGCTGAACAGTTACAGTTTTGAATGTTGACATATTGTTTTCCCACACTGCAGATTTATCTTTTTTTCTTCCACTTTTTTCCATCTATTTTATAAATATTCTTACTTTGTAGAAGAAATATTTTTTTTTATCACATTACAGACAAATTCTCAAGTGAAAGAATTTTTGAAATATGAGTAATTTCAAATAATTTGTGATACTCACAAAGCAAACACAATATATTTAACAGAATTTATAGCAGATGATTCTATTCTTTGGCAAACTAACGAAGTTAAAGGGAAAAAGAATTAATTGCATTTTTTTTAATAAAAGTATGTCGTGCATTGAATGCAATTTACTAAAAGATACAAATGCATCCTACTGAACAGTTTTAAAGAATTATTGTAAATGTAATATGTGATACTCTTAAAACTATAGTTATAAGAGTTATAAATCTAAAAAAAATTACATTTTGTTAATTTTTTTATTAAATATCTGTTGATTATATATGCTACCGTTTAAGTGTGAAATCCATCATTTCATAGAAAAACTAGGTATTTCATAAAATAACTAGACTAGTCAGTTCGCCCTTTATTTAACTACGGTACTTATAAGTACCACTCATTTTAAAATTACATAGAATTACCATTTTTACGAATATTCTGACGATACTTAGCAGGAATATTCTTTTAAGTTAATCTTCCAAGATATATGGCATCAAGGGCTCTATGAGGAGCATTTTAGTGGGGAAGTCGAATAGTTTTATAGCAGAAGTTGTGTTTTTAGTTGACGGCGTTTTCAGTGGATTGCGAAAAATAGTCATTTTTTTTTTAAAAAAAAAAGTTTATTTAAAAAGGTAAGTGTATTATTTCTTTTTATATGTTAATGAAGACCTTAGAAAATGATCTGACTCTTTATTTAAGTGAACATTGTATATAATTAATTTTACAGTGGAATATATCTTTAATTAATTCACTAACTCTAACGGATTAAAATTTCCAAAGTTGAGTATTTTGTTTATGTATATATCCCTTAATTTTTAATGTAGTAATTGAAAAAAAAATACTGCATGAAAAAACTGCAGTAAATCATGATGCGGCAGATAAAGGGTTAAAGTATATAAAAGTACTGAATTATACGATTTAACTAGATATATATATTCTACAGAATAACAATTACCTGATTGTTATTCTATAGAATATCTAGTTACAGATGAATCTAGTTAGAATATATGAAATACAGTACTAGAAAGATCTTCGAACCGTTTCTTGTTACTTTTAGACAATTTTGAACCATTTATAGCTGCTTTACAATGACGTGTGTGTGTGTACCCTTTATTCCATTGCTTTTAAACTCAGAATTTAGATGGTGTATTTATGTTAGAGTTTACATTTTGCATTCTTAATAAACATTTTTGCAACCTGTTTTCAAGCAATGACTTCTGCAGGAATGAGAGACCAACATGTAAATAAAAAAGATTAAATACAAGAGAGATTTGAATCTTTATTAAATAAGCATAGATAAAGGAAAACAATGCTATAATAACTCGTGAAAAATTATTAACTTTGATAGCATAAGTAAAAAGTGCTAAAACAGCACAGAAAAAAGTCCCCGTGACTATTGGTTGCTCAAGCATTATAATATCCTTGGTTCAATGCGTGGAAAAGGTAATTGTGCCAGTAACAGATTCAAAACATATTCTTTTCCCCCTTTCTGTTTAACTAATGTTAGCAATATGAACTATAATAACTTATATCATCTACTTTTCCTTATTATTTATTAATTATTCATCCGCAATTGGGATAAAATGTAATTATCGAGATGTTTTAGCTATTTACGATCAATTAATTTATAAAATATCTTCGAAATTGCTTATTTTTCACTCTTTAATGGTCTATCATTAGTTATTTCATAGAATAACTAGGTAAAGTAGGAAGTGTTTCATCTAATATATACTTTAAGGTATCCGACTACCTGCGACAACTTTTTTAAAAAAAATTGGATATATGTTGATTTTTTTGTAGTTTTTAGATTTATTTAGTGCATTTTTAGTAAAATATACTAAAATTAAGAAGTGAAAAGGAAATTATTATTACTAAAATGGGAAAAAAGGGGTAAAAATTTACAAAAAATTACATTCTGTAAGCCACCCATTCTGTACAAAAAGTTAATGAACAAATTTTAAATTTTTCAATCTTCATGTGTTGCTTTGCTATTCATTTTTAAATGACCTTCAGTTTAAGAGATATTTTAATTTTTAGAAAAACTAGAGCACTTTATCTTGTTATTACGCGAAATTGCTTAAAAAACAATGATTATATTCTCATAAGGAGCTGTAAATCTTGTAATAAAACAGAGGTTGATAAATCTGAAGGTTAAAGCACTTCTCCTATTATACAGAACATGCAAAAAAATTTCAGTTAATTATTTTCAAAACTTTTTAAGCAATCGCTTTCTTCACGAGGGCGTTTGAGCTTTTTTAAAAAAAACATAACATTTCGAGTAAAACGCATTTTAAAGTATGACATCTTGCGTAAAGTAGTGGCACCTGCTTTTACTAAAACACTTGCAGTTTTTGTTCTAGAGAAAGGAAATATATAAACTAGGCATTTTTACAAAGCTATTAAGATGACCCATAAAATAAAATTATAAAAAAAATTTGTTAATTTTTGTCAAAATTCACAATTTTAGAGTAGTTGGATATCTTAACTGACTTATTCAGTTATTTCATGATGTATTCCTTAACTAACTTGTCCAGTTATTTTACGAAATATACCTTAACTGACTTGCTCAGTTACTTTATGAAATATGCCTTAAGATATCCGACTACGTTCGGAACCGTGATTTTGAAAAACCGCACAACTGGATAATATTTATGATATTAAGTGACACTTAGATTAGAAAATGTATATAAAATTGTTTTAAGAATAGTATTACAATAAAAAATTATTTAAGTACACTATTTTGGCAAAAAATGAACATAGAATGAACCATTTTCAAAATAGTTTCTTTTTGTGAAAAATGCTTCTATTATAATAATAGTTTGCCTGTATATAACTCAGACCTCTGTACAGAGGCTCAACTAGAATTTTGGAAATATATAATTTAGAATTGGGTTTATCCATGTTTTACGACAACAGAGGGGAGAAATTTTAAGAAAAAAACGCCGATAATTACTTCAATTGGTGGTAACTCTGAAAATAATGTGAATTTTTCAAAAATCATAGTTGAGCCTCTGTACAGAGGTCTGAGCTGTATACATGCGATATATTATTATAATAGAAGCATTTTTCACAAAAGAAGAACATTTTGAATAAAGGTTATTCTAAGTTAATTTTTTGCCGAAATATTGTATTTAAATATTTTTTTTTGTCAAAATGTCCTTAAAACAATTTTATACATGTATTCTAATATAAGTGACACTAAATATCAAGAAAATTATCCATTTACGCGCTTTTTTAAAATCACGTCCTCGAACGTAGTCGGATACCTTAACTGACTAGTCCATTTATTTCCTGAAATATCTAGTTGATCACTATGAAATGATTGAATTATACACTAACGTTAAGATATACACATAAAATCAAATTCCACAATTCCCAGCTTCATTGCAAAATATCAGAAAGCTACATTTTGGAAATTAAACAGAACGATGCAAGCCTCAACATTTATTTCCTAAATCTTCATATTTCATATTTAATGGCGAGTCTCCATTTTCGATCAGTCATTAACATCATTCCTACATTTTTCCTCTCCCCGTATCATGTGACACTTCTGTAACATTTTCTTTCCTCGATCTAGAATTACGCAGCATGATAGCTTTCTGTATGATTATGATAGTATTTCCGGTACCCTTGAGAAATCGGATGTTGTCTTAATGATGTCCTTTTCTCAAGCTTCTTTTTCTGTCAAAAATGGCGGACAGTTTATCTTCTGATCAATAAGGTATATCGAGGACATTTCATTTTTTTTTATCTTTCTAACGACAAAAGGTATGGTATACGTCCTTTTATTATTTGCTCATAGGTTTTTTATTAATGGTCTAAATGGTTAAAGTTTTGATAGTTTTGCCTAATGGTTAAAGTCTGCCCGGAAACTTTGGTTACTGAGCAAACCATATGCACATATTGGATTTGTTCTAGCCTTTGCAATAGCTATTAGGAATAAATAATAAAAGGAAAGGTAATATTTTAAATGATTTATATATATATAAGGGTTGTAAGGTAGTTTTAAAAATTGTATATATTAAAAATGACAAATCTCTAAAATTTTTATTTTGTTTTTTATTTCTGTGGAATATTTCTAAGAAAACTCAAGTATTAAATATCTTAATGTGAAATCCTATTTGTTATAAATAAATATTCAAAATTTAGAAAATTCTAATTTTTCAAGTCCATTTTGAAAACAATAAATTGGTTTTTTAAAGTGATGAAATCTATGTTCGGAACCGGGATTTTGAAACAGCGTGTAAATGAATAATGTTTTGATATTTATATATATAGTGAATTAGAATATACATGTAAAATTGTATTAAGTTCTAGTTAAGAATACTATAATATTATACAATACTATACAATTATTTAAGTGCCTTTTTTTGGTAAAAAATGAAGAAAGAATTACATATTATCAAAAAGTTTTCCTTTTATAAAAATGATTAAATATTAATAATAATATTTTGCTGTATATAGCAAAGACACTTCTCTACAAGGCTTAAGCTAGGATTTTGAAATATATATTTTAGAAGTGGATTTCTTCAAAATTTAACAAAACAGTTTTACAAAAAAACATCGGTTATTATTTCAATTGATAGTAACTCTGAAAATAATATGAATTTCCCAAAATTCCTAATTCAAACTCTCTAAAGAAGTCTTTATATACAGTCGAACCTCAAAATAACGAACCTCTTCATTGCGATTTTTTCTATATAGCGAACTTTTTCCTGGAACCTTCAACATTTCACGATTTTCTTCGTAAAATAACCTCTCTACAGCAAACTGCATTTTCTGTATAGCGAACTTTTTATTTTGAGATTCAATTTTTTTCCCTAGCTTTTTTTAACGTATTTCTGAAAGTTTCAAGTTATTCTCTCTTTAACACATTTTATGGTGGTCATAAATCTTGAACTGGTTTTATTCGATTCCAACTCACCGAGATCAATAGAGTTCTGGACGTTTCATCCAAGAAGTGCAACCTTTCCCAATTGTCCAGTTCACGAGAAACATCTTCGATATCCCCTTTCACACTCAAAGGAAGTTTTCCCGTGTTTTATTTATAAAATAATGTATGTTTAATATTACTTGTATGCTTTAAATTAGAAAATATCCTTAAAATTTATTAATTTTAACATAAAATTATTTTCTAAACATTGAAAATACAGAATATTCTTCTCTTTTTTCTTGTTTTCCTTGCAGTTTTTCAGTTCTTTTTTTTCTTTTGTTTGTTGGGTAAGATAATAAAATAAACATATATTAATTTTTAAAAAAAGGTATGAATAATTACCTTTTTTTAATATATGAATTTAAAATTTGTTTTATGTGGTTTATAAAGTATAATAAAAAATGAACCTCTATATAATGAATTTTTCATATCACGAACTTTTTTCTCGGATTTAGTGACTTCGTTATATAGAGGTCCGACTGTATAAGCAAAATTTTACTATTATACAGGATTATTCGTTGCCATACCGACAAACTTGCAGGCTGTGTAGGGGGTACAATGACGACTCGGAATCACGTAGGAATGCAGGGTCGCAAATATCGTAGTTGCCATCTATAGTGCAAAGAATCAGAGAAAAAGAATTGAAGCAGCAGAACATTAATGGGACAGAAAATACTTTATTGAAAGGTTGTACTATAACAGGTATTTAAAATTACGCTCTGAAGTCGTCTGCAGGCCTGGTATGGCCAGAAGTCACAAATGACGACATCCAGTAAAATAGGTGTTCACAAAATCTTCCATTCAGCGTCATCTACCACAAGACTGCAGTGAGGAATCTTTCAGAACGTCAGGAATTCCATTCAGCGTTGATGTCAGGCCTGCCAGACAGACGAGACTTCTGGTCGTAATTTCGAATACCTGTTGCAGTACACTTTTTAATAAAATGTTTTATGGTCTATTAATGTGTTGCTCTTTCTATTCCTTTTATCTGCTTCTTTGCACCATAGCTGGCAACTACGATATTTGCCACCCTGGAGTCGTATGTGATTCCGAGTCGTTTTTGTACCCCCTACGCACCCTGACACACGGTATGGTAGCAAATCACCCTGTTGAAGCATTTTTCATAAAAGAAGAATGTTTCGAAAATATGTCTTTTTTCTTCGTTTTTTACTGAAAAATTAGTGTCAAAATATTTTTTTATTGTAATATTGTTCTTGAAACAATTTTTTCTGAGTATATTCTAATTCAAGTGACACTAAATAAATAAAAAAAAAAACACTTTATTTATTCGCTTTTGCAAAATCTTGGTTCCGAACTCAGTTATGTACCTCAAACAGCTTAATGTGAAATCACATAAACTGTAAATGAAAATTTAAAACTTAGATCTACCCACCTAAAGAAGGTGAGCCCCCTGAGGGGCTTTGGGTTATCAGACTCGCCTTGATAGACTTTGAACATTTTAAATGCCCGCTTCTAGTAGATCAAAGACACACTTCCGGTTTTTCTAACTTTGTAAATTTGATTGTAACTTGGCCTCTAGGTAGCGTAGAAACAAAGCAGAGTATGTTTTGTAAAGCGAAAAGATATCTCTATTCAATAAAATAATAAAAAAGAAATATCTGTCTTGACCGAATTTGGTCATTTTCAACGTGTTCGGATACCTTAAGTTAATGTCAGCCAACTTGCATTTATATTCACTCTTGTTCATATAAATGCCCAAAAAACTTTTGTCACACATATATGTTGTCACAATGGATTGCAATACCGGGATACCGAATACCGGTATTTGGAGCCATTTGTACAATTTTGTAATACCGGTATTTTAGTACCAAGTTTAAATACCGCCAACATATAGCAAAATAGTATACGTTTTTGTTTTTACGTCTCCCTAACTTGTGAAATTAATTAGACTGAATATAAACTTGCACCGTGCAATCAAAAGAAGTGATAAAATATGTGAATCTTCTACGGAGGCGATCCAAAAGTATCCTATTACAGCACAGAGCGATACTGCACACGCGCAGGATTCGTAGTCTGATATTCGTGTATGTGTAATCAAGGTTGTAGTTGTGAAGAAAATGTGTAATATTTAGATATTTTTTAAACTGGCGAATTGGTTATTCACATTGTATTTGTATATATTATTTTAGGGCTCAAAATATTTTTCATATTCATTATATATATGTAGGATATTCCATTTGTAAAATGTTAGATCACATCCCTTTACCGAGGTCGGCAATTCTAACCAAAACAGTATTTAACATCAACGCCATTTAGCGTCCCTTTTAAAACGCCGTCATCAACCTTTTTCGGCAGAGGCCCACTAACACCCGTCGAGAAACGTCGTATTTCGCGCGTCAGCGCCGTTCGTCCACGCCAGGCGGTAAGTCTTAATAGCACCATAATGAATTCTATCGTTCGTCCGCGCCAAGTGGTAAGTCTTAATAGCACCATAATGAGTTCTATTTAATCTCAATTGCCTCCCTTAAAGTAATGTGATCTAACTTTCCTATTCTTCCGAAATATGCTTATCCAACTTTTCTATTCTTTTGAAATATTCCCCATGTAAATACTCCCCTATAATTCTTAATAAATTATTTAGTTTTCAACTAGTTTCTTTCTTAAACTATGTTGTCTATTTTATTTCAAAATTAACTAATACACCCTAAAACCCCTAGACACCACGCCATAAAAACCCCGCTATCTGAAGAATCCCACCTTTTTGGAAGATTTCGGTTGGATTCCCACATATATATACTCATAAATAATAACCCATAGTAATGAATAAGAATAACTTTAAAGAACATAAAAAATCAGTTGATAATATTTCGGTTTGGCTTCATTATTTATATGATAAAAAGAATATGGTGGCACTAAGTAAAAAAATGTTTTAGAGTTATTAAAGTTAATGGGGAGGAAGTACAATCAGATCTTTACCTTTTTGGGATTCTTTTATATACGGTTATAATTTATAAGTTACAAATTATTTTTTTGTGATATTTACTCTCTCTAATAAAACTGGCAAATAAAACACAAAACATTCGTGTTTTCTTTCTTTTTCTAAAATTTATACTACCGGTATCCCAGGATTAAGATCTGAAAATACCGAATACCGGTATTGAACTTTTGACAAATATAGAGAACATTTTCTGCCTATTTAATTTTCTAACTGTCTTGGAGGGCCGCAATTTTTTTTCTACCCGTTATTTGCTCACCCCTGCCGTTGATTTAAATTTAATTCAACACTTGTTTTGAAACACGTAAAATAAAAACAAATTATATTCATTTCTTAAATAAGATCTAGACCAGGGATCGGCAACCTATGGTACATAGTACAATTCTCAGTGGCACTCTGCACTATTCAAGAAATTTGTCAATTTTTGACGGTATGGAAGTTGATAAATTTGTAATGGAAATTATTTGACAAACATTTTCAGAATTAAGGACATCTACGGAATTACGAAACAATCTGAAAGATTTTTTGCTGAAAGATTGCTGCTATTTTGTAAATTATTGAATGCTGTTGGTGGAGAGATTTAATTGTTTGAAGAGAAAAAATTGCAAGTACTCTGGTTTTCATTTTTGGTTCGACACATCTAAGTAAAAAATCTTCCCTTATGAGAAAAATATTTCGAGTCCACAAAGAAATTGCTTAACAACTAAATGTTCAGAATCGTGTCAAATTGAAAGTCACACATTATACCCTTGATTTTGCAATATGAAAATAGAGCGATGCAGACTCTAGGCTCACAATATAATTTTTATTTACGTTTTTATTTAACTGTAATGAAGCAAAATACTTATATTTTATGTTGTCTATTTCTTATTTCAATAAATATGTTTAAAAATACATAATAAATGGGCATTTTTAATTTTTATATTTTTGGTGAAGAAATAGTAATAGTTCATACTGTTTATTTTTATGTTAATAAATATATTTAAATGATGCACAATTAATATATAATGAAACTGTATATATTTTCGATCTTTATTCTCTAACTCAGCATGCATTGTCGCGGGAATCGAATTGTTCCAAAAACATCCTGTTGTGTGGCATGATGAATCTTATTGGTAGATTGGTTTGGCACGCCATAGTTAAAAGGTTATCGACCCCTGATCTAGACCAAATCTTTCCTACGAACTAAATAAATTAATTTGGCTCTAAAAATAAAGTAGAACAATGATAATTTTAAACCATTTTTTGTAAAAAAAAAATTGCGAGTACAAAGTGTTTTTAAACTTTGTATGCCCTTCTGTTTGTTGTGTTTTACGTATTACAAATATTAATTGTTCTATATTAATTGTTATAATTTCTTACTAGTTCTATTCCGAAATGCTGAGTTAGTGTAAAAATGTAGTACAAAGCACCCCACGCTTTTACCACAATGGTATTAATTTTCTCGTCAATCGCTTTATTCTTATATTAAGAATTATTATTTTTTTTACTTAGTTCGATTCACTATAAAAGCGTGTTTTTTAGTTTTTTTAAACTATAATTTATTTTCATTTTTTTAGTTCGATCTACAATAAAAGCCTGTTTTTTTTAGTTTTTAAAACTATCATTTATTCTTTGTTGAATTTATCTAATAAAAGTGTGTAAGAAGAAATATTAAATGTCAATCGTATTATCACCTTTTAAAAGAATTGCTATAATGTTATTCGTATCATCATTCTGAACGTATTGCATACGTATATACGCGAGTATTTTTTTCCCCTTTCTCACATAAGGAATACATTTGTTTGTTTGTTTTGTTTGAAAAAATAATAAGCGTTTTCATTTTTAGGGTTGCACCTTTTAAAGGGGTAGGGTCTTTGAGTCTCCATGTCTGGAATTAATGGCCAAATTTGGAAATGGAGTATGGAATTAGTCGCCAAATTTGGAAATGGTATATGCAATTAGTCGCCAAATCTGGAAATAATATAATGAATTAGTCGCCAAACATCGAAATCCTTAATATCGTTATTTTTGACGATCCTGATCAGGTCAATGGAACAAAATTTTGAAATTATTGTATTGCCATCGGTCCTTGACAAGTGTGCAAAATTTCGAATTAATCTGACCTTTTAAAGCGGGTAAAAATCGAGTCCAAAGATTCCATTACATACAAGTGAAACTTATAAAAGCATGTTAAAATAGAATTATTTATTGTAATAGTTTATGACAAAGCGTTGATTGAGGATAAAAATCAGACTTATACACAATAATTTTATAAAAGAACAGAAGCAGCTTTTAAAAAAATTTAGCAGACGATAACTTTAAAAAAAACAACAAATCTCACACTTGTTGCGAATGAATAATGCTATTGATTTAAAAAAAGAATTTTTTCCTCCAAGAATCCTAGATAAAGTTGGAAGCAGCACAGTTTATCGATCGTAACGCAGAACCAAACTAAAAGGTCCCCACCGCTTGGCAACAGGAAACATATGTGCAAGTTAAAGCGTTCATATTCACCTCGTAAATCATTTCTTTTAGGAATGGAACATGCGGCTCTGCCAAATATATCCCTGGTGTTAAAGCGAGAATATTTTAGGGTATATCTGAGGCAAGAATTTTTCTGTTTCTCTGAAAGAAATCTTACGAGATTCCGTCACAAAAATATTACTTCGAAATAAATCAAAAGAAATCTTGAAAAAAAAAAGTTGAAATGCAAGTCGTGTTTTCGTTCAGTTTATGATGGTCAAATATATAAAAAACGTTATGTAACTTTATGTCTCTACGTATACTGGTAAAGCATAGATTTTATTTTAAGGAACGGATTTTAGAAATAAAAGTTTAGGCACTAACTAGAATATTAAAAAATCCATATCCATCGCAAAAAGTTTATCAGAATTTTATTGCACTTGTAGGCAACTATAGTTATCTGCAAAAATATCGGTTTGTATAGTAGTTTTGAATAACATAAAACTTGACTAGAAATTATATTTAGTTTTTAAAACAAAACATTCAGCCAACTGTTTTATTCTGTTGTATATATTTATTTGAAAAATACACTTTCTCGAATGTTCTGTAGGAAAAAAGTGGTTTTGAAGAACAAGAAGTGTTTGTATAGGACTTTCTTACATTTGTTTTTAAATTATGGTTTCAAAATTAATATAGGGTGTGCCAAAATTAGCGAAAGAAGTAATTTTCATAAAAGATTCAGGAATATAATTAAAAATTGTAAAATTTTTATTGATTCATAAAATACACAGAATAGGGTTATGTATGGAATATCATATCACCTCTCTGATTCAATTAAGACTTCTGATATTAGTTTTTTTTACGCCCGGTTGATTTGCGTTTTCTGACCAGAGGAACCCGGCTGTGCTCCCGTGTTCTGTGCTGGTGGAGGCAACCCCGAAATTGATAGACCACTTAACAGTAATTGCATTAAAGTATTATTAATTAAAATAATAATTATTAAGTGCATTTATATTTTATACAATAGTATACACAGTGTTACAAAATTAAAAAAAACAACAAATTTTAAAGTTTATTTCATTTATTTCTGAATCCTCTGGCGTCTTCCCCCAAGTATAGGGAGAAAATGCCACACACGCTTTTCTTCTTACTTGCTACAGTGTTATGGACAGCCTCTACATGCATCGTACGTGTAATATAATGCGTAACTCACTTATATTGCTAATATCTTATTTAAAATAGCAAGTACGTTTATGAATTTTAAATATGAGGAACGAAATATTATAAAAGTTGTACTCACCAATCAAAAATATCTTTGGTAGATTAATTTTATACATTCTTATAAATCATTTAATAGCTGTAATTATTTTAATATAATAATAGATTCATTTGAATATATTGTTAGGTAGATCGGGACTCGAGGTTTATGCAAAACAGTTCTTTAAGAGCGATGAAAATTTATTGTGGAAAAACAATCCTTAGAAATACAAGATACAGCAGCAAAATTCGCAAAATAAATCCCAGAAGGTCTTCATGCCTTCTACAGTGCTCAGACACAACTATTAAAGTCGAAAAATAGCTATACGTAATGATTCAGATAATTTGCAAGTACTCGCTCGATCGTAGCAACTAATCGCTTGTCGACTCTTCAACAGTCAAAACGATACTAACTCGGTTTTAGCGAGCGACTGCTATTTATATTCTGCACGGATCTTTCGAGAAAGATCCGCTTATGTCATTGATCAAGTTATTCATAGATTTCTCCAGTAATTTCCAGAAGCATCCGAATGGTCTCCAAGTCACCAAAAAGGATGCCAACTCGGTTCTATTACCAACATTTCGCCAAGTTTCCATTGACTCGCCATTATAATGTAAGGAACGGTGTTGCTTGAGAATATTACAATTTTAGCATAAAATTAATACAACAGAAAGTAATATTAACGTATTACACATCCCCAGATATAAATTATTTACACTATTTTAATCATTCATTACGCAAAATTCGTAACAATATATAAATCCTTTGCTTTAAAATTACTGTTTATGTAACTTACGCTGTGTGATATAATATCTCATAGCACTGTTTGTGTGGTTAGAAAAATATGAAATTAATTTTGCTTTTGAGGTGTTAAGCCTAATAGTGCCGTATAATTGATTATCCGTCTAGATAATATTAATCTGTAGATAATTCTAACCTTTTCCCTTCGAATATTAATGTAACTTTTTCAAGAGGGTTGAAGAGTTCGCAGAAAGAAGGATGAATGAGTTCTTTTCAGGAAGTCGTTAATCAAATTCAGAAAGTATGATATATTGATCTGACTTGTAAAAACGTCATACAATTTCATCCAGAGGATAATATTTCTTTCTAAGATAATATTACCTAAAGGAAAATCTCTTTTTTTTTAAAAAGAAATAAGTCCTATATGGATGTCGAATAAATTTAATTTTACTAAAGAAAAAAAAAAAAAGAAAACGTGTATTAGTCTTTTTTCATATCTAATTGTGATAAAGTATTATTCCAAAAAAAAAAATATTTTGAAATAAAGATATTTTTTCTCCAATTGCTTGCATGGTGTTATACACATAAGGCCTGGTCGCGGTTATGTGGAGAGAAAAAAATATTAATCAGAACCTAACTATGCGGAAAAAGTGTCCCATGGTGTGGAAATTGGGAGGCAAATAATAAAAAAAATAATTTCAAAATTTAATATTGCCACAAAAGGCTTGAATTTCAAAAAAAAAAAAAAGGAAAAAAAGACAATCCCTTAATTGGTTTGCCTGTACAGCGTACGGGCTACCGAAAGCTGGCCACAATCGGTTTGCCCGTATGGTATACGGGCACTGATATTTTTTCTTTCTTTCTTTGATTTACACATATTTTTAATTCTTATATCGAGATTATTAGAGTTATGGCGTTTTTAAGAGATGCAATTTGTCTATGGTACTGAAATACTTCTCATCTGGGATTTCTTTTGTGGTAAAAGCGAGAATTTCTCATTGAATGTGCATATATACTATACGCACGCACACACACACACACACACACAAAATCCTCAACCGTTTGTAAAAGAGGTACGAACATGAACTTTTTTTTTGTCAGCATGAGAGAAATTCTTTAACTTTTTACTCTTAACATTCTTCATAGCATACAGAATATATTTATAAAAAGCAAACATTTAGGGGGTTTCTGTTCCACAATTTTATAATAAGAAAAAGTGTGAAAACTGCAAAATTGAAAATTAAAATAAAATATTCCATTTT
>BMAV01023102.1:64081-159049 GCA_019973955.1 Trichonephila inaurata madagascariensis | reverse complement strand
TAAAATAAAATATTCCATTTTTGAATTTTGTTAAGAATTAAGCTTAACTAAATGCAATAAAAAATGTGTCTTTTTTTGGAACATTTTGGCCAATATGTTGTTCGCTGAAGGTATGCGACTACTTGCGACAACATTTTTTTTTTTTTTAAATAAAGATACGGATATTTTTTTTTTAGATTTATTTAGTACATTTTAAGAAAAAAAGGATAAAATTAAGAAAAGAAAAATAAATTATTACTACTAAATTGGGAAAAAATGGGTAAAAATTGACAAAAAATTACATATACGGGACCTGCTTTGTACAAATAGTTAATGAACAAATTCTCAAATTTTCAGTTTTAATGTATTACTTTGCTATTTCTTTTTGAAATGACCATGATAAGAGTTATTTAAATTTTTACAAAAACTAGAGCACTTTATCTTAGTTATTGTATGAAATTGCTTAAAAAAGCAGTGATTATACTCACATAAAGAACTTTAAATTTTGTAATAAATCAGTGATTGATAAATCTGAATGTTAAAACACTTCTACTGTTTTACAGAACACACGCAAAACATTTCAGCAAATTATTTTCAAATCTTTTTGAGCAATCACTGTCCCGTTTGAGCTTTTCGAAAAAACACACACACACACACATTTCGAGTAAAACTCATTTTAAAGTTTGACATCTTCTGTAAGGTTAAAACACTTGTAGTTTTTGTTCTAGTGAATGGAAAATAAAAAACTTGGTATTTTTATAAAGCTAATATGATGATCTATAAAATAAAATCATAAAAATGTCAATTTTTAAAAAAAATCATGAATTTAGGGTAGTTGGATATCTTATGGAGTAAGTTAATTGTAGGTAGTTAGATGATTTTAGATTGAAAATTTACTTTTTCTACAATATAAATAACCCAGAGTGATGATTATAGATAAATGAGTATTAAGTAGTCAAACGTACAGTATACATGAAAGATTTCTCTCCCCACTCCTTCGGATTAGTCCGATCCAAGTGTTTTCCGTCTTCCACTTCATCGTGCACTACAATTTCTACAGTAGGTGGTTTTTTTTTTTTTAAAAAAATTAATATTAAAGAATTTGTTAAATGTATCTGTTTTTTTTCTTGTAACTATTTAGTACGTGCCTTCTAATCGTATTAACAGCTAGTACCGAAATATCTGCTTTTCTTTAATAAAAATTACTTTGGCTTTTTATCACAAAAAAGTTTTAATACCTAAACTTCACTCTCTTTGTGGCAGTACTTAACATAGAAATTGTTTTTTTTTCATCCATATACCAGAGAATATCTTTTCCGTTTATATAAGTTTTGAAATTCTGAAAATAATTTTTCAATCCGTCCTGATACACATTTTTTGTTTTGATTTTCAATCTTTAATTTAAAGAGTTTTTAGATACTAAACAAAACATACCAAAACATTGATTTTATTCTATAACTTATATACAATATTTCTTTTAAATTTCAACACAGTAAAATTCGAATATGCATTGCTTCTATTAAAATCTAACTCAATAATGCATTATTTATATGTATTTTTTATACAAGAAAATGCTTTGGAAATTCTTAGTGTTGTTCTTAAGAATCTTTTCTATTTCAGAAAATGGGCCTGAAATTTTCCTGTTTAGAACAAAGCCGTTCTTCTTTTTGCTTCTTCCAAAATGTGTTTGGTAAAAGCAAGCCTTGTATTGTTCTTTTAGAATCAAATGAAAAGAAATTCTTCATGTGAAAAATTCCGGAAGGAACAAGCGGTATTGTTTGTAATATCATTAACGTGTAATTAAGTAATGAATGTCTTTAATGCATTGCGGAAAGAATGCTAGACATTTTGCTTTTAACATTGATGATTAATTTCTCCTTGTAGGAAATGAAAGGTGGTTTTTACAAGTACAGAATTTGTTCTATAATTATTGCTGTTAATACAAAATGAAAGGAAATGTTCCATTCAAGGATGAAATTTGTGCAATTGCATGTTTCATAAATGTATGGGAGCAAGAAAATTAAAAATAAAAAGTTGCATTTTAATATATATTACTTTAAAAGTGAGGAAAGAAATAGAACGTAAGGAAAATTATTTTAGTTCCTTCAAATAAGCCTAACAACTAAGAACTAAACAGAAAATAAAAAGAGCTCTTGCGCTCACTTATGAATCTAGCCCTTGTGCTTTTCTTGCGAATTAATTAATATTTATTATCATAAAAAAGATAATTAAATCGTCCTCGAACTTGTTTCTAAGACACTTATAAATATTTCTTTGGTTATTTTCTATAAAACTTTATACAACGGTCAAACTACGCCAAACTCTTTTTACACGGTAGATTTGTTTCTTTTAGAAGTATACTATTGCCTTAAATTTTATTTTGAAAATTAATAACATTTGTTAAAATGTAAATAAGCACAAATGGCAATACGAATTAAACTGAACTGTGATGAAACATTTAACTGCAAAAAATAAATATACTTAATAATAATATATTCAAATACTCATAGAATTCCTACCTTAGAATAAATACAGTAATATTTGCTCATAAAAACCTTATTCTATTTTATCAAATTTGAAATGCATCAATGATGTAACGATTCAAGCAAACATCGAATAAACTCCTTTGTGTCTTTACTTGCTTATTTTCGAACAATAATTATGAATATAAACGGATAGAATTTAACGCGCTTATCGCTCATAAATTCTGACTAGACATTTGACAGTTTGTTCCCTCGGAATTTTCTCTCATTACCGTAAAAGCACCAAGGAAATTGACAACTACTCATGACAAACTGACTCGTTTGTGTCCACAAAATAAAGCCAGGACTAGACATGGGAGAAGAAATACCGTGGAATTCTCTGAAGCAGTAGTTTTTGGCAGCCTTCGAATCAATGCGTAGAAAATTAAGCTCTAATTTGAAGATTTCATACGAGGCTTTTTTTTGGTTATTTCGAATTTTTATATTTGTAGAGGTAATTTAGGATAATTTTTTTTAGCAGACGATTGGATTCGGAATTAAAATGTAATTCTTATTTAGGGAATATTAGCTCTTTTCTGCTTGGCAACAGAAAAAAAATGAAGTAAATGATTTTTTTTAGAATATTAAACAGATTGTACATAAAATATTAATCAGGAATCAGTTTTAAAGCGTGATATTTGTTTCATATTTATTGCTCAAAAACTGCAGCGCAATTTTTTTTGTTAAAATATTTCATGATTTAGTTGAATTTAGATTACCAATGATGATATTTCTATAATAGGAGACAAATTTTATTTTATTTGTACTCAAATAAAAAATGTAGAATATAAAAAATCTAAATTTAATGAGTTTTTATGTACAAAAAAAAAAAAATCTCCTTTAAGAATGTTACTCAATCGAAAAATCTGACTTTATAAGCGAATTGTAATCTAAATTTTTTTTTTTTTTTTTTTTTTTGGAAAAAAAATGGAAAAAAAATTTTTTTTAATAAAAATTGAATTAGTAAAAATTTTAAAATTTTTTCCCCATTTTTTTTTTTTTTTTGTTTTATTAATATTTACAAAGCTGTAAACAAAATATTCGCAAGTAATTCGACATAAAAAAAATCTTTTCTTATTCTTTCCTGTTAAATATATTAATAATGCATGGTCTTAAAAAATGTATTTAAAATAATTATTTGTATTGCACTAATATTTTAATTTTTATTTTCTAAAGAAGTATTATTTTAAATAGAAAATATTTATGAAGAAATAACCTAAATTGTATCATTAGAAAACACGTTTGTGGCGGCTCTTGTAAAATCGCACACAACTACCTTGAACAACTGCAAGCTGAATACTAATTAATAAATTAACTTATTTGATTGCAAACTCTCTGCGGAAGTTCAACTCAAATCGTCAGCTGATTTGTAACAATTTAATGAGGTTAGTTATCATTGAAAATATTGTTGTTGATCTTTATGACAGGATCGAGTTCTACAGATTGCTTCTACATTAAAAATCTAGGATACCTCAATAAGTTTTATGAGGAAACTTTAAAATAGAGCTGAAATTTTGTGTCCTACTTATTATCAAAGAAATATTTTTATGTAATTATTTACCTACACTATAGAAAAGTGGTACTCATGCATTATATCGTCGACCGATTTCATTAAATCAAAAGACGTCGCCAGATGCCGCGATACACTGCTAAATAGTAGAAACCGTTCCCTTGCGTGTTTGAACACATTAATAATAACGATGGCAATATTTGGTGACATTTCTTGTGAATTGGTTATATCTTTTCGTTTGGTGAAATTGATCAGTGATATAACACGTAAGTATGCGACATAGCCATCCTGTGATGACCATGTCGTTCCGGTTCCGCGTAAGCTAGAGGTGTGGGATTATCAAAATGATGAGACATAATAGTTCTTAATACAACTTTTATTAAGAATAACTTATATTACTTAATTTCTAATTTGACAATTTTAATTAAAGTGAGAGTTAACACCCAATTAAACCGTGTATTTAAGTCAGATCACGCAACTAGATCCTTTATCTTAATTATAGTTAATAATACGATTCATCTAATTACTTATATCAAATATTACCTTTTGCAGATCTCCTTCTTTTACCTAAAGAGAGATATCTATAAATTCACTTTGTATAAGAAGATTCCAACTTCTTTATATAAGACTTCTATTCTTTCCAAAACTATCGGACTGCTAACTCTTGATCTACAAGATTCCACACTAAGCTATCTTTAAACTTGCCGTGCTATTGATCAGAATGATTCCACACTACTATCTCTAAGCTTGCCGCGCTATATCTTATCATCAAAGCTTCTATCCTTTTATAGTATATCTCATTTACATATTATTTTCGTTTATCTTCTTGGTATTGGGTTGGAAAAGTTTTGCCATTAATCGTGGCCGTCAAAGAACATAGGAGTTATGTTAGCAGAAGGACGCGAGAGACGTCACAAGTACCGAAAAAGTACACACATAATAATGTTATTCAACGCAAGTCGTTAATTTAGAAGAATAACACATTAGAAGAATTAGAAGAACACTTACACATTTAAAAAGTAGTTACAAATGTAAAATTGAATACAATTAAATGTAATATATTATGTTTGAGAAATGCATGTACATATAGAGTAAAAAAAGCATACTGGAAGAAATATTGTTTTTTTAAAAGTGTATAATAATGATATAAATGTCCTTTTTTTTCAATAATTAAATATTGAATTTCCCTCACAAAATTTTTAAAAATAAGTATCAAATCATTTATTAAAATATTATTGAAAAGATTAAAATATTATTATTATATTATTTCAAAAGCTTTTGCTCTCATACAGTAGGCATAAAAAAAAAGGGAAATTTTTTTGTCATACTTCTTCATATATTTTACACAACATAAAAATAGTTAATTTTAATAATAAAAAAGTACTGGATATATAGAAATTTTCATTATTTGAAAATTTACACAATTTTTTTTAACAAATCATAAAAATTTTAATCAAATATTTTAAAACTATCATAATAATGTTATGAACCCGACCACACTCCTTGGTTTATTTTAATTTTTATGAAGAGAAAAAAAATGAATATCTCTATTTTCCCAACTTGGATTATTAAGAATTAAAAATATTAAAATTTTATCAAGTATAAAAAAAGTTGAAGCTCCAATTTTTAATATAAGATAGGAGAGAATAAAGTTATTTGAAATTGTACAATAATGCTCCTTTTTTTATATTATTCTTTAATCAGAAATAAATTGCTTGTCTATTTTTAATAAACACGAAAGCAGAAATAAAAAAAAATTCTTTGAAATTAGGTTTTAAACGCAAATTTCAAAATATATTTCTTTTCTCTTTTCTATTCATTTATTGTTATATTTTTTATCTTTAAATTTTAATGCATTGCAATATTCGGAAAAGTAATAATAATAATAAACTTCGTTTATATACCCAACTCTAGAAGTTTTAAAAAGGTGAAAAGTATTTCCTCATAAAATGAAATATATAATGAGTTTTAAAATTTTTTTAAAAAAGAGACAAGTTTCTTTAAAAACTTTAGTTCTTAAAAATTTAGAATCTAATGTTTTCCGACAAACACATTTAGAAAAAGTAATGCATAATTATTTTTAAAAAAAGACTTAAGTACTGTAAATTTCCTTGAGGGAGAAAATACAACTAATTTTAAGATTTTCTACCCAAAGTGGAATAATTGCTGTTGGCGAAGATGTAATATTTTTGGACTATACTTAGAAATTCTTAACAATTATAGATAATTTCTCTTCATAGTTATTTAATTGGTTGAAAATTACATATTTATTTTCTGTAATTATATTTTCTCTGAGAGTAATTAAGAAAAATTAATTATGTATATAAAATTACAACTCTAGATTTTTGCTAAAAAATTTTCAGAATTTTTATAGTTTAGTTGATATTATCTATATAGTACAATAAAAAATAATTATTGATATTAATAGCAAAAAGAAAAAATAATCCTTTCTTAACGGTAAAATAATTAATTTTGAAGACAGTAATGGAAATGTAACAATTTATTGTTAAATTACAATCAACAAATTTCGTAATTAAAAATCAATAATACTGAGAAAATACCAAGGGCAGGTTGTTTTAATTAAATGGATATTGTAATGCCATTTATACATAGTTTATTGCAACATTAATGCAGTCAAATCTGTTTTTATGCGGTCCTTTTCTAAGCAATTTTTTCTACGATTGGTTTTGTACAATTTCTGTTATAATTTGTTAAGAATTATTTAATATAAGCATTTACGAAATTTCTTAATTTATATTTAAAGGGTTTCTTTTAAACAGACAGCATCTATCGCACAAAAGCAGGCTTGACCGATTTAAAGTATAAATAAAGTAACCCATCCCCGACTTTGACTGCTATGCCGTAAGGTCTGGGTTCGAATCTCTGAAAAGGCATGGATGTTTGTAAATGTATAATGCCTTTGAGATAAGGTGGTACTTTAAATAGCCGTCGAGCCACAAGGTCCTCTTGTGAGGTTGGTGGAAGTGGAAGGGGGAGAGAAGTGGGAGGCCCCTGACCACTTCCTCAAAATTGGGGTGGAACCTAGCCAAATCGTACTGTCACCAGTACGATGCTCAAAAGATACGGCTAACGACAGGCGTACATCTAGCTCTTTGTCTCGATGAATTTAATGGGCCTCTATTTGATACCGTTAGGCATATGGCATTAGCAACAACAAAGTAAAAATAATATTTTAAGAAAAAAATAACACATTTTGCCCTTATAATTTGCAATGTAAATTATTGTTGAAGTTGGTTTTAGTTATGCTCAGTAACTAAATGTTCTTCAACAGTTGTGAACAATGTTCACAATTTAAACATCTGATACGTCTCTCAGCCTTTTCATTCTGAAGTTTATTTGCAGAAACTATATTTGACCACAACTCTTCGAAAATTATCAGACACAATATTCCTTGTTAATTAGTTAAAACTGAAATTATAATTTCATCGGTCTCTAGGTACCCCGGTTGGGAACGGAAACAACAACTGCAGAGCTACAAGATATCAGACGCTGGCACGTTTGAGGTCTCTGGGATAGCGTCTGTTAAGTCAAGTCTTGACTGAACTCTCCAAATTTATATATGAGGATGTCATCCGGTCTTCTTTCTTAACACTAGCTTCAGCTAATAGGCCTTTTCGTCTGAATGTGAAAGACACTGCTCATGTAAAGGACTTCTTAAGTCTGGTTTTGGCATATCTGTGTGGCCGTGGTAGCCTAATGGTTATGGTCAAGAACTCGTGGCCGGCGTGTTGTGGGCTTGAGCCCTGGAGCCATCGAAGACATGCCTTGTAGAGGAACTGATGCTAGTGAAATATAACGAATTCAAAGCTGTGTGGTCATTCGGAGAGGAGATACCGGCACACGTGTCGTCCTCGTCGCTTGGTCGAGATTTAACGAGGACTACACACCGATAATAGGATTCGTGTTGTTTTTTAGTGTGATGCTAATATATATAACTCTCTCTCTCAACATAACTGCTAATACACCATATGTTCTCGCATTTAGAAAAGCATACTCGGATAAATAAATTTAAAAATTGCTTAAGATATCCGACTACGTACAGAATCGTGATTTTAAAAAGGCCCATAAATGGATAATTTTCATGATATTTAGTGTTACTTAGATAAGGATACATGTATAAAATTGTCTTAAGAACATTATGACAAAAAAAAATTATTTAAATACAATATTTAGGCAAAAAAATAACTTACAATAATCTTTTTTCAAAACGTTCTCCTTTTGTGAAAAATGCTTCTATTATAATAATATTTTGCCTGTATATAGCTCAGATATCTGTACAGAGGCTAAACTATGATTTTTGAAAAATTCACATTATTTCAGCGTTACAACCCATTGAAATAATTATCATCGTTTTTTTTCGCAAAATTTCTCCCCTTTGTTGTCGTAAAACATGGATAAACCCACTTTTAAGTTATATATTTCAAAAATTCTATTTGAGCCTCTGTACAGAGGTCTGAGATATATACAGGTAAAATATTATTATAATAGAAGCATTTTTCGCAAAAGGAGAACATTTTGAAAATGGGTTATTCTATGTTCATTTTGTGTCAAAATATTGTACTTAAATAATTTTTTATCCTAATAATATTCTTAAAACAATTTTATTTACATTTTCTAATCTAAGTGACACTAAATATCATAAATATTATCCATTTACATGCTTTTTCAAAATCACGGTTCCGAACGTAGTCGGATACCTTAAACGTTATGGTTTAATGTTTGCACATTTTACCACATTTGCGGTGTAACGGGTACTATTCGAGTTCGTCTGCTGATCCTCTTATAGAAACTATTCTTTAAATGTGTAAAACTTTCCGTAGAGATGACTTGATTTTATGCAAATGCAACTGCTGCTTAAGCCTTGACGTTGTGTATGTGAGGTGAATGGTTAAACGTTGATAGTTAGTCATGAACTTTAAGAATAGGAGAAGGAGAATTGTGACTGGAAGGTCGGGCGTCCTGAAATTAATGTTCGTCGTAGAATCCATCTGGAGTTGTAGAAGTAAATAACATTGGAGCTGACCGAGCTATCGGGGTTCGAGATGAATCGTCAGAAAGAGCTCCGACTGAAGCAAAAGGATTTTCAATAATCGTATGTATCCGCATAAGTGTTAGGATTTCAGATTGCTCCTAGAGTTATCTATAAAGTTGTATATTTTTTATAAAGTGTTTAAGATAGAATAAAAGTGGCTATTTTTAAGATCATGTCTGCTTCTTCTTACACCTGCAACCTTCGAGCCACGACAGCTGTATTATATGAACTAAATAAGCAGTAAATTTAGTTTTTTTGAAGACTGTTCGATGATTTTGCAAAAGAAAATTTACTGATTGAAAAAAAGAGACTCGCAAGAAATCAAATTGAGAATTTAAATGTTCTTTTATTTATAATGTCAAATGTACTCACAGCTTTCAATTTGAGATGAATATTTTAAATAATCCTCTATTCCAGGTGAAGATAATATAATTGAAGATTACTACTACTATTTCTAAATTTAAAACTAAATTCAGATATGTTTTCGGACTGTTGAAATCATTGACTTTAAAGGAGAATATTTCCTACGCAAGACTTTAATTCGAATAATTTCTTCTATATAGTCTTATATCTCCTTTCAAACTTCCTGACTGTGCGTAGGAAACTGAAAAATGTTCTTTATTATTTATTTTTAAAATTATCCATGTTTAAGCAATCAAAGTGACATGAAAATGGCAAGAAAATGACGTGATGAAAAAAAAAAAAAGCACGTGATAAAGATCCTAAACATTCGAAATAAATTCTGGTCTGTATGAAAATTTTATTATATGTTTTCTTAATTCTAATTTTTTTAAAATAGGAAACACACGCGTTTATATAACTATTGATACTCTGATTTTACTAGTAATTAACTCACTTTTTGATATATGTATATTTCATATTAATATATATCCATTTAGGAATTTTTTTAAAAAAATGGTAAAGAGCAAAATAAAATTTATTAGTTTATAAGTAATTGAGAAACCATTTTTTTAAATCAAGATCTTAAACCATTTCAAATTAATTTGGCTTTATTTCAAGCATGTTTTCTGGAGAAATGACTTTGAAAGGGAACAATATAGTTGTTACACTGTATATTTCTTATATTTTTCTTTCTATGGCCTAAATTCATGTGACGTCATTAGTTACATGATTATAACAACCACGAGTTTCTAGCCAATCAGTTCAAAATCTCATGTGGCGTCATAGTTATACTATAAAATCAATCATGTGTTTCCAGATAATCATTTCATGCACTTTGTTGCTAACTTGTGCTCTTTGCAAAAGCTTTCTCTTAAAAAGTACATATTTATCAACAACAATAAGGCACATGAGAATACAAATGCATTTTATTTAAAAATACATGCCTATAATAAAAAAAAATTAATTTTTAAATCTGTTTGAGAAAATTTTTTTCATAGCATTTGAACACCTTTACCCAATTATGAAATTGAAAATTTTATCCAAGTTTCACAAATAGAACTATAAGTACAATTAGTTTTATGTTTGTTTTGAATTCAATGAAGAACACGTGTTTATCTTCATCATGTGACCGTCATGAATTGAGTCCATTTCATACAAAAGCTTTAAACTAAACTAAACTCAGTGGCGCAACAGCTCATGGCGGGACAAGGCCTACTGTACCCATCTCAGGTTTCGTGACCTTGGGTGTTGAGGTGCATGAGCAGATGTTACAGTCAGGTGGTCAATCTGACGCGAAAGTCTCAATGCTTATTTCTCAAGCAAGTTTGGTACTCATTTATCGACCCACTGAAAGGATGAAAGGCTTAGTCAACCTTGCTTAGCCATTGGTTCAAACCCCAGACCTGAGGCGTGGAGCACAATACACTACTACTCTTGACCATTGGGCATCTACAAAAGCTTTATCTTACATTAAATGTGCACAAGTTATAAATACGACTACAATTTATTTTTTTATCAAAATTCAGAAAATGGTTTCTTAACGAAATAAATTTAATTTCAAATTTAATAGAATATATTTTAATTTAACTATTTGTTAGTAGTATGATTATGCTTCTATATACTAAAACATTTATCCTGCATACAAAGAAATATATTTTCAATAATTATATATATATATATATGCACCAGACAAATAAGTTTAAAATATTAAAAGAATGCAAGCTGCTTTTTATATATCAGTAGGTTTTGATTTTGTTATAAAAGAATATTACCCTTTTCTATTTTACTGAAATAAAATCAAAATAACTCCATTTCAAATTTTCTTCAGCCACTATCAAAAATATATATTCACAAAATATGAACGTATTTTCATGGACAGATTTTATTGCAATTTATGACTGTCGTATATTTAAATGCTGAAATGTTTACTTCAAAGTAAGTATTATAGATGGAATTTTTTTTAAAATTTTTTTTTTATATAGAATTGTTTTATATATAGGATTCTCTACACAGGAAACTGCTATATGTATATGTAATAAATTGAAACAATCCTTTTAATTAATTAGAGAAGGAATTATTTTTATATTGGGGGCACTGAAAAATCTCTTTCGAATTTTTTAACCTTTTAACACATTTTGGAGAGCTCAAAATTATGTTTATTTTTATCTTTGATTTTAATACTTTGTTAATTTTATAATTACTGGGCCGATCTTTAAGCAGTTTAATATAATGAAAGAATGTTTTCCATGCTTTTGTGCTGTAATTTGAGTATAAAAGAACTTTAAACTGTTTTATCATAAGTAAAAATTAAATTTTTAATGCCTAGTTCATTAAGTAAATTAAACTAACTATTCTTACATTTTTATTGATTTTTATTTTTTCGTATATGTAACATGAAATCGAGTAAACTCTTGTTACAGTTATTTGTGAATAAACGTTTGTCCTTACTGATCGATAAAATTTAATGATGCATAAATTTACACTAAATTAGCGAGTACACTCATGTAATTGCTGTCAACTAGGGAAAACGTGTGTGCAGAAAATTAAATTAGATTCTGAAATTCTTGTAAAAGTTTGTAAATGTAGCCTCATTAGAAGTATTACTGAACTTGCTTAAAATTTCCCCTTATTTAACTTTCTGCATTTTCCGAAGGAAGAAATAAGTATTAACTGTTTATTACACTGCATAGGAAAATTATCGGTGTAATATCCAGTTAATGATACATATGAAAATTATCAAAAACTATGAATTGATATTTTTTGATGCAATTATTAAGGCTTTTGGAGAAGAGTGAAAAACCCTATATATAATAATAATAATAATAACAGGGTAAATATAAGCATACTAATTATTCTGCATAACTAAGAAAGAAAAATTCTGGAACTGGAAACATAGAACAACAAACCAATGTACACCATTGAGTCAAAACATTATGAGCATCTGCATATAATACAATGAACTGGTCTGGATGACGTGGAAACTACGTAATTAAAAGATAATGGCATTATGGTATCCAACAATGTTCGGAACCGTGATTTTAAAAAGGCGTATAAATGGATAATTTTCATGATATTTAGTGTCAGATTAGAATACATGTATAAAATGGTTTTAAGGACACATTTTGACAAAAAAAATTATTTAAATACAATATTTTGACAAAAAATGAACATAGAATGACCCATTTTCAAAATATTCTCCTTTTGTGAAAAATGCTTCTATTATAATAATATTTTGCCTGTATATAGCTCAGACCTCTGTACAGAGGCTCAACTATAATGTTTGAAAAATTCACATTATTTTTAGAGTTGCAACCATTTGAAATAATTATCGTCGTTTTTTTCTTAAAATTTCTCCCCTTTGTTGTCGTAAAACATGAATAAACCCACTTCTAAGTTATTTATTTCAAAAATTCTAGTTGAGCCTCTGTACAGATGTATGAACTATATACAGGCAAAATATTATTTTAATAGAAGCATTTTTCACAAAAGGAGGATATTTTGAAAATGGATCATTCTATGTTCATTTTTTGTCAAAAAATTGTACTTAAGTAACTTTTTATTGTAATACTATTCTTAAAACAATTTTATATACATTTTCTAATCTAAGTGACACTAAATATCATGAATATTATCCATTTATACGCTTTTGCAAAATCACGGTTCCGAACGTAGTCGGATACCTTAATCTGCTGTTAGAGAAGTTAAGCTGTCATTCTTGCACTCACTTTTGTTACTGAGGGAAAAAACTTACCTTTGTTGAATATATATATATTATATCTAATGGCCAGGGTTACAGAAACCCACTACACCAAAAGGGGGTAGGAACAGAAACAAAAGCAGACAAAATAAACAAAGTAAGAAAAAAAAATGGCGAGAAAAGTCTATGAACCCAATAAGTTTCTAGCTTGCCATATATGTCACACAAAGAGGAGCCTTTTAAGGCTGGGCAGTGGCGAATGTGGGCAGCATCCATGTCCTCCCGAAAATGCAGAGCGTGCAGAAAGGGGACTGTGCAACATGAATTCTGTGTAGATGTTTCAGGAAACAGTCGTGTCCAGTGGTCAGACGAAACTCAGCAACTGCTTTACGTCTTGGCCACATGGGAAGATCCTTGAGATTATTCCACCAGATCTTACTATAATTTCTCTCAGCGTATCATCTTGAAGAGAGATCATTCAACTTTTTCTTAATGATACGTCTGTCACTGGTAACAGGTTTAGCTTTCTTTGCTATCTGTTGAATGGAAGCTCCCTTCTTTGCTAGGTGATCCGCAAACTCATTACCAGTTACACCCTAGAAGGCATTATAGGAACTAGCCAAAACTGTGGATCACTTAGCCTCAAGGCGTTACAAGAATGCACCACAAGGAGGTAGATCTACGTTGCATCCCTTATATACAAATATATATTGAAATATCCTTTTACATGGAATTTTTTTAACACGAAAAATATCTCAGTCCCCTCAGTTTCGTGTTAAACGATATTCACCGTATATACATGTTTAGGAAATAGATGGCGCGGTTTCAATAACTGTGTTGTACACTAGTATCTCCGATAGTGTGTGTGTGTGGGGGGGAGGGATGTGTATGAGAGGAGAGAGAGAGAGAGAGAGAGAGAGAAGAGTTTGAGAGACTCCCAAAGAAAATTTGAGAGGTTGTTATGAGATGTGAGGTAGTTTAGATTTAGTAATTGCTAAATTAAATTGTTATTTGTTATTAAAGAGTGGTATTAGTTTAGATAGTAGTATCAGTATCATCTCAATATATATAAAGGCTTGAAATGAAACGAATGCAATGTACAATTAAAATGCAAAAGGCCTTATCACATACACATTTTTCGTGCAACCATTTCATCCAATTTTTCGAAGCAGCTGAGGATGAAGAGTTATCGTAACAAAAACGACATGCTCTGACGTCAACCCTGCTCTATCTCCACATTGAAGAATTACTCGCTGCTAGTGCTGCAGCCCACTTGCTCATTTTTTAAAAATCTTTTTGTGCAATGGGGGTTTTTAGGATTCCATAGGAATGGAAATTTTTCAACTTCATCAATCAAAACACTCTACATCATTTAGTTCCATTTTAATACGTACATTTCTGATACTGCACTTGACGAAGACGAGACTGCCATCTTGTTTTTGAGTAGGAGACGAACCCTATTGCCTGAAATTTGGAACAATTTTAAATTCGAACAACTTTTTCAGCTCACTAGCAAGAAGTTGTTTGAAGCCGTTGCTATGGCAACTGAGTAAAAAACGGTCGAAATTGTCGGTTGAAAGAAAAGTGGCTCCAAATATATGTAGGTGTGGTAAGGGTTTTAGGCAAGCCATTGAATCTACTAATACTTGAGTCAATATGAACACCCACTGATGGATATTGACTTTCTGAGATTGAACAATATCATGGACTTGATCAAGCTCAGCTAAACACAGAATTAAACAACACGGATACTTGTAATTACACTAAATTTAGATATACACATGGAAATTAATATATACATGGAAAAAATAGTGCTATAAAATTGATTATACTTTATTCATGAACACAAAAGAATATTCATCATTAGTTATTAAAAAAATCTTAGAGAAAGATTTTCATCAAAATAATGCTTTATTCATGTGATTGTGTAGCTATAGTTAAACATTATTTATAGACTTCAGTTATGATGCAGAATCCTATAACGTGTCTCTCAATCGAAGACTATTCTAAACAAATGATTCAGAATATTTTTTTACTTCGATTAGAAGAATGACTATCTTTTCATTCTTAGAAAGATATATTACCTCTTAGAAAATAAAGAACATTAGAAAGATTGATGTTCGATAAATCGATATTAGAACGAATTTCAGGAACGGAAGCAGTTCCAGAATGTCAGAAATGCAAATCCAATTCCTGGAAAAGGGTATTCCACTTAAGAAAAGAAGAATAATCGTATTTTAAAACGGTTGTCCTCGAAAAATCGATGTGTTATGGCTTTGTAATTTTCAGGACTTTGCTCAGAGGTGAAATGTATAAGAACAATTGAGTAGTAGTCATAAAAATAAGAAGGCTTGAGAAATGATTGGTGAAAAGGCTAACCCATATCAATTTGAAATGAAAAGAACAGAATTTAGATAAATTAAAGGAAGAAAGAACGGAACACATTTGATATATTCTAGAAAAATAATTTTTTTTAAGTCAGATATTCATTTTAATTAAAAAAAGTTCCTATACAAGAGGTACTAGCATCCCTCATCAAGCACTCTTTTTAACCCTTTATCTACCGCATTATGATTCACTGTAGTTTTTTTCCTGCAATTATTTTTTTTTAATAACTACATTGAAAATTAAGGGATATGCATTAAAAATATACTCAGCTTTGGGAAATTTAACCCGTCAGAGCTAATTAATTAATTAAAGATAATCAACTGTAAAATTAATTATATGCATTGTTTACTTAAAATAAATAGTCAAATCATTTTCTAAGGTATTCATTTACATACAAAAGAAATACACTTAGATTTTGACATTAACTATTTTTTCGGAACAGAAATGACAATCTTTGCAATGCGCTGAAAACGCAATTTCTGCTATAAAACTATTCGCATTCTCCACTAAAATACTCATCATAGAACCCATGCTGCCATATATCTTAGAAGAGTGGATTTCAAAGAATATTCCTGCTATAAGTATTGTTAGAATATTCGTAAAAATGCTCATTCTATGTCATTTTAAAGTGAGGGGTACTTTTAAGTACCGTCGTTAGATAAAGGGTTAAAATACTAATTACCCTATTTTAATTAAATTAAAGTAACTATATTAAATGAATTCAAATTCTTAATCAAATAAATGAGGTCGTATTTTTAATTATTGCAGCGTAAAAGAAATTTTAATAGACTGAATATGGTAAAATATATGGTGAATTAATTGAACGGTGAGGATTTTTGGAACGAATAACTAACTTTTATTGGGCTAAAATAATTTCTTTTAGATTTTAAGGAGGTTACTTTACACAGTATTTTGCCTATCTCCATAATATTAAAAATGATTAATTTTAAGAAGCATTTTTTTTAAAAAACTAACTGATCATACACTCAAAGATTTAACTTAACTTACTTAACAGAATGCGAAAATGTGGAAGAGAATTTTATTTTAATTTTCAATGTTAAAGTTTTCACACTATTTCTTATTTTATAATTGGGGAACACAAAACCCCTAAATGTTTGCTTTTTGTAAATACATTCTGCGTGCTATGAAGAATATTTCTCATATATCTTAAAAGAATTTTTCTCATACTTACAAAAAAATTTCATGTTAGTACCTCTTTTTCACTCTATTGAAGATTTTGTGTAGGTGAACATATATATACGCACACACAATTTGAAGCATTTTGTAATATTGTGATGGATGTTCCCACTCATCCATCAGTGTTCTAGAGTTAGAAAGATCATCCATATCAAAACAATATAATTTATTAATCTTATAGCAAGATTCAACAACCTAACAAGTCTCAACAACCCAGGCTAGAAAATGCACCTAAAATTAAATATTACAGCAAAAGTAAGGTTAATAAAAAAATAATTAATATTATTAATAAATAATAATAATTATGAATTTAATCATTTACTCTTGAAACGTCTTGGCAATACACATTCCAAATAATCGAAATTCACCTCTAAGCTATTCTACTCTTCAAGCCGCACTATTCCAATTTAAATATCTAATTCACCAAATCGTCAATTATCAATTTTAAAAAATTAACCTATTAATCAACGAGTCACTCTCAAATAGCTTTCTACTACTTTACGTAAATCACTAACTTCCATCATCTATATGTCCTAACCTCCCTCTCTCTCGAACCTAAAAGTTAATGCTTAAATATAAGCCTTGATTTACATAAATCGCATCTTCTTCTTCGAGAGAAAGTTTTCAATACAATATTATGTTACGAATGGAGAGAGAAAGAGGAGGGAGTGTGCAGAGGAGTGAGTGACCAGATAAAAGCAGAGCGCCTGTGGTTTCTCTTCTCGCCTGTCTCAACAGGGGGAGGTGAAACGCTCCGAAAAAGGAAAGAGAGAATTCCTCTAGATGCGTTTGGAGGGATCAGACGGCTATGAGCATGCGCGATAATATTTAACCTTTTTTTATGCATCCATGTAAATACACTCATGGACAAGAAAATTAGCGCACCAAGAAGAAGTCGTTAAAATGAAACAAAATTTTACATACGTAATGACTACTTTGATATAAGTAAATGATAAGAAAATCAAAGAAAAAGTCAAGATAACGGAGGATTTAATACCCTGTTGAACCCCCTCTAACGCGAATGCACGATGCGATACGATCGGGTATTGAGGCATACAAGTTCTGTAAGATGTCTTAGAAATTTCGTTCCATATTTGCTGTAAACGTGCCTCTAGTTCATTCAAACTCGTGGGATACCCAATTCGCTGTCCCAAATGATCCCAGATATGCTCGATTGGAGACAAATCTGGAAATCGGGTAGGCCGAGGAAGGATAGTAACAGTGCGGAGGCAGTCTTGTGACAACCTTGCAATGTGAGGCCGAACATTGTCTTGTTAAAAAAAGGCTCCTGGGAGCCGTTGCATGAATGCCAACACATGTGGTTGCAGGATGTCATGGACATACCGCTGGGCTGTCATGGTGTCACGGATGAATACTAGGGGTGACGTTTATTGTAGGCAATGGCACCCCATACCACCACACCAGCTGTGGGAGCGGTTTGTCGATGTAAAGCAAAGGCTGGACTGAGGCGTTCACCACGGAGTCTCCACACACGAACACGATTGTCATCACTGCTGAGATTGAATCTGGATTCGTTGCTAAAGACGACCTGGTTCCATTCCGCTGCAGGCCAGTTTCCTCATGCGCAGAACCACTCCAAACGAAGGCATCGATAGGTGGGCGTCAAGGGCAGCACACGTGATGGGCGCCGCGATCCCAAATGTCCTTCAGCCAGGCGCCTTCGTATGGTTCGAGAAGACACAGGGGCCCCTGCGTGAAGGTGCTACTTATGCCTGGATGGCGGCTGATGAAGCAGTTGGCGGTACGCGTGCATTTCTTACGATGTGGCGGTCTTCTCGACGACTGGTCTGACGAGGGCGTCCTGAGCCTGGTCTTCGTGTAAAGGACATCTCTTGGATCCAATGGTCCCAACACCTCCTCACAACACAATCAGAGCAACCTAATTGACGAGCTACTCACCTAACTGACCACCCAGCTTCCATCATGCCGGTAATTCTCCCCCTCTCAAACTGCGACAGCTGCTCATATTGTCTTCGAAAACGGCGTAATGGCATGTCTACCTCAGTTCTTTCTTTGTAAACGATTCAGTGCACTCAAACAAGCTTTGGTTACCTGTTTTATACTCCATGGAGAACGACGTTAAACGTCATCTACCGGCTATACCTAATGCGCAATCACGCTGCATTTCTGATTATCTGCATATATCCCCAACAGATACCTTCACGCCAAGTTTCGTTACGATCCCGCAATTATTTCTTGGTGCGCTAATTTTTTTGTCCATGAGTGTATACATGCACACACAATTTGAAGCATGTTATAGTATTGTCTTACATTGCTATGGGAAAGAGATAATATCGGTGTTTTGGATTATCTTACCATTTTTATTTCTTTTCAAGCTACAAATTACACATTGTCTCGCCTATCCCTGTTCTTTATCCAAGAAGAATCTAAAGAATCAAGAATCTAAATTCTTTCCTTCACAATGAAAAGTTTCCTCCTTCACTACAAAGAAATTCCCGAATGAGAAGTATTTCAGTACCATGGACAGAAAAACTGCATCTCTCAAATCACTCTATCACTAATAATCTCACTATAAGAATTAAATATATGTGTGAATCAAAGATAGAAAGAAGAAAATATATCAGTGTCCGAACAGCGTTCGGACAATACGGTCGTGACTTACTTCTGGTAGCCCCTATGGTGTGCAGGCAAAACAGTCAAGGTTGTTAATTTTAGTATAATTATAAATGATTTTGAAGAAATCACTACATTTTTTTTAAGTAATTTTTTATGCTCTTAAAACCAGAAAAATGTGTTTTTTGAAAATAATTTTTTTCGCTTTTCGTACTTGATTATAACTAGCTTAAAAAATAACTTATCTGAGCAGTCTTTAAGGATTAATATTCGATTTTAAAAGGGATGTATTATAGTAAAGAGTAAGAAGACTAATTGCCTCTCCGAAAGTCTATTTTGTTGCAGAATAAAGCCTGCATTTTTAACTTCGAGATACTCTAGAATATAAATTGCTGGGAAAAATATTTTATTTTTATATTTTTAAATTTCATTAAATATTTCTACATGATCCTCTTTAAAAATATTATGGATAAAATTATTAGTTGTTTCTGTTAATTATTGAAAATTTTATTTTATTTTGCTTGCTGTGAAAAATTAAAAAACTAAACTCAGTGGTGTACCAGCCCATGGAGGGCCAATACCTACAGTGCCCATCTCAATTTTTGTAACCTTGGGCACTGGGGTGCATGAGGACATGTTCCGGTCAGGTGGTCAGTCTGACGCGGGAAAATTATGAAGTTAATGATATTATTGTGAAAAGTATTGACAACAGTAAATTTTATTAATAATTAATTAGCTTTTTTAGTTTCATGTTAAGGTCAAGAACAGGAATTAAATATTTTCGTGAAAAAAAATAGTTACAGGTATTCGATAGTTTTAAAGTTATCTTCCTTTTCTTTTTCTTGTGATCTTTTATTTCAGATGTTTAATTCGAACATTTTCTGCTTAGAATTAAATGCCTTTTCTTTCGTGTCAATTCGAAGCAGAATTGAAAAAGATATTTCTTTTAATTCTTAAATTTATATATGTATTTTATTTTTTAGTATGATATCAATAGGAACTTCTTTTTCAAAAAAAATCTCACAAGAAATGAAGTGATATTTTTTCGTATATCATTAACAATTTCTTCAGTTATAAATCTCTTTAATGTACTTCAGAAAGAATGCTAGATACGTTGAGTTTCACAATAATGATAATTAATTACTCTCTCAAAGAACAAAATTATTGTTATTTTCTGAGAGTATTAAAGATCTTTTGATAATTACTGTCATCATTATTTATTGAAAAATATGTTAGGTGTAAAGAATTATTATTTTTGCTTTACACGGTTTGATGAAAATAAAAACTGTAGAATTTTTAAAAGGAAGAAATATTTAAATTTATTTTTCTTCAAATAAATAATATCCTTAGAGTATTCTGTAATGGTAGTGAATTTTAATTCTTAACTTCAAAGAGAGAAGAAGCGCATAAAACCAAAAAGTATCAGAAATTTGTGTGTATAGTACGTTTTTTCAATTGTTGCCTATTGTACTCACAATACCGTTATTTAAATTCGTCAAATTAACTAAAATTAATTTAAAGGAAAGTAATTAAAGTACATCAAAGGCTGTGACTCTAGCACAATTTTCTAAGGAAGATAACATGTTTAATATCGTTTGGTTTTTGTGTTTTGATCTTCCATTATTGAATTCTTTCTTCTACACAAATGTTCTTTTATGTTTTAAAATTGTCAACAGCTATTAGAATAGTTCACTTGAGAAGAAAAAATAAATAAGTAAGATCAGTAAAAATTTTATTTTTAAATCTCCAAATTCAAAAGCTAAGAAGTTTTCTATCACCAGCTTTCTTTTTGAGTATTACTGGCATCTTTAAAAATTATTTATCATTTTGTTATTAATTCTAAAGCAATGGAACAATGATAAAAATATATATTTCAACGACAAATAGCAACGCAGGATAATTTATAGATAATGCATTCGCATGCTCATAGAGAGTTTAAGTGCGAAATATTTATAGAAATTTTCCTTTCGATAGAAATGAAATAAATCGATAATGGATTCATTAGTAAACAATTTTTTTATGTATATTTGCTTTTAACATCATCTTTTAACGAAATTAAGCGGGGAAATAATGTTATTCGCAAAATCGAAAATTTTTATCTGCATTTTTACCTTTAAAAGACGAATTAAAGCGTATATTTTAGTTAAAATATGGCAAAACGTAATTTCCTGTCTGAGTTTACATTTAATGGTTTACATTTTGATGTTATTTCATAATTGCTTTAAAAGCAAATATGAACACTTTTAATGTTTTTACATTTAAATGTAAGTCAATAATTTATAAAAGAAATATGCAATTTAGTGCTTTTAAACTTTTAAGTACACTCTTGTTGGATAATGCAAGTTCAGGCAAAGAAAGAGTCAGAAACAAAACACATGTGACTTATCTATAAAGCCTTTTTATTAAACAAAAAAAGATGCTATATGTTTAATATCATTAATAAAAGTTGAAATTTTTGCTGCCTGGAGCAAATAAAAAAAAAACCTACGTAGGATGTTTAATAAGTAATGACTAATTTTACTGCCACGAAACCACTCATCGGAATGTAAATTTCTGTTGCATAACAAAAGTTTGTTGTCCGTATTAACAAAAGCTACTGATCGATGGCGTGTACAGACTCATGTTCATGAGTATCAAATCATCGAACTGAAGCATGTATGAGGGCGCGTACGAGACGCGGCCAGTTGTCGAAATGGAAACAAAAATCAGCATCGGAGACCTTTGATATGATACGATATGATTACATACTGGAACAAGAAGGCGACAAGATATTAAAACGCTTCATCACAGCAGACGAAGCTTGCTGCATCACAATGATCCGACCATAAAAAAACAAAGCAGTGAATGGAAATATCCATCTTCACCTACTCCCAAGAAAACAAAAACTGAGAAATTGGCAGGTAAAGTTATGACCATAATTTTTTTTGACTATGAAGGAATTGTGTATCAACACGCTGTCGAACCTGGCACTACCGTAAACGAATTTTTGAAACGCATAACTTGGAAGTCGGTTTATCCATGTTTTACGAAAACAGAAGGGAGAAATTTTAAGAAAATACGCCGATAATTATTTCAAATGGTTGTAACTCTGAAAACAATTTGAATTTTTCAAAAATCATAGTTGAGCCTCTGTACAGAGGCCTGAGCTATATACAGGCAAAATATTAATACAATAGAAGCTTTTTTTACAAAAGGAGAACATTTGGAAAAAAGGTTATTCTAAGTTAATTTTTTGCCAAAATATTGTATTTAAATTTTTTTTGTCATAATGTTCTTAAAACAATTTTATACATGTTTTCTAATTTAAGTACACTAAATATCAGGAAAATTATCCACTTATGCGCTTTTTTAAAATCACGGTTCCGAACGTAGTCGGATACCTTAAAAGGAAACGTTCATTGTTCCGAAATGGCTTCCTATTGCACCATGACAATACCCGACCATATTATTCCCGTTACGTACTGGATGTTTCACAGCAGAATAACGTAGGGATTTTACCACGCCCTCCATACAGTCCTGATCTCACTCCAGGCGATTTCTGGCTGTTTCCTCAACTTAAGAAACCATTACGTGGCAAATGCATTGCAAGCAGCAAAGCATATGTAAAGGCTGGGGAGGCAGTTTTGAAAAAGCTCTCACAAAACAGACTTTTACAAGTTTTTAAGAAGCGGACAGAACGTTGGGATAAATGCGTCACGTGCCGCTGAATTTATTTTGAAGAAGACCATGTAAATGATGACGATTAAAGGTATTCTGTTTTTTTTTATATATAATTTTAGTCTTATTACTTATTGAACAGCCTTCGTATTTACAAAATCCAATATTACATGCTTGGTATGATGGTTAATACATGGTATGTCTCTTAGATGATGCAATACAGTCCGTGCAACGCCTAGGCAGGCTGAGTATCAAATTATCAATCTGATCTTGGGAAATATTACACCACTCATCAAGCAATGCTCTCCGAAGTTTAGGTAGACATGTAGGAGGTGGTTAACAGGCAGCAACTTGTCGGTCAAGCATTTTCCACACATGGTCTACTGGATTCAAGTCAGATGAGAACGATGGTTATTCCATGCGTTTGATATCCTTCGATTGAAGGCACTCGTTTACGATGTTTGCACAGTGAGAACGGGCGTTGTCATTCATAAACACAAATTCTGCGACCATGGCGCCCCGAAACAAACGTACATGTTGTTCCATAATGGCGTCCCGATAGAGCCTGTCTCGGTTCAAATTTGAACATGCATGTCAGTTCTGGAACACATAATAATCCCCTCCCCCAAAACGAGCAATTGTGCATCACCGAAACGGTGTCGTTCAATGATGTTCTCTAAACCTGGACTCGTCGGAAAACAACACACGATCCCACTATTGTGGTGTCCACAATGCATGCTCTCTACTCCAGACTAACCGCAGACGACAGGGAGTTGCAGTAAGTGGAACACATCTGACAGGTCTACGAACAAATAGACCAATCTGTTTTAAGCGTCTGTACACGGTCTGCCTTGAAACTGTCGTACCAGTGCGATGAAGTCAAAAAACACCATTGAAAACTTTTATTTCCTGTGATATTTGTTTCAGGCCATTTTTCGACACATTGGAAACAATTTAGGTACAAATTCTGTATTTTTTTGGTAAACTTTTCCGTTATGCCTGCATTTGATCCTTCTAAGTTTGTGACAATTTTCTTTTTATTATTAAAGGAACACATTTTTCTTTAAATCGTGATTTATATTGAAGGACAAAATCTTTAAAAATTTCAAAATATTAAAAAGGAGGACAATTAGGAGGAACACTTTTCGAGGAAGGATAGAACCTATACAAGAAGGACTGTCCTCCCTAAAGGAGGATGATTGGTCAACTCAACCCCTTAAGCGGTTTTCCCATATGGAGTACGGGCTACTGAAAGTTTCCCCGTAAGTTACAAGCGCATTGATATTTTCTTTCCTTATTTGATTTGCGCTTATTTTTAAATCGTATGGTGTGTTATTTAGGGTTAGTACGAGAATCATTCTGAAATTTGTGAGATGCACCCTAGGTTTTTAAAGTTATACTTACAAAATTTAGTCTTCTCCAGCATCAGTTCTCTACAACATTCATTTCTCGAAATTGATGAAAAAATCCATTTATAACCACATCAATCTCTTCTTCTGAATGAAAACGACGTCTACGTAAGTTCTTTTTTAGATTAAATAATAACCAAAAATCACACATAGGAGAATAAGGGGGATGTTCTATCACTTTAATTTGTTTTCTCTTAAGAAACTCATCTGCTAATCTGACTGTATGGGAAAATGCATGGTCTTGGTAAAGTATTAGGTCCCTAACATTAACTTCTTGAAGAATTTCTAGATGACTTTTAATGGTATACCAGTTCGCTGTTACTGTCTTATGTCCGTGCTTCCAACTTGATGGCTTCGACCAATCTCGTATTTCTGAAGAAAACGTCATACATTACTTTTTTCATTGCTTTTTTTCATATGTAATTCTTCATGAATAATTTTGTATATGGCTGCGGATCCAATGTTAAGTTCCTCCGGTATCATTTGGCAGGTACAGCGATTATCATCCATTTTCGTATGGCAGACACATTATCCGGGATTACTAACGACCGCGGGTTTTCTGTGTGTTCTTCCTCCTAAACAGAAATGCGACCTCTGAAAAATTCTGTAAACCATCGGAATGCAGTAGCACGACACGGAGATTTATCACCAAATGCTAAATGCAGCCATTTAACGAATTCGTTTTGATTTAATCCCGCTTTAAAATCATAGCACGCGAATGTTCTCGCGTCAACTCCATTTTCTCTTATGTCTAAAATTTATTCTATGCTAAACAACTTGAAGTAAGTCAGTAAGAAATCGTCTGCTGTGTTAGAATACTTTGTATATTTAAATATTAAACCAATATATTTTTTTTCTTTTTGTAACTTTTCGTGTCTGCGCGTATCTCAAAAATTTCAAAGTTACCCTCGTACTTTAAAAATGTAATACATTTTGTCTATGGTACAAAAATTCTTTTAGCTCGGAATTTTTTTTTTGTGGTAAAGGCAGAAATTAGTATGGTATTTAGTTATTCACAGTAAAAAAAATGTGCCTTTTTTCTATGCACTTTGGGTAAAAAAAAAAAAACATGACTGCGTAAGAGGTTAATGTAAAGGCTGATATTTTTAATCGATGCTTAACTTTTCAAAAAAAAAAGGAATTCTCAGAAATATAACAAATTTTTAAAGGAAAAACTGAATTAATAGATAATATTGCTTTAGCACACAGTACTTCTCCAAGTTTCAATATTTGCGACCCAATATTCAATTTCATACAATAACAATGTATTGAATTCAAAATATTCATTTATACTATACTTTGACTCTAAACCTACAATACAATTTTAACCTCTAAGTACCACCAGCGTATATGAACATCTGGCTAACACAAATCGTTAATTGCCCCGGACATATACCTAGATACGTTTTTCCGAAGTACGATCTTTTCTGTGCACTGTTATCGATAAAATTATTCAAAAGGCTTTGGAATACAAAAAAATGACCTTGACGGTGTTCGCGAAGGATTTAATTATTTCAGAGGATTTGCTTATTCATTCCTTTTCTTTCCCAATACACCACATATGCTCTCTGCATTGGGGAGCGAATCGTGTATATTTTAATCGGCATTTAGGGATTAATTATAAACCGTACAAACTATCACGATAATTGTTAATTTTTGTATACAATTTTATATATGACAACCCCATGGGATCACTGGTAATTATTAAATTTTTGTTCTTTTAGTATTGTTAAATTAATTGTATAATACATTGCGCAATACTAATATATTCATAAGCGTATTATATCAGTGTAAACACGTATTTTATTTTTTATTACGTCAGAATATATTGTGTTTGTTTATTTTCAGTAAAAAAAATAATTTTTTAAATATTCTTTAGTTTTCAACTTTTCTATATGCTCGCCCTCACTTGTAGGGTTTCACGCCCCTATAGGGGGGGGGGGGTGCGCCCCACAGTTTGAGCAATGCATTCTTGAATTATATGCTCCAAATGCCATTACACATGACTGTATCGCGAAGGGAGAGGTTTAAGGTTGTCAAATAAAAATAATAATCCAAAGACAGATGATTTGGCAGTGGAAAAAATATATTGAATGGAAGGAAGTTGAGTCATCAATTAGCTCGAATCGTTCAGAATGTTTCCCTCTACAATAGTCACACGGCAGAAAAAAACGGTATGTTGAAAAAATACTTTTTTTACTTTTGTAAAAAACGAGAGTAGGAAACGAATTAGAATTCGATTTTTTTAGAAAGTGAATAAATTATTAAAACTTGAACAAATCAGAATGTGATTTATTACGAATGAAACATAAAACAATAAATCCCCTTTAAGCCAGGGGTATCAAACTCGCAGCCCACGGGACCGTGTGGCCCACAACGAACATTTTTGCGGCATATCCGAACATTTTTGCAATATATCCCCACACAATAATATACATAATAAATTTTTTAAAAAATTCCTCCGAAATTGGAGATAGCAGCAGAAAAGAGAAGTCAAGTGTCAGGATATAAACATGAATTTTTTTTTTTTTTTTGCTCTTTTATATATTTTTATTATAAGGTGACCATTTTTTTTACAATGAAAAGGAGGACGAAAAATTTAAGAAAAAATGACAACTTGAGTATATGAAACATTTTATTAATTCAAATAAAAACACGCTAATCACGCTTACATTTTTTAAAATTATTATCTTAAACGAGTATTTTTCCATTGAATGATTTTTTTTGACAACATATTATTTTCTAATGTATCGGAAAGTTCGGGGAAGAAATATCCTTCATACTGAATTTTACGGTAAGCACTGTAGCTAAAATATTAACAAACAATTTTGATTTCTCACAAGTCACTTCACAAAAATCATCACCAACTGAAAAAAACTTTTTCAACTGCTTCATTAGTTCCAGGGCAGCACAACGTAAATTCAACAAAAATAATTACATTTTCATATGGAATGTGTTAATTTTTGAAATGGTTTAAGTAATTTCACACATCTTTACCAATTTCTCAGCATGTTGATTTTCCAATTGTTCTAATTTATTAGAATTTATATATACATTCAGCCTTCTTTCTACTTCAAACAGACAATTATCATCGACCTTAATATCAGGCATTTCTTTAGATAAAAATTCAACGTAAGTTTCTATATCTACCCAATTTACTTGCGACTAGTTAAAAAATACCATTGGAAACTGTTATTTCCTGGGATATTTGTTTCAGACCATTCTTCGACATTTTGGAAACATGTTTGATTCATCTCTGAATACAGAGATTAACAGATCAGTTTTAAAATATAGAAAAAGAGGGGACAAAAAGGAGGCCACTTTTTGAGGAAGGACACAACCTATAAAAGGAGGACTTTCCTCACTAAAGGAGGTGGTTGGTCACCTTATTTATAATAATATATTATTCGAAATAAGCCTGCTTTTCTATGATTTTGATTTTTTAAAAAATGTTTTTAAAAAGTTAAAGTTTAATTAATGTTAAACCTCTTGTTTGCTTAGCGCCAGTCAGCTATTTGAGCCCTGACTTAAAAGTCAGTTTTTTAACCAAAAATGGGCACATTTTTTTATAGCATATTTTTTTTTAAATCAATAGGATGCAAAAAAGGGAAAAATTTTAATAAAATTTTTAATTTTAAAAATTTTTTCCCCTAATTTTTTATTTTTTTAATTGGGGGAACACAAAGAAGTAAAAGGGAAATTTTTCTCATCCATAAAAAAATTTTCCTGTTCATATCTCTTTTTCAAAGGGTTGAGAATATTGTGTTAGTGGGAATATATATATGCACACACAATTCGAAGCATAGAGTAATAATAAGTCCTACATTGCAATGGAAACAAAGATAGTATCAGTTTTTTTTAATTATGTTTTCATTTTCAGTTTGTGATATCCCCACCATTGGGGGAAAACCTCTTTCTACCATCCCGTGGCCCCTTAAACGGGGAATGAAGATGAACCACTAAACTCTGCCATAATAAAAAAGTTTATAATGATTTAATTTATATACAATAAAACAACACTAGAATAAAGGGGGCTTTATGATCCCTTTAAACGACGCAAACCATAATACTGATAATGGCCCCAATTAACCCCCTGAATTTATCTTTATAGGTTATTTTCCCAACTTAATAATATCGCTCCCATTCAAAAACCAATTAAACATCAAGTTTACCCTATTTTTCCCTTTGGGGAACAGCTACGGTCCTTAAATCATCAATTTTATCCTTCCATCTGACTTGCTCTTCGGGTCTCCCGACCCACTTTTAAATTATCTGCCCGGTACTATTAGACCGACTCCGGGGGCTCCCAGCATGCCCAACTCTCTTCCCAGAACTTTTCTCACTTCACTTGGGTTACTTAGCGCTCAGGCTTCATTTGGGGGATCATCGTGAATACTAACGTTCAATATAGATTCTAATCTGCATAACCCGCTATCTTCTTTCGGGGTTTGGTTTTGGGAAAAATTCCATTCTGACCCAAAAAAAAATCCCAAAAAGGGTTAATAAATAAATTGGGGAAAACCCCTCAAAGGGGTTTTTAAAACAATAAATTGTACATTGCCTTTCCCAATTTTCCCGTTCTTTATCGAAATTTTTTAAGAATCTAAGTTCCCACCTTTTCCACCAAAAAAAACGGATGGGAAAATTTTTAATTTCCATGGAAAAAATGCATAGTTTAGAAACAAGATCTCACACAAAATTAATCTCACAAAAAGATTTAAATATATATGCAAATCAATGATAGAAAGAAGAAAATATCAAAATGCTTGGCCGGGGTACGGGGCAAACCTGTTGGGGGTTATGTGAATCTATTTAACGGAATTGCAGGAAAAATAACTGGGGTTGTTTCAAGTATTGGAAGTAATTTTCCTGGAAATTTTTTTTTCTCAGTCACCGAAAATAACAGAAATGACTTCTTTCGACTTATCCAGACATTTTCAAAATTAATTTACCTCCTTCTATTGAATTCTATTCTATTCTATTGAATAGTCGCTTTTTTTTTAAGCTATTTCATATAATAACTAAGTTTGAGTTTGAGTGAATATTAACGTCGCACTGTTCAGCTACACGAGGGCTTTTGGCGACGGACCACGTAATTTTGAACCATGGTCAAGTGACGTGGACGACACCTGAGCTGGCACCCCTCTCTAACTCCACACCACACCACGGGAGGACATTTCAGCTCTCGACAGATTTAACGTGCATCGCTGCCTACACGGCGGGTCTTTGTGGTATTGGGCTCGAACTCATGACATGCCTGCCATGGTCCGATACCTTAACCACTGGGCTACCGCAGCCCCATATAATAACTAAGATAAAGGGCTCTAGTTTGTGTAAAAATTAAAATATCTCTTATCCAGAAGGTCATTTCAAAAAGAAAGTAATACATTAAAATTGAGAATTGGTTCGTTTACTATTTGTACAGAGCGGGTCCCGTTTATGTCATTTTGTCAATTTTTACCCCTTTTTTCCCCATTTTAGGAGTAATAATAATTTTTTTTTCTTCTTAATTTTAGCATTTTTTTAAAAATGTCCTAATTAAATCTAAAACCTCCCAAAAAATCTCCATATCTCCATTTTTTTAAAAAAAAGTTGTCGCAAGTAGTCGGAAACACGAAAAAATATTTCAGTTCCCCCAGTTTCGTGTTAAACGGTTTTCATTATATTTTTTAACTGTACTTATTAAGCTCAATTCTCTTGCAAAAGAGAATGAAAAGAGCTAAGCAAAAACTTTACCATTGCAAAATAACGCTTATAAATTTTGCAGTATATATTTCGCAGAAAAACGAATTTAGTTAGTAAATATTAGATGTAATTTTCCACATTATTTCTTACAAGGCATAGCTGAACGAGTTGAAAACCCAATTAAAAAGAAAAAGGTGAGTAATCCCATTTACTTCATGCCTCAATATGCGTTCTATAAAGAAGACAAACTCTCGACGAAAATTCGAATCAAGTTTGGTGCTAAATCTAATGACAAAGACAAACTATCCTTAAGGTAGCCGACTACCTTCGGAACCGTGATTTTAAAAAAGCGCATAAATGAATAATTTTTATGATATTTAGTGTCACTTAGAGTAGAATACATGCATAAAATTGTTTTAAGAACATTTTGAGAAAATTTTTTTATTTAAATACAATATTTCGGCAAAAAATTAACTTAGAATAAACTTTTTTCAAAATGTTCTCCTTTTGTGAAAAATGATTCTATTATAATAATATTTTGCATAGATAAAGTCAAGACTTCTCCAGATAATCTCAACTAGGAGTTTTGAAAAATTCACATTAATTTCAGAGTTACCGCCAATTGAAATAATTATCGGTGTTTTTTTCTTAAAATTTCTTCCCTCTGTTGTAGTAAAATATGGATAAATTACTTCAAAAGTATGTTTCAAAATTTGTTGAGCCCTCTGAAAGAGGTCAGAAAATTAATCTTTGGCTGAAAAAACGTTTAAATACGCCGGTGGCATTAGGGGGTGTTGCTTTTAGCTTTAGTGTCAAATTATAATATTATTAAATTAAATACTTGTTATTGTGGGGGCGCAATGAAATTTTTGATTGAATATTGGCGCGCATATTGAAAGTTTGAAAGCACGCGTAATCCCAAATAAATTATCAAAAATCCCTTCAAATTCCTTTTTTAACCCCTTCCCCCCAATCGAGAATTTTGTTCTGCTCTGAAAAGGTGCTCCCCGGTTGCCGATCTAACGAGGGAAAGCTCCCCCAATTTTACAAGTGTAACCACAAAACCCTTTTTCCCAGGGTCGAGGTAAGCTACCGCAACTCATTTCTTTTCAAATTTGTGCCCCAATATTCAACATAAATTCTCGCCCCCTTTAATAAAAAGTTTTAAATTTAAAAAAATTTTTTTTTACACTGAAATAAAATTGATTCAACCTTTTCCCAAAGGGCGTATATAAACGTCTTGTCACCCAAACGTTAATTGCCTCGGTCGTATTTTTACATCTTTAAAGCGGTTTTTTTCTGTTCACTGTTATCCATAAAATTGTTCTGAAGGTTTTGAAATGCAAAAAAAGCCCCCCTCCACCCATTACATCACATACGTTCGCCAACGTGGAAAACGGTAGCATTGGAGAGCGAATCGCGTAACTTTTAATCGGCTGTTGAAGGATTAATTATAAACCGTACAAATTATCAATATAAGTGTTTATTTTTGTGCATAATTTTGTATATGATAAGCCCATGGAGTTATTGGTAATTATTAATGTTGTTCTTAACTTAGTATAGTTAAATTTATTGTAAAATACACATTGTCCAGTACTAATACATTTAGAAGTGTATTACGTCAGAATGTATTTTGTTTGTTTACTTCCAGTAAATTTATAAGTTTTTTTAAATAATCTTTTGTTTTCGACTTTCAATGTGTTCATGTCCCCCCCCCTTTCGTAGAGTTATCACGACCTCCTAGGGGGGCACCCCACAATTTGAGAAACACTGGCTTAACTGATATTTTTTCTCTCTTGTAGCAATTTTTGTATAAAAATTAAATTCCTATAAATTATTAGCTTTTCAATTTCAATATATTTGCACCACATCTACCGATTTTCGTCCTCTTTGATAACTCCTTCTTGATGCGTCGCTTTTTATATTACAAAGCAGCGGTCTTCCAAATACTTTTGATTATGCACTTGTAAAACTAAAATAATTATAAGAAGTACCCCATTTAATATATATAAATACGCATAAATACAGTCGGACCTCTATTTAACGAAGTCGCTAAATACCCCCCAACAATTCGTTAAATAGAGATTAATCTTTAATGTACTTTAGAAACCTCATAAGACAAATTTTAAATTCATAGACACTATATATCAGTGCTCCCCGACTTTTTTTATCGCCGTGGACCGGTCAATGCTTGATAATTTTACCGCAGGCCACTGAGGAGGGAGGGGCGTTCATTGTCTATGTTTTAGATTGTTTTAATTTAATAATTTTAACTTATAATTATATCTAAATATGCCTTCAGAATAAAATACAGTTGCACCAAAAAATGAATATGAAGTGATTTAACGTGGAATATAAAGTGATTTCCGTGGAAATTTGCACAAACACGAGATAAATACACCCCAGGAAATAAAGTAGAAGTAATTTAATTTTCCTCGGGAGGCCCGGTACCCTTTGATATACGAACCGGTACCAGTCCATGAACCGGGGGTTGAGGATCACTGCTATATATTATTAAAAGAGTACTTATTCACAGTTTTTTTTATAGATTGATATATATTTATTTTATATATCTCATTCATCAAAAAGAAATCTTCAACGAAAACAAGGGAAAAAAAACATTGTCCAAGAATACACTATATTTTCAACTTTAAAAAATAATTTCATGTAAAAATCAATTAATTTTAATGACATTTTCTAATTTTAAGCATACAAGTAAGTTTAAATATACGTTATTCTATAACCAGTAATTTCAAGCATACATTACCCCGCATGTGTCCTTATATTTAGCAACTGATAAAATCTGTTAAATTTATTTGAATTTTTAATTGAAAAATTACTACAATTGTATTGCTGTAGGTGACAGTTAGGCCCTTGGTAAAACTAACTCAAAACTATTGATCAACGTAAAATGTGTTAAAGGAAAAAATCATCTGCAATGTCAAGAAATGTTTTTAAAATAGAGAGAAAGAAAGTCGAATCACAAGAGAAACTATCGTTAAACAGAAAATTCCCTTCTCTATTTGGAGGTAATTTTATGAAGAAAATAATAAAATGTACTTGTGTGGTTCCAAAGTAAAAGTTCACAAAATTGAAAAATTCGTTAGAGATTCGTAAAATGAAAGGCCCCGACTGCATATATATACATACTCTTAGGGATTTTTCTTTCATGGTTATTTCCAAGCATCACTTTGAATACCTTTTCTTGGAGAACACTGCTATAAAATATATTATTTTATATTTTAAAAAAGAAGAAAGTGATATCTATCCGATAAAAATATTAGAAATGCGGTTAAGTACTTTAAAATTTAAATTTGTGAAAATTAGGAAAATTAGTAAAAACTAAGTTTGCGGAAATAAATTAAAATATTGATTATTTTCTAAGAAAAGTAAGTGATACAAAGATACAATTGGCTTTTTAATTTTTTTTTTTTTATTTTCCTCCTGGAATAAAGTATTTGCAATTAAAATGTACAAAGAAAAAAAAAGAAGGCATAATTAGAAATTTTTATCAATTACTGTAGTTTTTCATCATTTCCGCTTAATTGGGAACTAGTTGTTTATATTTTTTCTTGAATACTTTAATGCCCTTACGGCAATTAGGAAACATTAATTATATGGCAAGGGGTATAAAATCAATATTTGTTCTGTGTTTCAGAAATGTTTAAATGTTTATCTCTCTAAAAAATGTTGAATTCAATAAAAGTATTATTATACAATAATATATATTAGAATATCATGCACGAAAATAGGCCTTGTTATAAAATAATAAATCGCAATTCTAATCAGTGAAATAATTTACTGTAAGATTATGAGTAAAAACTTTGCAAATAAATAACTATGTTGTGAGGATATTCAATGATTTATATTTTCTGCTAATGGCTAATAACATAATTCGTTGTGTTATAAATAATAATTTTAATTAAAAAATAGAATTAGTAATGTAGGTAATATCAATAAATTATAAGTAAATAAAATAATGCAAAACAAATGAAAAATGAGAGCTCTGAAAAAGAGAAAATAACAAGATAAAAAAGAACAAGTATTGTACTTATTTGGAATCTTAACTAAATGGACCACACACAACTTCTGAATAATTTTCTTAGGGTAGTGTCAAGTTAGGTGACATTATTTTCTCAAACCACGATTCAAACAAACTAGGTTAATTTTAACAAAACCAGCAAAGGGTTTTGTACGATTTGTGATTGCGATTAATCCCTTCCGCGGTCAATTGTTTTACCCAAAATGTTCCAAAAGAAGGCAAATTTTTATTGCATATACGAAGTAACTTATTGCATATACTTAACAGAAAGTGAAAAAGGAAGAATTTTATTTTAATTTTCAATGTCAAAGTGTTTTCAAACTATTTTTTATTTTACAATTGTGGAACAAGAAAACCCTAAATGTTTTTTTATAGGTACACTCTGCATGTTATTCAGAATGTTTTAAATATCTTAAAAAAATTTCTCTCATACAGTAGAGTTTCGTTTATCCAAACGTTTATTATCCAAACCAGTTTTTTCAGAGACCTTGCAGCGAGAAAGTGAAAGTGTACAATGATACAGCGAAAAATGAGTGATTATTTTCCACAATAAAGGTAACATTGCGACATTTTGCACCTATTTTGCTTTTTCTTCAAGCACGTTTCCCGCATGTGATGATTTTCAATATTCGTATAGTGCCCGGTTTCATATACTGCATGGATTGCATTCTGTTTTTGGTTATCCGAACAATCGCGTATCCGAACGGTGTCCGGTCCCAATTAATTCGTATAAACGACGTTCTACTGTACTTACAAAAAAATCATTTTTGAACTTCTTTTACAAACGGTTCAGGAATTTGTGTGTGTGTTCGTATATATATATATATATATATATATATATATATATATATATATATATATATATATATATATATATTATATCACATACACAATATGAAGCATGGTGTAATATTGTGATACGTTGCAATGGGAACAAAGATACTATCCGCTTTTTTTAATTATCTTTTCATTTTCATTTCTTCTCAAGCAACAAATTGCACAATGCCTTTCTAATCCCTGTTCTTTATTGAATATTTCTACTATTCGAATTTCCTGCATTCAGTGAAAAATATGTGCAAATCAAAGATGGAAAGAAGAAAATATTAGTGCCTATACAACGTACGGGCAAAATGGTTGTATCCAGCTTTCGGTAGCACTTACGGTGTACTGAAAAACCAGTTAAGGGGTTAATAGCACGACCATGTAAGATCACGTTAGTGAATAAAACGCTCTAAAATTGTGAATTTGTGGTCTCAGTTCCTATTCATGGGACAGTGGATGTCAATTTAACACTTTTTCAAAAATATGCTCGTCCTCACTTAACCAAATGCTACTTCATTTTTTATTTTATTTTTCCCTGAACAAATATGATCCCACCAGTTAGTGGTCTGGTGGGTATAAAGCAACTTTAAAAACAACATATAGAGGTTACCATTTGTGCTCTACTAAAGCACATGAGAACAAGATACGTTTGCAAAGCTTGTAATGTATCACTATGTGTTAATCCCTGTTTACTAAAATAAATTCTTAAAAAATTTGATTACAAAATGTACCTAATTTATAATGCTTTTATAGATATTAGTATTTAAATATTATATTTTATAAATATTATTTAATGCGATATAATGGGAAATGCAGAGCACAGCTTCTTTGAATAACTTCTAGAGGGCGGTAGAAAGCAAGTTTACTACCAACAAATGGTATGAAAAATATATTATTTTAGGTAATAAGCTAACAGAATTTTTTTTATAAATCAATTTCAATCCCCCCCTCAAAAAATGGACATAATAGTTCCAAAAAAAGAAATGGCTTATATGAATGAATCTTATTTTTTATTTTCCCCAGAACTGGTATGATGTCACCTTTCACTCCATGACCGCTTGACGTAGACTTTTGGGACACCTGTATGATCAAGAGTTCCGGCCCAATATTTTACAGTAGTAAAGAGTTTCTCCATGAAACATGACCATTCAGCTCCAACATTTGTTTCACACTTCTCTTATCGTCATTTTCAACAGTGTTAGACAGATAATACCTGAAGCCTTATTTTCTCCAAATCAGCACTCAACTTAAACCACACTCTATAGTAAACTGGAACCCGTCTGTCAAGCTAGTTATTGTATAGTAGGCAGTAGCGTAACGGAGAATATTAGGGTCCTCCTGCAAAATCAGGTTTGTGGTCCCCAGCCGGATCTCACCAAGGATTGCAAAACCATAACATCAGGTTTTTAGTAACCTCGCAAAGTGGTGGTGTACGTTACGCTACTGGTGGTGGGTATGGTGCATGCAGTTTACTGTCTTTCCTAATGCAAATTAGTTCTATGAAGTTGACTAAGATGAAATCACTGAATGTATCATATTGCATAGAATTCTTCTTTGGAAAGATGTCAGTACATCGAAATACTAGAACTGTTGACTCTGTTTTGGCACAATGAATTGAAATGAAAAGAGGCACAGTAATATTCCTCCTCTTTTTGGTTAAAAGAGTAAAGGTGCCAGCTCAGGTATTGTCTTCGTCACTTGATTGAAATTCAAAATTGCAAGGTCCGTCGCCAATAGTGTTGTTTCGGATTGAGACGTAAACTAAAATCAATCGAGTGATGTTTTTTTTATGTAAATGTTCTATTTCTTCAAACAGAACATAATAAATTAGTCAGTAATAACCTTAGATCTCATACAGTGAAATACGTTTAAAGAGAATACGCTGAGGATGAAATATCTATTAACACGAAATAATACAACGGTCCCGACAAACTACTGTTATTTTCATGAACACGAAACGAAAATCGATTAACACGAAATTATTTCCCTTCTGGGAATGAGCAAAATACGGAAAACACCAGCTGCGCGCAGGCGAAATTTAAAAGGGGTGTGAAATGAAAGCATTCTTTTACATGTTTCGTACAAAGGAGGCTATAACTTGGATTTGATTTACCCCCAGGATAGCCTGTAACAAGAGTCAGTTTTGTTTATCTAGGCTACTTACACTCTCCACCCCTACACACACACACACACACACACACACACACACACACACACACACACACGCACACACACACACACACACACACACATACACACACACACACACACACACACACACACACACACACACAAAAAACATCTTATCTTTCATCAGTTGGTTTTGAAATTTGATGACCAGCCATCGCAGTGTGAGTAAAAATCAGTGAGCTTGGTTCGCATTTTATGTTCTGATTTAGAAAACGTTTTCTACGAGCACAATTGCGAAGAGCTCAGGGGGAAAGCAAACTGCTATTTGCTTAACCCTTTATCTACGGACGGTACTTATAAGTGCCATTCACTTTAAAATTACATAGTACAACCATTTTACACAAATATTCTGACGATAGCTTAGCAGGAATATTCTTTTGAAAATCGACTCTTCCAAGATATATGGCAGCACGGGTTCTATGATAAGTATTTTAGCTGGGAAGACGAATAGATTTATAGTAGAAATTACGTTTTCAGCAGATTGCGAAGATTGTCATTTTTGTTCTGAAAAAGTAGTTAATGTCAAAAAATAAGTGTCTTATTTTTTTGTATGTTAATGAAGACCTTAGAAAACGATTTGACTATTTATTTTAAGAAAACAGTGTGTGTAATTAATTTTACTGTTGAATATGTTTAATTAATTAATTAGCTGTAACTAATTAAATTTACCAAGTATGAGTATTTTGTTTATTTTATATCCCTTAATTTTTTCAATGTAGTGATTCAAAGAAAAATATTGCATGAAAAAAACTGCAGTAAATCATAATGCGGTAGATAAAGGGTTAAAAAGAAGATTTAGCTTTTTGAGATAATTGATCAAAAATAGATAAAGATCTCTCTCGAAATCTATAAAAATTTTGGTATTGATAATTGTAAACTATAAACAATAATTAAAAAAAGGAAGTAAATTACGGAAATGTTTGAATATGTCTATGTAAATAAAAATTGTTCACTTTATTTTACTTAATTTTCCAGCGCACATGTTTTTTTCTTTTTGCAATATCATTCTTTATTTCAGTCCCATCAGTTTCATGTTAAACAATTTTCACTGTATTATTTGAAAGAAAAACAGTTTTTATAAGAAATCCTTTTATCTAACACAGAAATTTTCATTCTCACGAGTCTTTCGTAATATTTAAGGTTTATAATATCAATCATACGATATATCGCGACCTCATTTCACCAATCCACAAATAATCTCGTAAAACAACAAATACGCTGTGCAAACAAATATCCATGTCAGATAAAGCCCAAATCCCCTCTTATGACTAGGCTTATTTTATTTTAGGATTAACCCACACTTTTCCATAGAATTTGTCTCAGTCGTAAACTGCAAGCGACTAGATCCTCTTAGTGATTTTGCTTGGGTAGGAATTATCTAGCGAGCATTTTATTTTCTCATAAAACATATGCGTTTCAATTTGTGGGGAATTTTTGTTCAATGCTTGTAATCTTTGTCAATTTATCCTATTCATAATTTATCTAAGATACATATTGCTTCGAAATATTATAATGAGGTAATTATTAAAAAATAGAATAGAGAGAAAGTAGAGAGTAGAGATTAGAGATAGTAAAGTAGAGTACGGGTAGTAGAGTAGAGATAGTAGAGTAGAGATAGAAGAGTAAGACAGTAGAGTATAGCAGAGACAGTATAGAAAAGAGTGTAGAGAAGAGTATAGAGAGAGAGACAGTAGAACAGAAAGAGAGAAAGAGAGAGCAGGGGAGAGAAAAAGTAAAGAGAAAGATAAAGGGGGGGAGAAAATAAAGAGAGTAGAAAGAGATAAAGGGGAGAGAAAGTAAAGAAGAGAGAGATAAAGGGGGAGAAAATAAAGAGAGTAGAAAGAGATAAAGGGGAGAGAAAGTAAAGAAAGAAGAGAGAGATAAAGGGGAGAGAAAGTAAAGAGAGAGGAGAGGAGAAGAGAGAGTAGAGAGAGAAAGAGAGTAGAGAGAAAGAGTAAAGAGAGAAGAGAGAGAGAGAGTAAGGAGAGGAGAGAGAAGAGAGAGTAGATAGAGAGAGAGGAGTAAAAGAGAGAGAGGAGAAGAGAAAAAGAGAGAAGAGGAAGAGAGAGAAGAAAAAGAGAGGAGAGTGAGAGTAAAGAGAGGAGAGAGAGAGAGTAAAGAGAGGAGAGAGATAGAGTAAAGGGGGTTAGAAAGTAAAAAGAGTAGAAAGAGAGGAGAGGATAAAGGGGTTAGAAAGTAAAGAGAGTAGAGAGAGAGAGGGTAGAGAGAGAGAGAGTAAAAGGGAAGAGAGAAAGTAATGAGAGTAGTGAGATAGAGTAAAGGGGGAGAGAAACTAAAGAGAGTAGAGAGAGAGGGGGAGTAGAAAGAGGAGATAGAGGGGAGTAGAGAGAAGAGTAAAGAGGGGAGAGAGAGTAAAGGGGTAGAGAAAGTAAAGAGAATAGAGAGAGAAAGCGTATTAGAGTAGAGAAAGAGAATATTTGTGAGTAGAGAAAGAGAGAATATTTGTGAGTAGAGAAAGAGAGAGATAAATTAGGGTAGAAAGAAAGTAAAGAGAGTAAAGAGAGAAAGCGTATTAGAATAGAGAATGAGAGAGTATTAGAGTTGAGAGAGAAAGTAAAAAGAGCAAAAAAAGATAGAGTATTAGTGTGGATTGAGAAAAGAGAGTTGTAGAGTAGAGAGAGAGAGAGTACAGAGGTATAAAAATACACATACAATGAATCATAACAACACGAGACCAAATTTACTAATTTTGATTATTTCTAATTTTTAGAGTCTGTATACGTACAATTAATTATTTTTATTTAAAAAGTTCATAAGTAGTTTCCTTATCGCGTTTTAAAAACTTTTAAAAGATGGGAATAAAAAAATCGTCACATATTAACCTAATCTTTTAACTGCACTCTTATAGCCCTCAATTGCTTTAGAGAGTAATTCTTGTAAAAATCAGATCAAATCTAAGTACTGTACTTTTAGAAAATATTTCGATTGATACAGCTAAGTAGTAAGTTGATTGGTATTTGAATACTAATTTATAATTAACCGTTTATGCTGATATTGTACAGAAAAAAGCTCTCTCCCCTATATATTTTCCTTATTTTTAACAATTCATTTATTTGTGATTATATATTAAAAATCAATAAATATTTCTTCTAACACCCTTATATTGAAACATAGACATAAAAAAATAAATTAGGAATAGGAATGGAAACTTATCATTCATGCGTTCGAAAATTGTACTTTTAGTCAGAGTTATTACTATTAACAAGAATAATATCGAAAAATATGTATTATAATTAATTGTTTTTTGTTCCTTTATGGAATTCGAAATCAGAAGAATTGTGATTATAGTCAATTTAATCTATTATTTTATCATTTTAAATTATCACTCAAAAAGCTTAAATGTCGTAAAACCTTTAATAAATATAAATTCTCTAGTTATTTAATGGTTATTAATTCTCTAAGACACCCGAATAACAACTCAAAGCCATTTTTATTTTCATAAAAATTAGAACATCAAACACTCTTACTATTGTCATTCCCCCCCACGCAACTTAAGTTGTGAAATACATTAAAACAAAGACAATAATCAGGTAGGGAGTCAGCCAGACAATTTTAATTTGTAATCAAGTTCTGATTAATAAATATTACACGGAATATACGAGACTTAGTAAACAGAAGTCTTAAATACGTCACGTCAACTGCTTTAACTGTCTTTACTAGCAGGCTTCTTTAATATTATCTCCCTGAGGAGAACAACGTTGAAATTTGTTGTTACTCCGTGAATCGGTGATGTAGAATACGATCACGAGCGGCTAGAGACACATTACTACAGAAAGATATAAAAGTTATTTAAATATTCTTACCCGGATAAACATGTTTTAAAGCAAGATAATGAAAAGTTAAATACGCAGTTAATGTTTGTTCATGAAGCTTATAATGCATGTAAAGATGGAGGATTTGGGATGAGATAACTTTTTCGTAAAAGTAAAGCGCTTCAATTCTTTAGAAGACTGATTTAATATTTATGCAGACACACAAATATATATTCTGATTTAACGTCTGCATCTTTAAAATAGACATTTTTTATGTGTGTTGCAATTTTTTTCTCGATTTATCGTCATTAACTATTTGTTTGAAATGAAATGGGTAATATTGGGATTCTGTATACAGTAAAAAATTCTTTTATCCTGAAACCAGTCTCTGAACTTTCGATCGTAAGTCAAAGAGCAGTCCAGTACATAGAAGAACGATAAAAACAGTCACCAAAGACACAATCAATAACACTCAGAGAAAGACAGTTTCTAACTGCAGGACATATCTTTAGGTGATTTCCATTCAGAGGGACATTATGATCACTGACAGGAATTTGAGTTTGTCATTCTATTAGGTAACTCTGATAAATGTCATGACCAGGGGAGAGAGTCTAAAGTGGGTTACGCTGACTACTTTAGGCGAGGAACTAGAAATTCTTGTCGACTTATTCAAAAAGGAGTTCTTTCTCTTCTCATATTCGGGGAAGGTTAGATTTAATAAAGGTGATTACAGGGTGTTGCGTTTAACCCGAAACAAGGGGGTGGTAGGCGCAGGGGGGGTAACCCAAAAAATCAAAACCCTTTTGGGGGTAAAAAAACTTTTTATGAAGGGGGGGGGGTTTTTAAAAAAAGGAAATAAAGGAAGAAAGTTTAAGACGAAAAGCATTTACAATGAAATCCCATTTGGCCGAAATAATTACGCGTCAAGGGGAATTCCCCGTAAGCCATAGCACCCCAAAACCAAAACGAAGAACTTGGATGCGTTCAAAAAAACCGTTGCATTTCTGATGTCGAGTATAATGCATTATTATTTTTTGCATGCTTTAGTAAAAATTTTTTTACCCCTTATTCCCCCCTTTCATTCCTTTTAAAAGGGGGATTCGATCTGGCACCTTCCCCCGAAAGAGTATTTTAGCCATCCGCCAAAACGATCGTCACCCGGTGGTGGCTATTACGGTTTAATGATACCACCCCACCCCCCATCAGTATTCGGGGATAGACAAGAACAAACCCATTTCGTGGCGAGCGTGTGGCAGTTTCTTTAATGCGACGGGTTTTTGGGGTTGCGCCCCATCGTCCCCGGGTTTGGTTGGGGGGAGTTTGTGGGTGGTTCATGTGTTGGCAAGCTATGTGTCGACGGTTGGTTGCTTTTGAGTATGGGGCCGCACGCGCGTAAAGGTTTGCGGTTTTTTTTGCACCCAGGGTCACAAAAAAAAAAAAATTTTTATCGGGGCCCCTTTCCCTTTTCCAAAAACAGTATTTAGCCATCACGCAAAAAGGCGTCATCGTGGGTTGCTATTACTGGTTTACCGATATCAAAGCTCCAAATTTTACATCACCCCCCAAGTAACGGCAAATTTTCCCACTAAACGTGGTTTGGACCGGCTGGGGGATTTTCGCTCCGCCACCCCCCCTCAATTTGTCGACGAGTAAAAACCCGTGTAAACTCTTTATATCAAAAAAAGAAAAAATTTGGTGGCATCAATAGGGATCCACTTTGGGAGGGGTGAAATCTATCACCTACACGTGGTACCCCCGTTCTCGTTAAAGAACTGAATACTTTATTTAAAACACCCTTTTTTCTACCCCAAAAAATTTGAAAACTTCGTATTATTTAAATACACGGGGAAAAATTATTCGGGGAATTACAATTTCACCCGAACAAATTAACTCTTCAATTTTAAGAAATGGGGGCACCCCCAAGCTGACTGGTTTTTTTTAAGTTCTACCAAAAAAAAGCTAAATTTTTTTTCCTTCTTTTTTCCCATGATAAAATTTAAACTTGTGCATCATTTAGAGCCACAAAGTTCGTGACACTGATCATTAAGTAGCCGTGGACAGTGAAAGAAATGAAATGAAGAAAATTTTAAAACAAGAAAAGATTCTTTTTAAAAAGAAGAGGTGCAGCTTGAATCTTTATTTAGCCTTTTATTGTATTAACACGTACAATTTATGCGGTCTTGCCTTACATTTCCTGAGAAAATGTGTTCCTTTTCTTTTCTTGGGACATTTGAGTTTCCAGAAACATGAATGGGCCCCCGATGCGTTTCGAAAAAAAGGGGAAATTTTATTGAAAAATAAAATAAATTAATTTTTTCTTTTTTAACCTATGAATATAAACGTTTTTTTGATATTTAAAGGGTTTTTTTTTTTGTTTTTTTAAATTTATTTTTAAAGGGATCCATGTTTGGGAACCATTTTAAAAAAACGCATAAATGAAAATTTTCATGATATTTGTGTCACTTAATTTGAATAATGATAAAATTGTTTTTAAAGGACATTTGACAAAAAAAATTTAAAGTAAAATCCTGGGATAACCCACTTTTTAACCAAAAAATAAAATCGAAATTTAAGGGGGGCGCGTTATAAGCCGAGATAAAAAAGGAAAATTTAAAAAAATGTTTTTTAAAAAAAAATTTTTACTATATGAAATACTTTTTTTTAAAAGAAATAACATACCCCAAACTTTTTTTTTGAGTAAAATGAAAAAAGGGATTTTTTTACCATTTTTAAAGGGAAAACGGGCATGTTTCTGTTACAATTAAACATTCAGGGATTTCGGGGCCCCCTTCCAACACTTTCTTCTAGAATAGGCCATTTTGTTCTCCTTTTCTTAAGCAATTTCTTCTTTGGCATTTAAATTGTCATTTCATTTTCCCCCCTTCCTTATAGAGCTTTTTCCAATATAAAAAATCCTTTCTGCAGCACGATTTCCATTTTTTTTCCAAATTGAATCACTTTGATCTTGAAACCCGGGACTGTGTTTTGCTTCGTTTCCAGGACCCATTTTTCTGCTCGCTGTTTTGGGGTTTTTAATATTATTCATAGTATTGAATATACTACAACACGAGCGTTTAATTTAGACTTTTTCTAATTTATTTCAAAATTTAATTCCGCCTCGTAAAAAAGGGGAAACAAAGTTTATAAAAACGTGGGGGAAAAAAAACCCCCCGGGCGATTCGGTCTTCCCCCCCTTTCCTTAAAATTGTATAATTTTTGAAATATACTATTTTTTTCAAAAAAGAGCTGGGAAGATTCATCCATAAATAATGATTTAAAAAAAAAAAACTAAAACCCCCTTTTAAATTTTTTTTTAAAAAGGGGTTGCCGTTATACGGCGAATATACCCAAAAATTAAAAAAAAACAGCTTGTAAGTATAGGTCGGGTTTTACCGGATTTTACCCGGGATTTAAATACAATATTTCGGAAAAAATTAACTTTGAATAACCTTTTTTTAAAAAAATTCTCCTTTTTTGAAAAATGCCTCTTTTTAAAAAATTTTCCTGTAAAATAACCTCTGTACAGAGGGTCGACTATATTTTTTTAAAAATTACATTATTTTCAAGTCCAACCCATTAAAAAAAATCGCGTTTTTCTTAAATTTTTTCCCCCCTGTTTGTAAAAAATGGAAAAACCCCCTTCAAAGTTATATATTTCAAAATTTAGTTGAGCCTCTTTAAAAGGTCCAAAATTTTAAAACAAAATATGATTATAATAGAAATTTTTCACAAAAGGGGAATATTTTTTAAAAAATTTTTATTCTATGTTCATTTTGTCAAAATATTTTTTACTTAAATAATTTTTATTTAATACTACTCTTAAAACAATTTTATATACATTTTTCTAAGTGACACTAAATATCATAAATATTATCCATTTTACCTTTTGAAAATACGGGTTCCCCAAAAGTCGGATACCTTAATGAAAAACCCATTTTTTTCTCTCTCTCTGTATGTATATAGGAGATTGTACAATGAATATATTTAGGATATAATCCAGACAAGCGAAAAGCTGAGAAAACATTTTAAACGTAGGAGACAGTTGTCATCACAAGTCCTTTTGCAATAAATACAGATCGGGAAAAGAGATAGAATAACCCCTACATTTTCTCAGATAGAGAAATACATTGAGGGGGGGAATAATAAGGATGCTATAATCCAATGGTTAAGAGAAGGGAAATATTAGTTATTTTTAGAAACAAATTTGGGGTTTTAGGGGAAAACATTACGCCACCTAGTCACTGAAAATGTATGAATTAGTTATTTAGATATTTTTTCTCTGTGAATTGGAATTAATTCAAAACACGGAATTTTATCCTTTTGACGTGGGAAGGAAAGAAGACTGGTGATAAGAAAAATGGTGTTCTTAATTAAGATATACTGAAAAATGAATAAGAATTTAAATTAATGTTAAATGAGGGGTTTTACATCCCCTTCCCCTCTCTCACACACACATGCATATGTGCGCATGTGTATTCTGTTGATGTTTATTACCGATATACTTCCACTTACATGCATGCATCGTAAAATAAGGGAGAAAATTGAGCTGTGTGAAATAAAAAATAAACTCAAAAACAACTGAGTTCAAACATTTTATTCAAATTTTAAAAAGAACTACAGATATTCGGATTCAGTTTATGTCATGTTTTATATTTGCGATCAATAGCTGTGATGTGGCTTAGACGAAGCGAAAAATTGCGTAAAATTTGCCAACACTGTCACCAGAAACACTATAAGTTCTCTCAAAATTTTCGATCACATTTTTGATTGATATAGCTTTTGCAGCGGTCTTCAGCTTGTGCTAGATCGCAAATTTCATTTGAGTCGCAATATGACAGTGATTGCTCGAATAGTAGCCTTGACGATCGATATATCCAAAGAAATGTTGTGTTTTGACACTTTCAACGAAAAATGAACAACAATAAGAGCGAGCATGCTCAAAGAAAAAATCCTAGTGCCTCCTATTGAATCACCAAAGTTAAACTGAATCGCGCTAACGGTTTAAAGTTGTCAAGGTTTCTATCCGTAAGGCTCAATAACTGTCACACTATGCGTAGTTTTCAGTTTTGTATTTGAATAACTACCGAGGAAACTATATATCTTTTTAACATAAATCACAGGAAAATAACTTTCCTTTTAGAAGATTATTATTATTATTTTTGTATTAATGCATTATTTGTTTATTTAGTTGGGTTACTAATTCATGAAAATATATTTAAATGTCTACTTTCATTTTGTTTTGAAGAAAAAAATAGCTTATTATTTTCTCTTATTAATTGATAAAAGGTAAAAAATTTAGAAAGCCAATTTTGTTTTAATTCTTATAATATGCTTATCCTACTTGATTACTCTTGAAACAAGAGCATTAAATTGTCTTAAGAGTACATTTATGAAGCCCAATGACTGAGTAATAGTGTATTGCTCTTTCATGCCACAGGGCAAGGGTTCAAATCCCGGGCTGGACAAGGTCGACTCAGCCTTTCATCTCTTCAGTGGGTTGATGAATGAGTACCAAGCCTGCTTGGGAACTGAACATTGGGGGTTTCACGCCACTTGACCGAAACATCTGCACATGCACCCCAGAGCCTAAGGTCACGTAAACTGAGATAGGCACAGTAGGCCTTGGTCCTCATGAGCTGTTGTGCCACTGAGTTCAGTTCGGTATATTTATATTTATCGCGTGGATTGAAAATTAACATTAATGTTTAAAACAAGCTTTAAGAAAAAAAAACATCTCATAAATCTGCTAATTTTACTGAAACAAATTTAAGAAAGGTTGTGTATAAATATTTTAAAATTATTTCTCTTAGCAAAAAACTTCTTTTTTTAAAAGTCTTCAGTATTTGGATATTGAATAATAAGAAAAATATCATGGTGTAATGAGATAAAATTCAAATAATTGATTCATATAAGTTAAAGAATTGTATTGCTTCGTATAAAGAGTAATAGAAAATCTTACAATGAATTAACAATAATGTATTTTCATATTAGGACGTTTTAATACCTGTATATGTAGAATTAATTACCTCTCACGTCTACTAGAGTTCTAATTTGGTTTAACAGAAAGTTTTCTTTTGTAGAATACTGATTGATGCAAGATTAAATTTTTACAAAAGTTAATTGAATTTTCATTTTTTTTATTGAAATTTTCCTTTTAAAGTAAAACTACTAATTAGTTCTTCCTCTACTCATTGCACTCTCTTTAATTAATCTCTTTCAATGACGGGGAATACGATAGGTCCTTAACTCACTTTGTTATAAAGGAATTAGCAGAATTATATAATTAAATTAAAAGAATCCGGGGAGATTACTTTTATTGATAATTACTGTAATAGTTAAATTTTACTCTTGATGATATATATTAACTGTAACACTTAATATTTTATCTATAAATATGGAACTGTATGATCTATGTATGTTATATGAACTGATCTGGGTACTTGTACCCAGTATATTTTTCATGTGTAGTATTGGTTTTAGCAATAACAATTAATATAAAAATAAGTCAATTCCTACTTGGTCAACAAAGAAAATTTTTATTTTAGTTACTTTTTATTAATAGTTTGTGATATGGTCGATCTTTGTCGACCATATCTTTGGTTTTCAGCGTGAATTAGAGGTGTGGGGTTCTCGAAATGAATCGACATTTTAGAATTCTTATAATGACTTTATTAAGAGCTTAACTTAAATTTCTAATATATTGGACAAACATATTAAGTGAGAATAAACCAAAACACGTAGCCGTAGCTAAAACAGATCGCGCAATTAGATCACTTATCTAAATAATTATATTATCCGCCTACTTTCAATTCTAATAATATTACGAGTTCTTATATCAAATAATCTGTCCTACCTTGAATTCCACGCAACGGTTCAATCACCTTCAGAGAGACAGTTAGGCATGCGTTCAATAGTATGCACCTTGTAGTAATGGCTAGGAATCCTTGATTCTTTGGTAGGCCGTCAAATTACACTTCTATCTTTTCCAAACAGAACTTTCTCTAAATTGCCATCCCACTTACTAAAACTTCTGTTCTTTTAAAGGCTATCTTATTTGCATCTACACTTGCATTTCACTTCTTGGATTTGGGTTGGAAAAGATTTGCCATTAATCTTGGCCGTCAAAGAACCCAGAGGTTATGTTACAGAAAAAACGCGTCAGCCCGTCACAAGTTACAATTAATATAACCACGTATATACATATGACAGAATCAAAACATTAAGTGACAAAATAGAAAAACGATTTTCCTTGCAATTTTCCATTTGCCTTTCTATATAGGGTGTTGGACTACTTTTTGTTTGTATGTTCCTATTTATTCATTAATCAAATTTAATTATTCTAATAAAATAGTATAATAAAAAAGAAATCACATTTTCAAAAAATAGGCCATCCCGGGTTGGATTCGAACCCACGACCTTGGATTAGAAGTCCAATACACTATTCATTGCTCTAAAGGGAAACAACGAACGACTTTCCTTTCTATATATGCTGTAGGATTGTTATTTTTGTTTGTTAAGGTATTAATTTTTCAAATTAATTAATGAATTAATATTTGAAAAAAAACTGTATTAACATCAAGTGTCATCCACTACAAGTTTTAAAAAATATATTTCAACTTGAATAGATGAATAGAAAGTATTTTATTAACGATTGAAAATTTGAACAAGATTGAGGTAACCATGAAATAAAAAGGAACTAATTGAGGATATAATTGTTTCCTGGCATCATGTACTAACGAAGAAAGAGCTTAAAACTATTTTCTGCTCAATGAAACATCGATGTGAAGCTGTAATAAAGAATAAACGCAACCTCACTAAGCTCTGATAATTCACTGCTGTCATCGGTATCCAATGTATATCGACAGTTATTGCAGAATAACTTATTTTGTCTTTCAAATATTTTAATTTTCCATTTTGTATTGAATTCAGTATTAAGTTCTCTTTAAAAGGATATAAAATACTTTACATTTTGTGCAACGTAAAAGTTTCTATAAACATACAAACTTAAAAAAACATAAGTTAAAAAATATGTTCACAATTTTGGTCACCCCTGTATATATATATATATATATATATATATATATATATATATATATATTGCTCCACTAAGTAGGTTTGTGTTCAAGTACTGGACATGTATTACTTATAATTATAAAATCAGATATGAAAAAGAATTCTGGTATGTTATGATTTTTATCTCGGCTGGATTAATGTTTGTTTCAATATGTAACATTGCGCGATTTTTCAATAGTCATTCATATTAGTTTATTTGTTTGAAATAGAACTGAAAGTTTTCACGCGCTATTATTAGGCCTAACTCCATTTTTCTATCTAAGTTTTTTCTACACTTTTCTAGTACCATTATGTCAAAATAGTACGTAGTAAAATGTATTTAATAAAAATATTTATATATTTAAGGGGTTTAAAATTTATATTTCATGTTAATAATGAACGCTTGAAACTAATTATTCTTAATCTGTTGGTAATCAAAATAATTATCGGATGTAATAAGTGAAAGAAAGTAATAGAATAATTATTATGTCATCTATTGGCATTAAAAATATAAACTAAATGCAATAAAAAAGTACTGAAAATATGGAAGAAAAATATTTAAGCTATGTAATTTATTCATACTTGATAAAAAAGAACTTACAGAAAAATATGCTACTTGCAAGTTTCTTTTCGAGGAAAAAGAGTTAGATAGAAAAATTTAAAATGCAAATAGACTTTTTGCGTGGAAACGTGATATTTACTTTAGAAGTGTTTTTGCCTTTTCTCGTGCAACTTTTTTCTCTTTTTGTTACTTTTTTTTCTAACGTAACCTACCTTAAAAACTTCTCCGGTCAAAATTAAAAGTGCGTGTTATTTTTTTAAAGTAACGACATATTCTTTGCCTCCGAAAATGCTGTTAAATATTGGTAGGAAAATGGATAATCAGAGAATATTATTTTTTGTGGTTGTTATTGAGGCTAGAATATAAAAATACTCCGTGCATTCATATCGCCATCATTTGAAGAGTCACTCTGGTGACAGATATAAACAGATATAAAAGTTAAATTAGTGCTTCTCAAAGTTTCAATATTTGTGACCCAATATTCAATCATAATTCCCCACCATACAACATCAATGTAATTAAATTCAATAATACTATACTTTGAAGTTAAAACTACGGTACAGATTTTATCTCTTAAGTACCATCGACGTATATAAACGTCATTCTCAGCCAAAGCGTTAATTGTCCCGGACGTATATATACGTCTTTGCAAAATACGATCTTTTCTGTGTACTGCTATGAATAAAATTATTTCGAACAGTCTGGAATGCAATAACAGGACCTTGACAGTGTTTTCAAAGGATTTACTTATTTCAGAGAATTTGCTTATGCCATTTCCTTTTCTCCCCCTCCCAATACATCACATACGCGCCTGCGGCGATGAGGTGAATCGCGTAACTTTCAATCGGCGGTTTTGTGATTAATTATAAACCGTACTAATTATCACGATAAATGTTATTTTTTGCATATAAGTTTATATATGACAAGCCCATGGGATGAATACTAACTATTAAACTTGTTTTTAACTTAGTAGTGTTAAATTAATTATCAAATACACACACAATGGGCAATACTGATACATTTATAAGTATATTATAGCAGTGTTAATGTGTATTTTATTTTTTTATTATGTTGCCAGAATGTATTTTGTTTGTTTACTCTCAGTAAATTAATAATTTTTTTAAATATTTTTTTTTTGTTTTCGACTTTTCAATAGATTTGAATCCCCCTCGTAGAGTTATCACGCCCCTTAGGGAAGCACGCCCACAGTTTTAGAAACGCTGAATTAACTTCAACATTTACTGGTGGTTATCAAATAATGGAATAATCTCCAGTGTCAATGATTATAGTTAAAGGCACCTTCATCAACAGAACATTTACTGCAGAGCAGCGATTCCCAAGCCACTTGTCTCAAATGTAACGGGTACTATTCCTGTTCTTCTACTAATTCTCTTTGGGAAAATATTGTTTAACTGTGATTATAGTTTAAAAACCGCTTTCCGTAGAGATGGCTTGATTTTCTGCTAATCTAACTACTGTTTAAGTGTCTGTTGTTTAGTATGTGAGTTAATTGTTGATCGTTAAGCGAGAAATCCAAGTATTGGAATATGTGAACAGCGACTGGGAGGTAGTACGTATTGAGATTAATAGCCTACGTAAAAGCCATCAGGAATAAGAGAAATAATCAACCTCGGAACTGACCGAGCTATCGGGTTTCCAGAAGGAACATAACAAGGAGCTTCAAACCCAGATAAGTACTTTCGGTAATCTAGTTATCCGATTAGGGGTTAGGATTTCATATTGCTCTCAAAGTTAAAGAATTGCATATTTCGTAAGTGCTCAGAATGTAAAAGGGGCTTTTTTTAGTCATGTCTGCTTCTTTAAACCCCTGTCAACCCCCCCACCTTCTGACCTGACAATATTTCAAAAAATCATCTACAGTGGTGTCACACTCACAAAACCTGGTCGACTGATAAATGGAAGAAAGTAATATGGTCTGACGAATCGTTTTTCACACTTTTCTCTACAGCAGGAGGGTACACGTTTGGAAGACTTCTACACAAGCGAATGATCGTGATTGTCTCCTTCCAACTGTCAAGCAGGGAGGTGGATCTGTCATGATATGTGCAGCCGTATCGCGGGTTTCTGCTGGACCAGTCGTAACCCTGAAAGGAATAATTACTGGAGATAATTATAAAGACACTAGCGGACCCGACAGACGTTGTCCTGTGCACACATCTTAAATTTAAAAATTCCAAATTTTTATGAATAAACTTTAACTATTCTCGAGTTCACTGGAACAGACACAAAAAATTTCATCAAAATCGGTTCAGGCGCTTAGGAGGAGTTTAGTCACTTGATTGATTGATTGAAATATTAACGTCGCACTGTTCAGCTACTCGAGGGCTTTTGGCGACGGACCACGTAGTTTTGAACCATGGTCAAGTGACGTGGACGACACCTGAGCTGGCACCCCCCTCTCCTAACTACCACACCACGGGAGGACGTTTCAGCTCTCGACAGATTTAACGTGCATCGCTGCCCTACGGCGGGTCTTTAGTGGTACTGGACTCGAACTCGTGAGACAAGGTAAGCCACGGTCCGATACCTATACCACTCGGCTACCGCGGCCACAGGAGTTTAGTCACATACACGCGCACAGAAGATCTATATATATATAAAGATATACCACGTCATGGCTTTTCTTGCCGCGCATTAGCAGAATAAATAGCATACAGAGGTAAAACAATTATGCGTTTTAAGGTTTTTAATTAATATCTTTTTAACTAATTGCGATATTGGACCAAATTGTGAATCAAAACCATTCTCGAATCCACTTGAACCCACACAAAAAATGTCATCAAAATCGGTTCAGCCGTTTAGGAGGAGTTCAATCATATACATACACACAAAAGAATTATATATATAAAGATTATTTGAAAAGATATTAATTAAAAATGCTAAAAAGCAGGATTCGTCTGCATTTTTGTAACAATGAAGACCCGGTTTGGCCAGTTTGGCTGAAAATCGATTTTCGACGCCAACTTACGTCATTTTTATAACACTAACGTTGTTACAACAATGCAGGTGAATACTTGAATTGAATGTTTTTAATGTTTTTAATTAATATCTTTTTAAGTAATTGCGATATCGGACCGAATTGAGAATCTAAACCATTCTCGAGTCCACTGGAATAGACAAAAAATTTCATCAAAATCGGTCCAGGCGCTTAGTAGGAGTTTAGTCACATACACACGCACAGAAGATTTTTATATATAAAGATTTTTACTGGCCAAGTCCATCCTATGATGCAAGCTTTGTTTCCTGCAGGAGAGGGAATTTTCCAGGATAATACCCCTAGCCATACAGCGGGACTTGATCAACCATGGTTTGATGAATATGAGGATGAAATTAGACACCTACCTTGGCCCTCACAGTCACCCGATCTCAATATAATTGAAATGTCATGATCTATTTTAGAGCGTTTAACACGGAATTGGAAGTCTATCGTGAATAACAAAAGTATAAAACTATTCATAATAAAACAAAGAAATGATACTTAAACACACGGCTTAAGTAAGCGAACACAGATTAGTTATCAGAACGTGAATACAGAATCAGACCATTATACAGCGAGTACAGTAAGCGATTGGATGGAAATGAATCCTTAACCATCACACAAGAAATAATCATTGCCATCTTCAAAACACAGAAATTTTATTGCCTCATCCTTAACTGTTTATCTAATAAATGTCAATATAAGAGTGATGCCATTCTCAGCATCAATGTTTCATTTATTTTAATATAAAATATGTGTAATTTAGTAAGATAAAAAATATTCTTCATAAAAATAATGTATCACAATTTTTTAAAAAATATTAATTTTTGACTTAGTGATACATCAATTATTATTTTTAATTTGTATAATTTTTGAAATATAGCTGTGTGTTCTTTAAATTCTATTACAGTAGAATCCCGAAAACTCGGCCTAGTATGGACCGGTGGCCGAGTTTGTGAAAATGCCGGATTATCGAGAATAGGACTAAAATAGAATATAAGTTCTAGTGTTTCCTCAGAAAATATTGTATTGCACTCGTATGTATTGTTTGCTTGAGCATACAACAGAAAACAAACTACCTAAACACCCTTAAACAAAGAAAAAGTGCTAATGTTATGAAGGCAGATAGCATTTACTACATGAATATGAAAATTAAGGCTTCACAATACCATTCAAATTACAATACAATACCATTTTTCAAATAAATAAATAAATCGAGACAGTAATAGTAAAAATAATTTATGTTTTATACTTAGATTGTATTATTAAACTGATTCTGTAAGTTAAAAGTCAGTTTGATCAGCAATTATTTTACAATTTTAAAAAATTAGATATTTTTGAAGTTTTCTCAAACTTTTATAAAATACTCAATTTCTTAAAAATTTTGTCATTTTAAGTGATTTATGTTTCTTGAATTATTGTGAACAAAAGTTAGTATATATTTGAAAATCTGCTCCCTTGTTGATTTTTAATAATTATTTTTCTAGCTAAACCAGGAAAAAACATGAAATTTTCAAATATTAACTTTATTATTTTTTTAAAAAAATATCTAGTGATTTTAGACTTAAATGAATACTGACTTTTACAGAACCTGCGTTTGGGAGTACATACAAAAAATTTCAAGACTATCTTAAGCAGAAAAAAAGCCTTAGGGATTAGAAAACACTTCTTTCTTCAAAATTAAAAGTCTGAGAGAAAACGCGTTTAAAGTTTGTAAATGGCATAAAACAAAATCTTATAATGCCTGTAAAGCTCTAATTTTTTAATATATGTTATTTCCCAATTTATTTTCTATATTAAAACACTGTTTAATTAAATATGATTGAAAACATCTTTTTTAATTCAAAATATATTTTTGCGTAATAATGATAGCATTTTTTAACGACGACAGGCTACTCAGCTAATCTTAACGTAATATTTTCACAAAAGCTTTGAAACTTAAAGCGTGTATGTACACAATAATAATGCTCTTAACTTAAGCTAAAAATCGCCAAGTTTGTACATAAAATTTAATTTTTTTCAGTTTTAAATTGGGTCAGTTAAGCAAGTTTGAGTATTTGTGTTGCACGATTTTAAAATTCTACAGTATTGTGCTACAGTATGTTTACTATAATGGAGTTTGGTACATGATGGAAATATTCAGTTTTATCTGCAATACTTGTATTCAGAATACTTGTATGTGTGTGGAAGTCTAATTGCAGTACCAACTGTGCGTTTTTAGATTTATCATTTTCTGTAGTATTCCCTCCCTTCGAAATATTGTTTCTCATAGCAACCTGAGAACGTTTTGGCAATGGCATTTTTTCAACAGGAAAAAATTAATGATAAAGCTTCTAAGTTATATAAACTAATTTTTAAACAAATATTAGCCTCGAAATCCTTCTTAATGAAGTAAATATGAGAACTCCAAAAACCTGAAACTCAAAATTAAACACGTTACCGACCCAGAGCACGTTTTCGACTGGAGCCGAATGACCGTAACGTACCCGAACCTGACGCTTCATTTAAAGTCACTCTTCATCAAAACGCCCTAAAAAGTTATCACTTCAAAAGCTTTTTTACCACATAACCACAATCCACTCTATTATAGAAGTAGAGAATAAAATATTTACTTGTGAGCCAATATTTTTTCCTTATTCATATTTTTTTTCAAACTTCCATTTTATATTATATATTTGTTTTTATGGAATTTAAAATAATCAACCGTAGAAGACGCAGTGTTGACTCCTCCAGACTAATGAAACCAATTTACGACTGTACCAATTTATTCGTAACAATAAAACATGACCATAACATAGGTCTTACCACAAGTATCTGAAGGAGAAAAAATGTAATCCCCGATTTCCAGGGAGGATTGCATTATTTATACTCAATTGATTTCAGCTACCTCACACTCAGAAACAGTAATGTTTGAAGTTAACGATATAATTACTTGATAAAAATATATAAACGAATCCGCCATAGTTTAAATTCATACCAAAACAAATCTGTGTATTTTTGTTTATCTGTATTTATTTCAGTCAAAATAATAATTTTTTCTACGACAGATGTATTATTTTACTTAAACGAAATGTGTGCACTGAATGCTTTGTTTTTAAAAAATCAAATATTAATTTCATTCAGTCGGAGTTATAACGCGGATAACTTCTGAAATCCGAATTTTCACAAGTATAGGCTGAGTAACAGTGGAAAAACGTTTAACGCGAAAACGCTTAAGACGAATTATCGATTAACGCGAAATAATACAACGACCCCGACACACTATTATGTTTTTTCCTATTAATTATGTACCCGACATGTTTTTCCTCTAAACACAAAACGAAAATCACCTAATACGAAAAGATTTCTCTTCTAGGAATTAACAAAATACGGCCACGCAGCCACGCATACACCAGCCACGCAGGCGAGATTTAAAAGGGGTATGAAATAAAAAAAAGGTGGTTTCACATTTTTCGTTTTGGAGGAAATTTAAGGGTTTTTAAAAATCCCCTTAAATAGTTTTGTGACGCGACCCAAATTTTTTTTTAACCTCCTTTCCCCCCCTTTAACCCCCTTATAAAACACCACACAAAAACATCTAATATCTCATCAGGGGGTTTTGAATTTGTTGGTTTCTTTTACTGCCGGGAGATTTTTTGGGCGTGTCCCAAACCCCCTTTCAATGTAATTCGGTACGTAGAGTTGCTGGCTAATTACCTCCCACCGTTTATGCTGTTCTGTTATCCGGACGGTAATGGAGTTTTCCAGTAGGACAACTGTATCTCTCACAAGCCCCAGTTGGCTACTGGCTGAATGGATGAACATTCCTATGACTTTTCAGTCATAAATTGGCACCCCAGGCCCAAAATTTAAAACCCCTATTGAGCACCCTTTTTGGGATGTTATAAACAAGGAATGAAAGGTCATCAAACAGCACCAACGAATTGTACTCACTATGGACAGCTTTAGCCAATATTTGAAAAAGTTTTGGTCTTTCCCCGCGTTCTTTTTTTCTAACATAACCCTTAGTTTTTTTGAGGGGCCAAATGATTAATGGCAAAATTTTTTCCAACCCAAATCCAAAGAAAGGAAAAAACGAACCCAAAAAAAATGAAAAATAAGAAAACCCTTTAAAAAAAAGGATAAAAAGAAAGGGGGCCCAAGAATGGAAATTTTAGAGAAAACCCAGATGGGAAAAAGGTGGAAGTGTAATTAGAGGGCCCTTTTACCAAGGAATCACCGGGAGACCCCGCCAGTAGTACGGTTGCATACTATTGCCCCCCGAGCCTAACCTGAATATTAAGTTAATTGAACCGTTGAGTATTCAACCAAGGTGGGAGGTTTTATATTCTGAACGGCATAAATATTGAGATCGAGATTGGGCAGATATAAGATATTTATATGGATAAGTGATCTAATTGCGCGATCGGGATTTAAATTAAATTTCCGGGTACTTTGGTTTTTTTTCTCACTTAATATAAGTTTGTTCGATATCTGGGGATTTGGGGTTAAAAATTTTTAAAAAAGTCAAAATTAAGAATTAAGAATGTCCCCCTCCTTCCAAAATGCCACACCTCTAACTTACCCCGGGGAAAACCCCCCAAAATAGCACGACAGATGGCCCGCCCCAAGTCATTCCCTTGGGAAAGTTTCAGAAACTTGTTGAATCTATGCCTCGTCGAGTGGCAGCCGTTATTAAGGCCAGAGGAGGCCCAGGCCGTTACTAGGTAGGTACTCTAACTCATAAGCACTTCAGTGTATTATATTTTCAAAAAAAAAATTAAATATTTTTTAAATTTTGCTTTCAATATTTTTAAAAAAGGGGAAATTTCCTTTTAAAAATTTTTGAAAAAATTTTAAAATTTTAAAAAGCTTTCTTCTTATTAAAAGTTTTCCACATTGTAAACATTCTAATTTTTATGTGATCAGAAATGATCAATACTTTTTAAAATCTTAAATGAATCTGGTTTTTTAATGCCTGGTTCAAATTTGCGATATAAACCTGTAGTAATTAAAATGCATTTAAGCACTGACAATAATTATTTTATTTTTTTTTAAATCAGTAAATTTTAGTTTTAAGTCTCGGGTATCGATGGATTTCTGTTTAAATTCCCTCAGAATTTTATTGAAAAGCCCTATATATGTGTGTATGTTTGAGGAGTGTATGCTTGTATGTGCGTGTATACTTGTGTTGTATGTAAGTGTGTTGTATTTCCCACAGGTTACTGATTAAAAAAAGATATACATATTTATATGAAAATCTTTCAATAGATGTTAAACACAATTAAAATACCCAATGTTAATACTTATCGAAATTAGAAAACATTATATTACCAAAATATTATTAAAGTAAAGCAATAATTGTTAAGTAACAATGCTGAAACAGACCTTTATTACTGAATTTAATTATAAATCAGCAATAATATAATTTTGATTCACAACAATGCTGCTTAGCAATAATATCAAAGAACAACCAGCAGAAAAGTTGAAGAAAACCTCATTATATGTGTTAACTGTTGACAAGTAAACTTGCATTTGAGTTCAAAGTGAATTTTAAATCGTTGTTCTGAAATATTTTACAACGTGGTTGATCGAAAAAGAGCCATGGCGATTGAGTTTTGGTTCGAGATGTGCTTCTACGTTTTCTATTGCGGAATATCTGTCATGTTGGAGAACAATCTGTCTTCCTTTTACAACATCGTTGGTTACGTACTTTTAATCGAAACAATTAAATACTGCATCTTTTCTAAATTATTCGAAAAAAACCAACGCAACACTGCAACTCCCATTTTTCATTTTGTTATCGCCTCGAAAACTTGCCAAGACTGTGACACTCAAGCTCCATTGGTTTCAATGGACGCAAAACCTAAATTGATTTTAAAACGCAAGGGAAAAAACATTGTTCCCAAAGTTTACTCAGACTTTGTATTCAAAATCTGTGGTGCCTTGATGATCGAAGCTCAGCTTTCTTCGATGGAAAAGAACAGCAACTGGATTGGGAAATTAAACAGAGCATCCAAAAAGAACCCTCCCGTTGTTCGTTCTGTCGTCGTGTACAAGATCTGCGTTGCTCTAAATCTTAGTGCTCAACTTTGTCCAGTGAGTACAAGCAACGCATCGATTTGTAATAAGCAACAGAAACCTAAAAACAAAGAAAAACATTCCTAGCGTTCATTCTACTTTTATTTTCCACATTTGCCGAGCTTTGGATCTTGAGGCTGTTTTAGCTTCTCCATAGGAATGAAATCAATATTGATAATATTATAAATCAATACCAATACTAACAATATGTTTGAACCAAGAGGAAACTCACTCATTTAAAACGAAGCACATCACTTCCACAAAAGCATTGAAACAATTTTACAACCAAGCATCATGTAGCCTAATAAGGAAAAAACTTCTTACAAATATAACATGATTAAAATGCCGGGACTGCCAATCAGCAGGCATTTAGCGGTCATGTAAGACAAAACCGATCATGAAAGAAATGCCGGACTGTTCCTCAGCAGGTATCCTTCATCCTAAAAAGGGAAAAAACTTCTTACAAATATAACATGATTAAAATACCGGGACTGCCAATCAGCAGGCATTTAGCGGTCATGTAAGACAAAAACCGATCATGAAAGAAATGCCGGGACTGTTCCTCAGCAGGTATCCTTCAGCCTAAAAGGGAAAAAACTTCTTATAAATATAACATGATTAAAATGCCGGGACTGCCAATCAGCAGGCATTTAGCGGTCATGTAAGACAAAACTCGATCATGAAAGAAATGCCGGGACTGTTCCTCAGCAGGTATCCTTCAGCCTAAAAGGGAAAAAAATTCTATAAATATAACATGATTAAAATCCGGACTGCAATCAGCAGGCATTTAGCGGTCATGTAAGACAAAACTCGATCATGAAAGAAATGCCGGGACTGTTCCTCAGCAGGTATCCTTCAGCCTTAAAAGGGAAAAACTTACAAATATAACATGATTAAAATGCCGGGACGCAATCAGCAGGCATTTAGCGGTCATGTAAGACAAAACCGATCATGAAAGAAATGCGGGACTGTTCCTCAGCAGGTATCCTTCAGCCTAAAAGGGAAAAACTCTTATAAATATAACATATTAAAATACCGGGACTGCCAATCAGCAGGCATTTAGCGGTCATGTAAGACAAAACTCGATCATGAAAGAAATGCCGGGACTGTTCCTCAGCAGGTATCCTTCAGCCTAAAAGGGAAAAAACTTCTTATAAATATAACATAATTAAAATACCGGGACTGCCAATCAGCAGGCATTTAGCGTTCATGTAAGACAAAACTCGATCATGAAAGAAATGCCGGGACTGTTCCTCAGCAGGTATCCTTCAGCCTAAAAGGGAAAAAACTTCTTACAAATATAACATGATTAAAATGCCGGGACTGCCAATCAGCAGGCATTTAGTGGTCATGTAAGAAAAAACTGATCATGAAAGAAATGCCGGGACTGTTCCTCAGCAGGCATCCTTCAGCCTAATAAGGCAAAAACTTCTTACAACGTGAATAAAATGCCGGGATTGCACATCAGCAGTCAGTTGAAAAACTTATGTGTTAAATTCATGCAAATGTATTTGAAATATTTGGTAAATAAAAATGCAAATATAGTGCAAAAATTATTTTTCCTTTTAGCTAAGTAACAAAAATGTTTTCACTCCTTTATCTTAAATAGAATTATTTATCTTGAAATATATGTATAAAATTATCTTAATAGTAGACAAGTCAGTCTCCATGTCTATTTCTTTGCATGAGTAAATTCGTACCAAAATTTTAAATTAACCTTTTCTGTGGAAAATAATCACTTATTATTCGCTGTACCGTTGTGCACTTTCGTTTTTTCTCTGCAAGGTCTCTAATTCTTTTGAGTAGCAGTTAGTTGAGTAGGACAGCACTCTGATTGCTGTTCGTACCACTCCATATCTCTCTAACGCGGAAATCACGTCAGAATTTGATGGACTCTTGCTACTTTCGTTGTTCTTGTTGTCTTCTTCTTCATCCGTTTCATCGTCGACAGAGTCGGATTCTTCTTGCTCGGAAGTCACAATCTCTTAACCATTTAGCATTCGCAATCCACAGTCTTCTGCATCGCATGCCATCCAGGTTTCTGCATCTTCTTCATCACATTCTTGAAAGCCTGGGATCGATTAGAGCAAAATCGGTTTTGAATTCGAAGCCATAGCAGTTCACTACTCAACAAAAGAGCACGTATATACTCCCTCACTTGGAATCAAACTGACCTAATATTCTGCGCAGATGTTTACCAAATCGCACAATTGAAATTCCCCAAATATCCCTGACCATCACTTTTGTCCTCAAGCGAAACAACTGCTGAGCATTTCACTGTTCGAAAACGTATTCATGTACAGTACATATAGTTGGCAAAAAATAAATAAATAAACTGGTCCGGTTATTTGACGCTCCGGATAATAAACGTTCAGATAAACGACTTTCTACTGTAAATATAACTTCATTATTTCAAATTAGATACGTAAATATGATAGTTCGTTCTCATCTTACGTTATTTCATTTTGCAAGATTGATTTACTTTATTTTATTGATTCCATGTCTTCTAATATATTCAATTTCATTTCTCCAAAGTATTTAATGCAATTATGCAAACGACTGAAGTGCAATTGCAACTTTTATATCTTAATATTTGACAACAGTTTTGGAAACAATGAGAACAAGTTTGATATTTGAATATCATTATTGTTTGAAGAGGATTATTGCCAACCCCAATATATCTGTTGAATGAATTTAAATTTGTACCTTCAGATTTAAAGATAGTTTTCGGCATCGCAAATTACTCGGATATAAATTCCATGACCTCAACAGTTTCTGCTTAAATTACTTTATTATTATATTTACACAAGAGTTCAAAAATTTAGAAAATTTTTCTTCTTGATAGATTATTTTTAGAACAGTTGGACAGATTTCAATGAAATTCGGCATGTGTATAGGTGATACAATGCAAAATAATAATAATAATAATTCAAGAGTTATAATACAAACGCGTGATCGTGCGTAACATTCATCGAAATCTAAAGGTATGAAACAGTAGCTGTAAAATAGAACAAAACACAGTGATTAAAAGGAAGTATGGTCCCCTGTTACAGATATACGGGACACGCATCATGATTTTATACTAGAAATAAGGGAATTTAGGAGTTTCTGTATTGTAACGTCGTGAGTAGATAACAAACAAAAAATTGTCACAGCCTAATTTTAAAGTTAAAGAATTATTTATTTGCTTTCAGGTTACTATAAATGAAGCAATAAAGTTCAATTTATACCCCAAGCCGGTGCAGTCCGTCTATATCACGGGAGTTCAATCCTTTTTCCGAAGGGCACTCGCTCATCTCTTTAATCTATTGGTTCCAATTCTCCAACACCACCGGCGTTCATTGTCTCTCCTTTCTTTCCACTCCAATCTCTACCGTCCAAGTCTCTTTTTTCTCAAGTACTCTCCATTCCCGGCTCTCCTCTCGTCTTCCAAAACCCCTTTTAAACATCAGGGGCGGGTCCAAAACATGACCCTCGTCTCTTCTCATTGGCAGGCCACAAAAGTCTGCCCTCTTCCCCGGGCCACATTCGTGTCCTATTTGTGCGGCACACACAAATACACTCCTGGTCCGTCTGGAAACTAGGGGCGACATCATTCTTGTCCAGCAACTGGAGACACTTGTCCATTACACCACCTGTGTTCTATAATCCCATTCTCTCGACACAGGCCGAGGTGACAGGATTCTTTCTGACAGGCTTCGTCTATTGTCGATGGGGTTCCGGCTCTCTTTTGGTCATTATGACTGCCAGACTGGGTGTCGGCGTTTGCTCGAGGTCAAACAATGAACAATGACCCCGTGGCCACGTGCACTTATCACTTAACAACTGGTCGGAGCCATTTAAAATTTAAGAGTGAATAGAGGGGTGGGGTTCACCCCAATCGAAGACGTCACAGTGTCAATTGATCCCACTTGCTCTCTAATTCTGTTTTTAGGTCTTGTTTGGTTCTTGGAGGAGGGTTGCGAACTGCAACTGTCTTCCCCACAGCGACCCAGGCATGCTCTGTAGGATATGGTCTGGAGATCTCAATGGCCAATCCATCCTGAAAATATTTTCACTTTTCAGAAATTCTTCAACCATATGAGTTCTATGTAGCTTAGTGTTGTCATCCATTAAAAGGAAATCAGGCCCAAATGCATCCCTGAAAAAGTGAACATAGAGCTCCAAGATATCATACCTGTACCTCACAGCAGTCACAGTGCCTCTTTAAAATACATGGAGCTGTGTGTGGTCATCTAACGTGATGCTGCCTAGACCATCAAGCATTCGCTTTAGTAATTGTTTATTTTTGGTCATTGGAGGGCAGATAAAAGGGTCCATATTTATTTCCATATGGAAGTACGATAAGAATCACTGGCTTAGGCTGAACCGAGACTCATCAGTGAAGAGAGCGTCCACTCATTGAACCATGATCCAATCTCTATGATCTCTGCACCATTTAAAGTGGAGTCTCCTGTCCACAGAACTGAGAGGGGCACAAACAACAGGTCTTTTTACAAACGATCCTCTTTCATAACGTCTTCTGGAAACACTCACCCTTGAAACTTGGGTTCCTGTGTCCTCATACAACTCACGAGAGAGCTGAGAATCTGTTGCATCTTTGTTATGTATCGATATAATGGACGAATGACAATTTTCTCAAGTCGTCCTTTCTCTTCTACAGATCTGGATTTGAGATCAGTTTGCTTCTAACCTACCCACAATTCACCACTTCATTCTATCATCTAAAAATTGGTGGTTTCTCATTTTTACTGTTTGAATTTCAACTTAACCGATCACTGCAAAAGAACTCCAAGAAATTCGTCAAGGTAGTGAATGAAATTCGGCTTAGGCACGTGCACTTATAAATCTTGTTACTCGACTTGCTCTGCCCACAAACACGTATACGCTTGCGTATTCGACACGCAAGATATGTATCTTTGTTTCGGAGCAGTCTTTTTGCATTTCGTACAATTCTTTTCATGAAATTCAACAAAATATGCAAATTCAATTAATTTGAACACCAGTGTATTTGGAGGAATTTTGCTATTTTATCTTTGAAATTAAGAAAAATAAAATCAAGTATATATATATTATTATATATAAGTATATATTTATTATATGATAATATATATATATTATATATATATATATTATTTATATATATATATATATATATTTATATATATATATATATATTATATATATATGCATATATTATATATATATATATATATATATATATATATATATATATATATATATATATATATATATATATATTTTATATATATATATATAAATAACCCTTTAGATTCTCAATATGTTTTGAGTGAGTTTGACTTTTCTGCAAAACCTAAGACTTCATAAATTATGCAAATTAAGTCTAAACACAACAAATAAAAAAAACTAATAAAAATAAGAAATTACATATGGGAGGAATGCGATGGAAAGTAATTGGTCTGGTTCGTTTGAAGAATGCTTTATTTACTGTTTACTACTCAGTCATACAAAAATACATCCAGTGGCTCTCGCGAGCCCTCCTACGGTGAAAAAAATAAGAAGGCGTTACAACATGGTTACAACAATGGGAATATATATTTTATCTTATTCTATACATTTAATACAAGTGGAACGTCTAAATACCTCAAGTAAAAGTGGACTAAAATAGTGGTAAATGTGAATACGCAAACGCACACAGTAATACTTCAACTTCCACTAACCCGACTTCCGCGAACCCGCTGTTGCTGAGCATATGGCTCGCGAAGCGAGCCTCCATCCCATATCATAGATGTTAATGGTACCTGAGGGAGTAGCAGTCCTTGGTGAGAGGAAACAACCTGATTGGTCGTTGGTACGTGGAGAGAGGGCGTGGCTATGAGGAACTTGGAGACAAAGTCAAAGTGGTGAAAAAGTCCATCCTGGAATAGCTGAAAGGCTGCCTTGTGATTCTTCCACGAACCCGCGGAACTAGGCGATTTTTAAATATCATCGATTCGTCTTTTGCTTGGGGAGGGCTGGAGAAATTGGTAATGTGATTGAAGAGGAGTTGTCTATCATGCCAAACAAATAAATTAGGATAATAACGACGTTCAAGAATTGCTGGATTCCCACAGTCAAGAGCTGACAGTTAACCCTCCAAGCGGTCTGCACGTAAAATTCCGCCATTCCAGATATGCTTTTTCTGCCTTCAAGCAAGATCCCCAAAAGCGGCCGAGCCGCATTCTTAAAAGTACGGCTCAACCGCTTTTGAGAACCCCACCTGAAAGCAAAAAAATATGTGTGGTGTATTTTTGAAGCATCTCCAGAATGGAAAAACTTTAAGTGCAGACCGCTTCGAGGGTTAATGAACTCAAAGGGGGGAATGCATGAACAAGAGCAAGACATTGAAGAAAAATTAAGTCTTTAAGCCCAATTCAATAAGAACATCGAATGACGTTTGAGAATTTGATAGAAGGCCTTTGTTCAATTAAAACGGTTACACATTTTAGAAAACATAGACATTAATGATTAGCGTATTTTTTTCAGCAAAACAAGGAATTAAAAAAAATTATTAGCATGCTACGAGGAAATTCTGAGGGAGAAAAAAAATCTTTGAGCCGGCATACTGTAATGTATTGGCTGGGGTTGGCCCAGCCTCTACATTATTCGCGTGAGCTAGAGGTGTGGGATTAAATGAACCCGACGTGGTCATAATCTTAATATTACTTTATTAAGATCTTAACTTAAACCAATAACAGATTAGATAATAATATGATATGTGAGAGAATCTAATGTGATGAGACACACAATATATAATACCGAAATAACGTAACCCGGACCACTATCAATAAGTAACTCGCCTAAGCTCAAATTCAATATAAACACGGATCCGAATATTTAAATGTTAACTCCTACCTTAATATCCAACGAAGCAGCAATCTATTTGATCCTAGCTGAAGTTGCAGTTTACTGGAGTGGAATTGTATCCACCTTGACTAAGGGCTCTTTTGTCACGGATAACCTCTCTTGACTGTCAAAATACTCTTCACATTTGTAACGCGGACTATCATAACACTCCCAAATACCACCCCGCTTACTCTAAATTTCTGTTATTTAAAAGCTTCCTAATTTGCATCTTTCATTCCCGTTTTACTTCTCGGGTTAGTTGGAAAAGAATTGACATTTATACTAGCCTCAAAGAACCTAAAGAATTTGTTAAAGAAAAAAAAAGCGTGAGTCTGTCTCAATACTACCTTTTAGATTTTACGAAATCTTTTTCATCAAAATAACTTCTGTTTAGGTTTTTGTATTTGTGTTATCTAAAATTCTACTAAACAATTTTTTTTGTCTAAATTATTATTTTCTTTCGTCTTTGGCCACAACTAAAAACAATTTATGTGTATTTATATGTGAAATCACACCCCGACGTGCGCGGTGATCACTTATTCCCACCTATCACGTAAGTTCGGCGTATTACAGTACTACACAATATCCTTAGTATTACATGCAAGACTGGAACACTACCGGTTCTAAATACCACTATTATTCGCATGAATAACGCTACTCTACATTGTGGCAGATAATGGAAGCCGACATGAGATTTATTTCTGTCATTATGTGCAATACCGCAATCTACAACAGGTGCATCTGACTCACAGTGCATACATTGTGCTTCAGTTTACATTATCTTCAGTTAGGAGAGTAATTTTAGCAGTTGACTTTTCGAAAATTTAGGTAATAATCACTTACATTTTGAACATTTATAACTAAATTGATTCAGATAGATTTCTAATTATATTGTTTCACTGGCAATTTTTTAAGGGATCTTTTTATTTATATTATTTTTTTAAAATTTCTACACAAATTACCATATATTCATTGCTATTTACTATTTTGATCCATTTTTCTATTGAGAATAGTGAACTTTCTTTATTAGTAATCTGTAATAAAATAAATGTTGAAATTTGTTCAGATTATCATTATTTTTACATAGAACGAATTGTAAGGGTCGCCCGCGACGTCTATTAGTATGGTAGAGTCGGAAGGAAGATTAGCTATATTCAGAATAACTTCTATTTATTCTCAGTTATGAACAAGAACACAAATTCTATTAGCCAAGTTAAGAGATGCACCCAAATACCAAATATGGAAAGCAATAGTGAGGTGTACGAGGGACAAGAAGACTTTAAATAATCAGATCACTTACGTCTAGAGACCTAATTTAATTTAATCCCTAGTTGACAAATCGTCAGTTTTAATATTACAATAATCAGCTACGAAGTATCCATGCCTCACTTCACGTTTAATCAATCACTGTAGGCGTTAGCAGTCTAACATCTCTCTCCTTCTACCCCGAAATGTTAATCTTTATATATAAGTCTTAATTTGCATACTCACATCTTCTTCTTCGGGGGAAAGATTTATAATATATTAATTTTTAAAGACCCAATATTTCCTAAGAGGATTAGTATTTGAAAAAACGCGGATAGACCCGTCACAGAATGACAGAAAAATATTTCTTAAGGTATCCGACTAACCTAAAATTGTGAATTTTGCCAATTTTGTTTTATATATAATTTTATTTTATAGGCCATTTTGTGAGCTTTATAAAAAAATACCAGTCTTATTATTTTCCATTCACTAGAACTAAAATTACAAAGTTTTAGCAAAAGCAAATGCCACTTCTTTAAGCATGATAGCATACTTTAAAATGCGTTTTACTCGAAATGAGTTTTTTTTTTTTTTTTTTTTTTTTTGAAAATGCTCAAGCTGGAACAGCGATTGCTCAAAAAGTTTTGAGAATAATTAACTGAAATTTTGTGTGTATATTTTGTATAATAGTAAAAGTGTTTTAATCTTCAGATTTATCAATCACTGTCTTATTACAAAATTCGCAGTCCCTTATGTAAATATCATCAACTTTTTTAAGCAATTTCATATAACAACTAAGATAAGGTGCTCTGGGTTTTATAAAAATTAAAATATCTCTTATCTCCTGAAGGTCATTTTAAAAATGAATAGCAAAGCAACACATCAAAATTGAAAATCTGTTCATAAACTTTTTGTACAGAATGGGCCCTGTTTATGTAATTTTTTGTATATTTTTACCAATATGTCCCCATTTTAGTAATAATAATTTCTTTTTCTCTTTTTAATTTTAGCATATTTTCCTTAAAATGAACGAAATAAATCTAAACACAACAAAAAAATCCCCATATCTCCATGTTTTTTAAAAAAGTTGTCGCATGTAGTCGGATACCTTAGGTTTATAATTATACATTTGATTTCACAAGAAATATATTAGGTACATGTCTTTGCTTTCAACTCCTCATAAAAATGGCTGTGTGCACGAACAATAAATGTAAGTAATTGCTGTTTTAAAGAAATATTGAAAGAATCACTTACGAAACAATTTCAAATCTCATTTGCTCTCTTTTCCTTTATTAATAGCTTTGAGCGAGGAATTTCGTTGGGAGTTTACATGTCATTACAGTAATTCATATTTTATGCAAACTTTTGCAGAAATTTAAATCTATATTCAGTTTTGATCTGAGTTTAATGATGCATAAACACGCCAAATTTGTGAATCAGTTCAGGCAATACGTAGTAGAGAGACGTTTACAGAATATTAAACTGTCCAAAGCACATTTTCATTAAAATTAGAATTGTGTGATAGTTAAGGTATGCGCGACGGAATATTAGTTAGGTTTCCCTCAACCAAAGGTCGTCATTTCTACGTCATTCCAGAATGCATGATTAAATATCCAATTGCGTGATATGTAGAAAAATTATTAGAATGCAAACCTCAGCTTCTCTCTTATGCTGCTTCTTCAGAATAAGAAAAGACAAATGTTCTTTTATCATAAATATGAGATTACAGATCCTTGATCATTATAGAAAGCTTCGAAAAGTTTTCAAAAACGGTGCACAGCTTTTGATATACTAAAAAATAAGTTTTTAAGTTGTCAAAATATTTATAGAGAATGTTAAAGAAGAATATTAAGTAAAAAGTTTATATTTTTCAACAAAATAAATACTTTAAAAATAGCACCAATTGTATTATATTATAGTATTTTAAAAGTTTATATCAGGATTGAAAACATGACTGTATTAATTGTACAGTTGTACATAAATAGCATAATATATGAATAAATTATAATTGTATAATAGTATTTCATAAGTATAATTTGAATAACATTGTTTCGAATTTTGTGTAAAATAGCGTAAATAATTTGTATTTGGATGTGTAATGCATTTATATTGCTCTATGTTATATTTATTTTATGTAAAAATTGTAAGATTTGCGAGCAACGCCGTCCCTTAGGTTATAATGGCGATTCAATAGGAACTTGGCGAAATCTTGGCGATAGAACCAAGTTAGCATGATTTTTGGCGACCAATTTGGCGACTTTTGCAACCATGTTGGTGACCATTTTTGGCGAGTTCGGGACCCTCTGGATTGTCTTAGAAATTAGTGGAAAAATACACTAATTTCACGATCTATGACGCAAGCGGATCTTTCTCAAAAGATCTGCGAGAGCTATAAGTACAAAGACGGTCGTCGGGATTGAGTAGTATGGTTTTGACTAGCGATTAGGAGAGTTGCCTTGCCCGTGATTACCAATTAGCTTGGCTGTTAAATAATACGAGCGGTGATTGTGAATAATCTTTTACATACGTGTATTTTAGAGACTGATAATTGTGTCTGAGGGCTGTTGAAGGTGTGAAGACCTTCCGAGATTTATTCTGCGAATATTGCTGCTGAATCCTGTATTTAAAGGATTGGATTTTCGACAGTAAATTCTCATCGCTCTTAAGGAACTGTCTTGTTCTTTGCGACGGATTTGCATAAAATCTTCGAACCTCGATCAACGTAACAATACCAACAGTATAATTATTATTGTAATATATTTCCTTATTCCAAGGCCTCCAATGGACTAAATTCATGTGACGTCATTGTCACATAATTACAGTCTCGTGATACAAACCAATCAGTTCATAAGCTCATGTAACTTCATAGTCACATGTTAAAGGCCACCACATGTTTACAACCAATAGGAAAGTTCATGCACAACGTTGTTGCCAGCTTTTGCTTTTTATAGAAACCTTTCTTTTTAAAATTGCAATATTTGTCAACAATCATGTCGCATACATGTAAATACACTTGATTTGAAAGTTCACGTATAATATAAGAATTGAATTTTTTTTTTATTTTTAAAAACCCTTTGAAGAATGTTAACAATTGTACATCTTTAGCAAATTATCACATTTGAAATTTTATCTAAATTTTACTTGTAGAACAAGTACAAATGTAATGCCAGTTTCGAATTCAATGGAGAACACGTGATTATATTTATCATGTGACCGTCGGGAATTTAGTCAATTTCAGACATTGATTTCAAATCTTCCTCTCATTATTTTGCTAACCACAAAACCACGTAACATACAGAACAACTAGAACAACACAAAATCAGACAACGACGTAACATGCAGCAATCGATTCAATAAAAATGAACCGGAACAAGAATTATCGTTGCCACTGTCCCAAACGAAATAATTAATGACTACTTTAGCTCTTTGATTTTTCCCATCGGATGGAGAAAATGGGCTTAAAATTTCCTTTGATAGGGATTGCGAAAAATCTATGGCATGAATGGCCTGAGATATCCTATAATAAATAGTATAATTACTTTATTATTTATACAGTGTAAGAAAATTTGTTTTATTCCACATTTTCTTACAAAGTTATCTTAAAATCATAATCAAGTTGTACTACACAATAACGTGTATGAGCAAGAAACGACAACGTTTTATATGCTTCAGGAGGAATCTGTATTGTCATTCTGTGAAAAGAAAAGAAAATTTTAAATATATTTCATACGTTTGTTTTATTTTCGGCATTGATAAATTTGTATATGGTATGAATATTAAATGAGATTTTTTTTGAATACAGGAAATACCAGCCAACAAAAGTAGTAAAACCTCTAATTCTCTTTTGAAAATTACTGATTCCTGTAAATGAAAAATAAAACTACAGTATATGTGAAGTTTTGAAAATATTTTTCGAAGGTATTTTACACGACCAGAACAACATTTAAATTTCCGGATTAAATAAATGTCTTATTTCTGAATCCTGTATAAACTCCGAATATTAGAATAATCTCTACAAGTCTTCTAATTTATTTGAGATATAATAGAAGCAGATAAAAGAACTTTAAGATAATGGTAACATTTAAAATGTTTAAACATGGTCGCTATCATTATTCTATTTTTAATTTTTTTTTTTAAAGTAAAAATCCAACAACTATTTTAAAGTGCCGCGTGAGGTATGTTTTAAAATATTAAAACCTACAGGATTATAGAATTAAATCAAATAAATTTAAAATTTAATCGACTCAGAAAAACGAAAGTAAAGTAAGCTTCAATAATACAGAACAGGATAAAAATCAACCAAATAAAAAATAATAAAATGAAACAAATTGAGTTAACAAAGATAATGCAATTATAACTGGCAATACTACTCGAGATTAGAATTGTATGAACACGCTTAACTTGCTCATATGATTTCATTTTTAAAATGAGAATGCATGCATGTAGATATTTCTTTCTAATATATTGATAAATAGTCACATAAAAAGGAAAATCGAGCTTAAGTTGATAAAACAGAAATTAGCAAACACTCCATCTTAAAATCTTCATATTAGAAAATTAATATAACATTTTCGTTTGACTTCTTTATGATTAAGATATCCGACTATTTGCGACTATTTAAAAAAAAATGGAGATATGGAGATTTTTTTAATGCTTTTTAGATTTATTTAGTATATTTTAAGAAAAAATTGCTAAAATTAAGAAGAGAAAAATAAATGATTACTACTAAAATAGGAAAAAAATGGGTAAAAATCGACAACAAATTACACAAACGGAGGCCTCTCTGTACAAAAAGTTTATGAACACACTTTCAATTTTTCAGTTTTGATGTGTTACTTTGATATTCATTTTTGAAATGACCTTCAGGATAAGAGATATTTTAATTTTTACAAAAACTAGAGCACTTTATCTTAGTTATTATATGAAATTGTTTAAATAAAACAGTGATTATGTTCCTATAAGGTTCTGTAAATTTTGTAATAAAACAGTGATTGATAAATCTGAAGGTTAAAACACTTTTATTGTTATACAGAACATACACAAAAAATTTCAGCAAATTATTTTAAAAACTTTTTGAGGAATCGCAATCCCCATTTGAGCTTTTCAAAAAAAAAAAAAAAAACTCATTTCGAGTAAAACGCATTCTTATAATTTTGACATCTTATGTAAAGTTGCGGCATTTAGGGTTATGGCTTAAGGTTTTTGTTTTAGTAAATGGAAAATAAAAAACGGTATTTTTATAAAGCTAATAAGATGGCCTATGAAATAAAATTATATATATAAAAAAATGTCAATTTTAGCAAAATTCACAATTTTAGGGTAGTCGGATACCTTAAAATCACATTCTAGTATACCATTGTGGGACAATTAAAGGACAATTTTCGAGATAATCCCTTTTTTTTGTTCGTTCTTCATATCTCAGACCTCTCAGAAATTCAAATAAATTCATAAAATTAAAATTCCTATTATTTCGTACAATTTTGCTCCCAAGATCTAGAATGCATATTAACCTACAATTACTCGTACAATGCCGTTGAGTAATGACAATGTCGGGGGAACCTTCCTCATTTCCTACACTTTTGCTAATCTAGGGACTCTAGAACAAAAGTGATTCCGTTCTCAGAATGAACGTTATTCTATTTAAGCAATATTAAAAACCGAATAACTTAGACAAAGGGATTGGTGTGCTTATCTTTTAAGCAATCATTATAATAAACGCGCACGCATGTACATTACTTATTCTTTAAGTAATTTTAAGACAAGGCTGTCGATCATGATAAGAAAAATAAAATTCTGTTTTATGTGGGAAATAAATTTAAAATCTTTTTTGTTATTCCTTTTAATTAAGAAAGATCATCTACTGTGAGAAAATTCTTTGAAATTTTTCACACAAAATGTTGGATTGTAAAATTAAGTAAAAATTCTTCAATGGTGCGATAGCCTCGGATGGATCTTGGCTTTCTCAAGGATATTTTTCTCCAGTCCTCTCTTTTCTAGGGCATGGTTTTCTAATTAGTCACTCTTAAGGTAACGCAGTGATTCTCAAAGTTTCCATATTCGCGATCCAATATTCAATCATAATTTTCATCACGTCCCCTTCATACAATAACAATGTATTGAATTTAATAATAACATACTTTGACGCTAAAACTACTATACGACTTTTACTTCTTAAGTGCCACCGCGTATATAAACGTCTCACTAAGCCAACGTGTTTATTTGTCCAGACGTATATAAACGTCTTTCTGAAGAATGATCTTTTCTGCGCACTGCTAACCATAAAATTTTTCCGAAGGCTTTGGAATGCAATAAAAGGACCTTGACAATATTTGAGATAGATTTACTTGTTTCAGATTATTTGCTTCTTTATTCCTTCCCCCACCCCTCAATACATCCCATACGCGCGCCTACGTGGAAAACTATTGGCATTGTGAAGCGAATTGCGTAACTTTCAATCGACAGTTTTAATGGATTAATTATTAACCGTACAAATTATCAGGATAAGTGTTAATTTTTGTATACTTTTTTATACATGACAATCAAATGGGATCACTGGTAATTATTAAACTTGTTCTTAACTTAGTATTGTTAAATTAATAAAATAAATATAATTGTGTAGCACTGATACATTTATAAGTGTAAATGTGTATTTTATTTTTATTATGTCATAATGTATTTTGTTTGTTTACTTTCAGTAAATTAATAATTTTTTTAAATAGTCTTTTGTTTTCGACTTCTCAATATGCTCGCGCCCCCCTCGTAGAATTGTGACACACCCCAAGTAGTCAACCCACCTGAGATTAGGTTAAACCTTTGTTCTTGTTCTAGTGTGCTTGACCAAAAAGGTGTTCAGTGTTGAACGTTCTTTATTCATATTAATAACGTGCCAGCTCATTTAATTCTTTGGATTTTTATATATTTGACAACGTCTGGTTCCCTGAAGGAACAGTAGAGTTCTAAATTGAAACGTCTGTCCCAGATGCCATCGACTTGAGTTACTCTAAAAATGGCTCATAGGATCCGACGTTCAAAGACACCAAGAATATTTTCCTCATTTTGAGTCAGTGTCCAAATTTCTGATAAGTTTCGATCCAATAGACATTTGTAAATTAATAATTAGTTTTACTTTTAATTAAATTTGATATTAAATACCTTCCCAAACCGTCAAATTATTTATTGGCAGCTCCATTTCTCCTCTGTATTTTAGAAATGATGATGTCAGTAATGTTTATTTCAGAACCCAAGTACATACAGCTATCAATTTTTGCAAACTTATAAGTAAAAATTATTAATCAATTAAAATGACTTAAAACTGCGTATAGGATTTAAGAAATATAGAGGGAATATATTTCTGATTTATTTGTTCAATAAGTGATAAACATGTACCATACAAACTTAATTTTTCTTATTTATTCATACAATTTCTTCATTTCCCCTTTCTTTTTTCGCACTGAAAATATCCATACTCCAGTTTATTTAATTTTATGTAGGATCATACCTTAATTATCATAAGCCAGTGATTTACAAACTTTACAATATTCAGTCCTAATTTTCATCACCCCCCATATAATAACAATGTTTTGAATCCAATAATAATGTACTTTGACACTACAATATGATAAAAATTATAAACAGTATAAATTGTCAAGAAAAGTATTAAAATTTGTATATGACAAGCCGGTGGGAGTTGCTAGTAACTATTAAAATGGTTTTGAGTTTAGTATATTGGTAAATTAATTATCAAATGCATGTATGTGCAGTACTAATACATTTATAACTACTATGTCAGTGTAAATGAGTATTTTATTCTTTAGTATATCAGAATGTATTTTGTTTTGCTTCCTTTCAATAATTAGTGATTATTTTAAATCTTTTATTTTAGACTTTTCAATATGCTTGCCCCCCTAGGTTAGCGCACACCACAGTTTGGGATATGCTGTCATAAGCTATGATTTGAATTGATAAATTTATTCAATCAATTGGATTTATCATCCAATGAATTATTCTACCGCATAGAGTTTTCTGTGCATATAAATAGCCAAAATAGTATCCTGCTTCCTTTCAAGGTTTTGAATACTTTTTTTTGGGGGGGGGATCCAAATTATTCCTACTTATAATGAGCTAAGTTCATGACTGTCACATGATAAATGTAATAACGTGTTCTATATATTAAAAGCTGCCATTCACCTTGGACTTGTTGTTCTACAGGTAAAATAAAGGTAAAATTTCAGTTTTAATAATTGTGGGTAAAGATGTACAAGTGTTATGGCTATGTAAATTTTTTTCAAAATTAAAAAAGAAATTCTTATATTATACGAGTATTTTTAAATCATGTGCATTTTGTTTACATATGCGTGTTATGATTGGTGACAAATATTTAAAACGGAAATTTTTGTAAAAATCAAATTTGGCAACAGCGTAATGCATGAACTGATTGGCTGGAAATGCGTGATTGTATTCATCATGTGACTATGAAGTCACATGAATTCTTAAATTAATTGACTAGAAACACATGGTCATAGTTATCATGATACTAATGGCATCACATGAATTTGGCCCATTTATTGTTTAACTATTTTACTATAAATTTTGTTCAAGTAAAGAAATACATGGCAACGTTTTATTCTCTTCAACTCTAAAGAAATTTAATATTAGCAAAAATTATTAATATATGTGTGTGTAATTTTGAGGATCGATAAATAAATCTTTAAATGAATTAATTTGGGTTTTAGTTGAAAAAATCATGAAAATTATCAATACATTTTTTTCTGGTTTTTCTATCAACTATTTTTTTGTTTTGTTTGAAATATTGATCACCTAAATGTCATTATATATAACTGAAGGATGCCCTTATATTTATCATACTAATTTCAAGCTGCTATTTAATAATATTACTGTTATGGAAAAAGTAAATGAAAACTAAAAACTCGCATAATCTGACAACATACTTTGGCTCTTTTCCTGTCACCTGCACGAAGAAGTTGCTATGCATAAAAAATAAACTACGCAGTAGATTTAGATTTGAATAAAAAACAAAACATCTAATATGTAAATATGAAATACGCGTTCTTTGAAATTATATTTTTTAATCTATCTTTTTGCATTGGAGAATATTTATGTTATCATCTGGTTTTATTTTAAATTTTATATGCATCTGTAATTTTTCTTACTGTTTATTTTATTTACTGATATTTAATCGTTCGGTACTGTAAGTTTTGTTACAATAGTTCCATTTTTTTTGTCATGAATCTCGTTGTGAGAATTTGGTATTCGACTTTAGAATTAGAATTAATATGTGTTTTTGACACGCAATAGAAAATGCCGCTGCTTTTATTGATTTTATTTATTTAGCTTGAAAATATTTTATTGAATATTCTTTCGTGTAAATATGTGTTCTTCCTAGATTTAATTAAAAAAAGATTTCTCTATTTCGAATTGATTATTCGAACACTGAACCACCGAAATAATATGGACAAAACGGTCACTGTCATCACTAACAGCCTTCGGCATCTAACACGGCTCGAAAAAGATAATAAGCAAAATCATAATTCAATGATAAAACAATGCATTATAACTTTTTGGTGCACATAAAGTTTTGCTTAAACAAAGCTAGTGTAAAGGACTAGTTTCGGAAAAAGGTACTCCAAAGAATGAAAATATTGAGACACATCCTGTGGCTGCATATGATAGTCAGTCTCATAAATATTATATGAATGACGCCCTGGGATGAGGTCGCAATTACATCACGTCAACAACTTTAACTATCTCTCTACTAAGGGGCCTTTCCTTTATAGTTATCTCCCTGGAGAAAACACCGTAGAAGTTTGTTTGCCCTCTTATCGCCAGTGATGTGGAACAGGATATAAAGAGTAGCTGGGGACACATTTCTAGTGAAAGTCAACGGAGTTGTTTGCAGATTCTTTCCGAGGTAATGGCTTTTTAAAGTGAAATAATGGTAGGCTTAGCGTACAGTTAAGGTTCGTTCAGGGAGAGAAAGTGAGAGCGTGTTTGTAATTTATATAAGAGGTTAAAAACAGTAAACGACAGCTTTTTAAAAAGAAATCTGATTTCCTTTTTTTTTTCTTCTTTTGAAAAAAAGTTTCAAGTTCAGAAATGATTCTATATTAAAAAATACCTGTAAGGGGCGAAAAATCTAATTCCGATTACATTTGAACTTTTGCATGTATATATATAAAGAGAGAAAGAGGGAGAGAGAAAGAAGGAGAGAGAGTAACAGTGTGTGTGAGAGAGAAAAAGAGTGAGGAGGAAATAAAGAGGGGAGAGAAAGGAAGAGAGAGAGAGAGAGTAAGAGTGAGAGAGAATATAAGAGGGAAAGAGAGTAAAAGGGAGAGGGAGAGAGAATATAAGAGGGAAAGAGAGTAAAAGAGAGAGTGAAAGAGAATATAAGAGGGAAAGAGAGTAAAAGAGAGAGTGAGAGAGAATATAAGAGAGAAATGGAGTAAAAGAGAGAGTGAGAGAGAGAATAAAAGGGAAAGAGAGTAAAAGACAGACAGAGAAAGATTTCACAGAAGTAAATGAATAAAATAAATTAAAGATAGTTTCTGTGTTTTATATAAGTCAATCCCGTTTCAATTTTATGCATGACAGAAGTATAATGCACATATTACTGATTTACAAAAAATCTACTTGATATCACGTGAAAAAACTTTTGTCAGAGCAGTAAATTAGATCCCATGTTAACAAAAATAAACCTTGAAAATTTTGCTTCAGCCCTCATGTAAGTTTCACACTGTGCTAAAATTGATCTGGTGTAGCAACGAGTGGTGTATGACGAGCTAGTCGTTCTCAAATCATCGACCAGAAGTGTTCTATAGGCCATATAATGCGAGAATAAGCAAGCCAAGGTAGCAGTTGCTTAGGGGGTGAAAAAGTACAAAACCTGTCATGTGTGATCATGTTGAAATCTGGGCTCAGACAAGTTCTGAAAACAAGGAGAAACAATAGATTCCAAATCTCAGAAATATTAACGTTGACTAGTCGATGGCAACACAGGAAATGAGTACTAAGAGGGTAAGGGAATAGAACCCATTACCTCTAAAAATAATTCCGGGTGTAGTGTAGGCAACAATTAAGCAACCTTTCTCTACGGTGTCTCCAGACGTTAATCTGGCCATCATGATATTACAAGCAAAATCATGTTATCTATGTCGCGCCATTCGGTTGTTCGTGTCTGGCGTTTAATGTACCAATGCAGAAGCAAACGCCTGCGGTTTTGATAGAATGGTTACAGATCCGCATATTTTTTGATTGGTTATATACATCCTATTTATCTCAGAAATATTATCCTCCTTCTCTATAGGCAAGAATTATTTATTGGTCGAACTCAGAAACGTGATCTTGAGTGCAACTCGTATTCTGTTTCAAGGCATACTAAAATTGTTTAAGTAGAGCAGCTGCATGTAAAAGTACTTCAAAATGACATTATTCTCTGATTTTCTATAGAGTTTGTTCGTAGATTTCTAAATACTCGTGATATGTGGCTTTTTGCAATGCTAATCAGTTGTGTATCATATCGCGGTTTATGCACAATGTAAATTTTACTTGGTTTGGATGCTTACTTCGTGGTGTTGTATTTCGAAGGCTGCCAATGAGAATTTTCAAGATAGTATTAGTTTTAATAATTAAGGAAAACAAGAAAATTATGAAATTTATGAGGATGAATTACTGAATTATATGTTGAAACATTTATTATCCACAAGTGGGCTTTCGTTAGAATTTTCGGTATTATATACAGAATACTTTTGTATATAATTTATGAGATTAAAATTAAGAATACTTTAATTTAACAGAAAATTTAAATTTAAAAGTTTAACAAATATTGAAAAATTAAAAAGCATTATCATTTGCTTTTTTGATCGCTTCATCTACTTTGTTTCGGAGGAAAATTAATTTTTCTTGTGGTTGTCAAACTTATAAAAAAAACTAGAGAGCACTTTAAAAAGGGGCCTTGTCTCTGTAATGCGAAGTATTTCAGAACAATTTCATGAAACCAATAAATATTGAGCTAAAACAAAGTTCATCCTTTTAAAAAGCACTTCAATTTTCAATAGGAGAAATGTACAATATTCAGGTGTTAATATTCACTTATTACTGGGTCAGTTTAAATTATTTTAAAAAATAATCACACAAGTTTATAAGGAAAAAAAGGTCTTGGGCATAGTACAGAGAAACTTAAAATCTTCTGTCAGCATAAGTTACTTTTTATGTAATTTTAAAAAATGTAATAAAATAAGCTAAAAAATATAATAAATAACAAAATGAAATAAATTAATTAATATAAATAGAAGAGAGCGAAATAAAACAGAAGTCTTAATTTAATTTGATTTCACTATTTGAATCCAATTTTGTGTATGGATAATATTGTTCATATATATATAATATTAAACAACAATTTAAATTTTAATCTTCGTTTTTTCCCTAAATATTAATTATGAATAATATTGTTTCTCGGCACCAGTCTCTTTTTTTTCCTTTTATCAGGAAACCTTAACCTACACAGGCCTTAACGATTGTCTGTTTCCAAATTTTTCCCTAAAATCAATCAAGTAATTTCCACTGCAATTTTCCTCCACTCAAACGCGCGATTATAACATTTCTATTATATTTTCCTGTGTTTTTCCGTATCTGAATGCAAGTGGGGATTTTTTTATATCTGTTTATGGTTTGTACTTAGAGCACATGCTCACACACTCGGCACTCTCACGACGTTGTTTTAATTACATAAAAAAATTCTGCGCTCTTCACTCAGCATTTCATTCGTCACGACTGCATTTAACAAAAATGAATCCATTTATATATATATATATATATATATATATATATATATTCTTAATACTCTTCTCTATGAGAGAAACCTTATTGTTTTCTCTTCATAATTTCATTTAAATTTACTGTCTGGTTTATCATCCACGTGTGTTAGAAATAGGCTTAACTTTTCAACATGGCTCTGTTTTTTTTCGCTTGTGTCGAAATTTCTGCTGTACGGGGAAGGTGTTACCATAAAGCAGCTTAACCCTAATTCGTTGGCCTAATTCAGTGACAGTTTTAGAAATCATAATATGTCTCCATTTCAGTCCAAAAATACTTTCTGTATCTTCAATTGTTATGTATCTTGGAATCCAATTTCTTTCTTCTTTGGCCTTGTAGGTTATACAACGTTTTCACTTAGTATTTTTTTATTATACACACACTCTCTCTCTGTATATATATATATATATATATATATATGTAATGCATGTATGTATGATTTTAACTTAGGCATAAATTATTTTAACTTATTTTAATAAAGTTGTATTTTACAAGTTATGATATCTTTGAAAAGAGGTAATCTGTAAATATTTCTAAGCGTTTCAAACAGCGAAATTTAAATTTAAATTAAAGGGAAATAGGGTTTTTTTTAATTCTGAGCTATAGTGAAACATCTGCTTGAAATCACAAAAAGAAAAAAAAACACTTTTAAAAACATGTCATTTAATAGTAAGTTTCTTACAAAAAAGATTCATTTTACTAAAAAACTTTCCAGTCAGTCTTTGGATAAAAAACTGATGAATAATTTAAAATGCAGATGTAAGTTACTACTTCAACAATGTCTTTTTTATTTTTTTGAATTTACATATTTTCAATTAATTTTTTTTCTCGTTCTAAATTATCTTAGAGTTTTATTCAGGACTCTAATTGAAAGATATGCAATAACCGTTTCAAATCAGCAAGGTAATGTTGTTTAAGTATATTTTTTTTTTCGTGCTACACCTGACAAAGAAAAAGAAGTAACTAATTGAAAAAGTATATCTTTCTTTGATTCAAATGTAAAACCTATTACGTCGTGAAAATTCTTTGATAGAGAACTATTGAATTCTAAAAAAAACATTTCCCAGAAATTATAAGCGAATATAAAAGACTACTTTTTTTAAAAAAATAAATACAATTACTATATAAAGGTGAATGATATTCAAAACTTTTTTTTCTCCGTTAACAATGCATATTAGTTTTAATGTTATAACTTAGTAAAAATATTTTGTTCAAAATAATTGAACTATCTGTACTAATTAATTTTTGAAATATCATTTAAATAATTGCTTAGTTAATAATAATTTCTAAAAGTTTTTTGAAAAAAAAAATCGCTTTTTATTGCAATTTTTTCAGTAAATTACTTTTGTGAAATCGTAATATTGGCGTATAATTTTATTAATTACGAATTTAGAATATAATTTTGTTAAAAGAGAAAAAAAAAAGAAAGATAATTTTAATTGCACGTCAGATGGCATTATTTATGAAATATCATAGCAGAACAACAAACTTTTGAAGAACAATACGTTTCAAGTATTCCTTTTTTCGTGCTTTTTAAAGGATAGAAATTTTCATGGCTTTCCTTTGCTAAAATTTAATTAGAATATTTGCCTAGATTGTTAAGTTTTTATATTTTTGATTCTTCAAAGCGTTGTTTAAAATATAGATATATATTTCCAAAGTTCTTTCGAATGTAAAATTTCATTTGTACTTAATTTAATTCTAATTATAAAATATTGTTTTTAAAAGATAGTACTTTTTATTTTAATCCTTACATATTTTAGTGAAAGATACTTGTACTGCTTTTTTTATATACACAAAATTGTTTCAAACCGCAAACGATTTTTTTTCATATTACTTTCTTTTCTTTTAGTTTTAATAAATGACACATTTCACTGATGGATTGAACAGTAACCTAAATGGGGCATAGGGAATGTTTTAGCTTCCCTATTCTCAATGGACACTGAAATATGAATTTTCAAAACCAGTTTTTGCATGGCGAAAGTGGTAAAAGTCTGGAAATTGCAAATTAGAAACTTTGTGTTCTGTGAAACATATTTTCATCAAAGATCTTAAAATGGAAATGTTTTATATTTTAGTTTTCTTTTTCCTCATGTTTTTAGAATTTAAAATCAAAGCATTTTTTTTTAAATTTTATTTTAGGAGCAACCTTTTCTCCTTATTAAAGGAATTGAAAACGATTTTTATAAATAATCAAATTTTGTATGAAATATCTTCAATTTTAATGCAAAGTTTGTTTTGAATAACTCTGCAGTCAGATAGATACAGATTATTTAAAAAAAATTCATACACAGCCAAAGTATTGTAATACGTATCATAAACCATATATTTGTAAATTTTTAGTTTATACGGTAAAGAGCTACACACACATGCATACAGCATGAACACAATGTGTACACGTAAAATCTTTGAAATCTCTCCTTTTAATGATGAAAAATGGGATTTCTTTTCACATAAAATAATATATGGATAATTAATAAGTAATTTCCACTTATAAAGGAAGTATTAATAATTTACATGTATAAAGGAAATATTTAACCCTTCTTTTCATAATGAGGGAAATTTCCATCATAACATTTATTGAACAAAAGATTATACTCAAAACAGATGTACTATAAATTGGTTGTTGCTGGTAACGATTTTCAAGAGTGTTTTGTAATAAGGATCGCAATTGTGTCAAAAAAATCAAATTTCACAATCATTATAGCGGGTTTGAATTTGTCATTTCGCTATTAATTATGGTTGGAAGAAACATACGATTTCTTACTTTTTTTACTAATTTGTTTTTTTTTTTTTTTTTTTTTTGCTAATAAAAGCCATAAGGAGTGGAAAAGAGGTTTGTTTTTCCTGTTTCTTTTATTTTTTGAGCAACTTTTATCGAATACCACAAATAACCTAACCAAAAATCATGTGACAGAAATTCACATCACTATGCAGTTGTTTCACTTCTAACTTATAACGAAAATGTCTTTTACTATATGCTTATTTTTGGTTATTTTCTGAAGAGAAATTTAGAAGAGAGGGATATTGAAGATAACTTGGACCAGTTAGAAGGCGGTTGGATAGGAGAAGATGGCCTTGATGACGAAAATTCTGACGACGAGTACCATGATTCAGATGAAATTAGAGTAATAAGAAGACTAATTGTTTTTAATTATCATCAAAAATAAAAATGATACAAAGATATTTTATTTTTTTATTTTATTTATTTTGTACTGAGCTTATCATGTTAATTTGCGTGATGATGGATATTTAAATCAAGATGTTTTTTTAATTATTTTGTATTGTATATTTGTACTAGAATTTTTTTAAACATCTGTTCTTTGATATAGAACAGGTATTATGTCCTTCTGATTTATTTTAAAAAAAAAAAAAAAAAATCTTGCAAAGAATGGTTAAATAGATGATAAAGTAGCAAACGTGCTTTCCTAATTGAATAAAAATTTAAAATAAAATTGAAAATAGAAAAATGTTAACTTTTGAAGGGAAAACTTATAAAATTTAACCTTTAGATTTAATTAAAATTCTTAAGAAAACTCTGGGTGAGATTAAGGTATCCGCTACCCTAAAATTGTGAATTTTGTCAAAAAGTGACAAATTTTTTTATGATTTTATTTTATAGGTCATCTTATTAGCTTTATAAAAATACCGTTTATTATTTTTCGTTCACTAGAACAAAAACTACAAGTGTTTTAGTAAAAGTAGATATCATTGCATTAAGCAAGATGTCATACTTTAAAGCTCGTTTTACTCGAAATGTGTTTTTTTTAAATGCTCAAACAGGGATAGCGATTGCACAAAAAGTTTTGAAAATAAGTAACTGAATTTTTTTGTGAATGTTCTGTATAATAGTAGAAGTGTTTTAACATTCAGATATATCAATCACTGTTTTATCACAAAATTAACAGTTCTGTATGTTGTTTTAATCTCTTTTTTTAAAGTAATTTCATATAATAACTAAGATAAAGTGCTCTAGTTTTTGTAAAAATTAAAATATATTTTATCTTGAAGGTCATTTTAAAAAGGAATAGCAAAGTAATTCATCAAAATTGAAAAATTGAAAATTTGTTCATTAACTTTTGATGCCGTTTTTGTTATTTTTTGTGAATTTTTACCCATTTTTTCCCATTTTAGTAATAATAATTTCTTTTCTCTTCTTAATTTTAGCATTTTTTTAAATGTACTAAACAAATTTAAAAACCTCCAAAAATATTCATAACTTCATTTTTTTTTAAAAAAAAAAGAGTTAAGTAGTCGGATACCTTAAATTAAATTAAATAATTATAGAAAGCTTTTCTTGAAATAAAAATTGCATCACTATATGAAGGAAGATATTATTGAAATACTGTTTACCCATATATTATATTATATGAATCCGAAACTTTAAAACTGAAGAAAAATATTTCTAGCATTAACCTTATATCATTTATACATTGAAATTAATGGAAATTATTTGAATTCAATACAATTTTGAATAGAAAGTGAAATATTCACATTAACCTAAACAATAGACACTCGCTTAAAAGACAATAGCAGATGTCTGAATAGTGTACAGGTATAATAAAGCATGAATCTCCTAATTCAACTCAGGATAATTAATCAGGAAAGCATACAACACACTGGGGGCTTTATGTATGTAGGAGAATATAACACTCATGCTTTCAAATGTTATTCTGTCTTCTAACATGTTTAATACTTATCTACGGACAGTGGCGCACACAAGAAGGGGGGGGGGGGTTCCCGGGGCCGGACCCCCCCCCTCTCATGCCCTTGATTCTTTTTAGGATTGATTATAATCCTATGCATATAGTACGCAAAATTTAATTATTTGTTATTGATAATTAATTTTATTAATTAATGCTTATTATTTATTAAATAATTAATTTTTTACTGTTGTTTGTTCCCCCAAATCGATAAAATATCAAAAATATGTTGGGTGGCGTATTGGAGCATGATACGAGAATGGTGAACTTTTGACCCTGGACCCCCCTTGAAAAATACAGTATGTGCCACTGTCCACCGATGATAATGTGAACATTGGAAGAAAAGATTATATGGTTTCTTCATTAATAAGATGATTTAAACACATTTATTACTCTAGATCAGGGGTGGACAGATTTTTCCAAGGTATACGGGCTACTTCTAATTATTTCAAGGTGTTGCGGTCCACCCAGTGACATATGTGTGGGGAGCTAAAAGAAGGTCTACAATATTTATTATTTGTTAAGATGTTTGTCGGCTCAATAGTAAATTAAATTTTGAGCTAAAGCATCACATGAATATCAATGCATTTCGGCGGAATTTCTTGCTTGCTTCCATCTATATCGCATGACCATTTGTTCCAAAAAGCTGTTGTTATGATATTTCCTTCGGTTGAGAAAAAAAGTTTATTGCTTTCATTTTTTTTGCAAATTCCTTGTTTGGACAATTATGAACAACTGCTACGTCGTGGACGTTTTCAATATAGTGAACACACATGAACCAATGACCGTGTAACCGATATATGTCCTTAACACATTTATTGCCGTGTACCGTGCTATCGTGGGATGTAATGTCAACACAAGAATCCAATCCCAAGGAAACGTGGAGTGTGGGGTGATGTTTGAGTAGCTGATCCCGTGTTATCGCGGGAAGAGCTGATGAACCTTTATTTTCCCCTTCAGTCGGCGTGTGGGGGAAAACCCATTTCTACGGCTGGTATCGCGATGATGAGTTTTCTCCCCTCTTATGACAGAAAATATGTTAAGACATCATCGTACGCTTTCAATAATGGTACATGTGTCATCTACACACAATCGCATGAATTGTGAAAAGCCTATTTTCCACACAGTCTAGCTGGTATGGGTGTTTCACACATATCTTTGTTTTAGTAAGCGCGCGTCTTAGGTCTTAGTGAAGGCAGTCACTCCCAAATGTCTTGGTGGTCTAACGGTCGATCGCGATCGATTTAATGCTTACCCCGTCTCTAGATTCTAGAAAATAATTATGAGTGTGTGTACATGAAGAGAAGCTGAACATCTTTCACTATTATTTTATTATGACGAGAATGGAAGTAATATAATTTTAAATGAACAATTTTATTTCAGCAACCTTGAATCGATGATCTAAGAGCAAAATAAAGAGAGAGAAAATTGAATAACAAGATGGAGGCTTGAAAATAGGAGAGGAACACTAAGAATCATTAAAGACAATAAATTTCTTGAGAAAAGGAAAAGATTACTGAGACAGATTCAAATTGTGACAATTGTAGTTAAGTAGAAAAGATGCTCTCCCCTCCCTCTCATTGAGTTCATTCGGCAGGTGCCTTCCTTATATTTTACTCAACTCAGTATGCTCTGGAAAACTGCGCATTTCAGATTATTTATATTACTGTGAGTGAGGTGGGCCTACCCTAAAATTTGCATCACATTTCCAGTTCTTCTTGTGCTGCATTTTTAATGTCACGTACAGTATATTAGTATCTTTTAGCCATTTTTGTCGTTTTTTTAAATGGATAGTTGCAGAAAGGCTTTTAAGGAGGCATGATACGATTCAAGAAAATTTTTTAATTTAAGGATTTTCAAAATTTTTTTAATTGCCTCCTATGTGTGTATACTATGTAAACCAGATTTTGTGCTCAAGATTTCATAAAAAGCTAGCCATTTAATTTTTTAAGGAAAAATTTGTGAAGTGATTTTAAAATGCTACTCCTACAAAAATTCACGTACACTCATAAAATTTGATTTCCAAGTACATCAAACTGTGTATAGTAAAAATTGGTATGGGTCTTGCGATAACATGATTGGTATTTGTACAATGCTTCTTTTTATGAATGCTTATTGAAAATTCCTTAAAAAATGTATAAGTTTTGAGTTCAATTATTTTCAAAAAATAAGTATTGCTTTTAATCAAAAACGCATACCAACTTTTGTTATATGTACTATTAGCAATAGGTAAAAAAAAATTCAAAGCATTAGGCACAATAGAAAAAAAGCCTTAGCATTTTAAATGAAGACAAACTAGTTATTTTATCTTGCTGAGATAAGTACATTTAAAGTTTTGACTTCCCATAGGGATGTGATTAAAAACGAATGTAAAACCTATCATACTTCTGTATTTTTTAGGTTTAAAGCTTTCAAGTTTTGTGAGGTTATAGAAAAGTATATGAAAAGTAATTTAAGCTAAAAAAATTAGATTTGATTTTTTGACCTATTTTTGTAAATTGAATCGTACTGTGTCCCCTTAAAATCTTAAAATAATTTTACAAATGAAAAGTATTAGCAAGAATGTTTTGTCTTTTTTGGCTGCTGGTAGTATCAAATATACAGTCAAACCTCCTTATAACGAACCACTATTTTGTGAACTTTTTCCTGGAACCACACAAGAATATTTTTCTATTTTCTTCGTAAAATAACCTCCAAATAGCAAAATACATTTTTTATTGTGATCCGATTTTTTCTCTCCCTATTTTTAAAATATTTCAAAACATTTTTCAAATTATTCTCTCTTTTAGCACATTTTAGGATAATCAATGGCCTTGAACTGATTTTACCAGGTGTCTAACTCACGTAGAACAATGAGATTGCCGTAATTTTTCAAATTCAAGTAGAAATTACTTGTTATAAAATAATGTATATTCAAAATTACTTGTCGACTTAAAATTAGAAAATGACGTTAAAAAATTCATTGATTTTAATACAAATTATTTTTTTAAAGATGAAAATACTGTGTATTTCTGGACAAAGTTTTTTTCTTGTTCTCCTTTGAGTTTTTTTTTATGGGTAAAATATATAAAATGAATAGACATTAATTTTCAAAAAATTGTGGATAATTACTTTTTTAAAATAATGTATAGTGTTTATGAATTTAAAATTTATTTTATATGGTCTCTAAAGTACATTAAAAGATGAATCTCTCTTAAATGAATTTTTCATACAACGAACTTTTTTTTCAGGATTTAGTGACTTCGTTAAATAGAGGTCCGACTGTATATATCTTCACTATGAACAATGAATAGTTTAAAGAGATTTAATATTTTAGAAAAGTTTAGCCATTTTAAACCAATAAAATGTGAAGGATGTAGGAACTCATAAAATAATATAAAATATTCAAAGTTTAATTTTTTATAAAACAAAAACAAAATCGTAATGTTGATATTTTTACTTCTATGCACGTTTTTTGGTTCATATACCGATGATAAAATATTTGATTTGTAAGTCAACCCACTAATATCATCCTTATGCCAATCAATTCATTTAATTATCTCCTTAATCTCCTTTGTTAATTAATTAGTTTAACTAACCGTGACAAAAAGTTTTGCACAAGGCTAGAAAATATAATTAAATTATCATAATTAAAAGGTACGCATTTAAAGTAGGAAAAAAAACCCCTCCAGGCTTTATGCATGGAATTAAGAGAACAAACGCTTATCAGTTAAAATGCAAGTATGTTCAAAAGATTTACGAACGAAATAATAGCTTATGTTATCCAAAAACGATTTTTCTTACAAGTAATTATTCCAACAGAATAACAAAGCATTTTAATTTGATGAAGTTAAGAATTGTAAATAAAAATAAAATTCACGATTTTTATAGAAATCGTTGTGCTATATTCCGCACACGTAGATTCGATTAAATAAACAAGGTAAATATTTCAGAATATTATGGATAGAGTTTTCTCTTTTTATACGAGTGATAAAATTTAAAACTTTCGATAATAATCTCATTTTTACACTTAATTTATTTCAGTAAAAATATACTTTTCAAGCCTTAAAAATATGTTCTTGTTCTGGCAATTATTTCATTTTACCTTACTTATTTTCAATATATTAAATTAAAAGGAATGTTAGAAGTATTGCTATTATATATTTTAAATCAATTATCATTTAAAACAATTATAATGCATATTTTTGCCTTTAGCAAAAATTTGCAAATACAAAATAGTAACTATGCTTTTAAAAGTGCTTTAAGTTTCTAATACGTTTATTTTTCATATCGAAAGATAAAAATCAAACGTAGAATAAAAATGTGAAAAAAATAGTTAATTAATAGATTAATTTATTAAAATTTTACTAAACTCTATTGAAGAAATAATAAATAAATTTCGTTCAAAGATAACATATTTTGAATTAAAAAAAAATATACAATTACCGAAATTTTAGTATACTAGAGAAAATATAACAATGGAAAACCGTATTTAAAATATTTTCCCACTTGAACTTAATTAACTGCGATTGTATAATTTTTTAACCCTTTTAAGGTCTTATTTTATTTCTGGATTATGTATATAAAATGTCAATTTTTTATGCTTATTTTCAAACACACATATATTTTTAACCATAATAGTACCATTTCCATACAAAATTTCGTAAAAACTAATATTAAAAAATCTATTTAAATGAATGAGTAATTTTGCTATCAAGTTGGCTATCAATATGGCAAAAATCATTAGACTTTGGAGTCAATTCACACTATTTAAAAAAAAGTTCTAAGAATACATATATTTTATCTTGAATTACAAATTTTATTTCCATCTTTTGCATTTACATAAATGATTATGAAATTATTAATCAAAATTTCATCGTGTATGACAAATTTCAAAACACGGCACTGCACATAACCTAACATCGTAATCAGAATAGTAGAATCCTTTTTCCCCTTTTACTTCCTTTTACTGTCTCTCTTTGAGCAACAAATAATACACTGTCGTGTTGGATTTGTTTTCTTCTCTGTTGGAGGAATGTAGTCAACAAAGTGTCTTTCAGACAACCGTGAAGAAGGGTGCTCAGACGACGGACATCCCATTTTGCATGCAATTCCACCGAATCGTACTTTTGAATTATTCGAGACCATCAAAAACTCATGTGAAATAATTCGGGAACGACCGATTGGACAGTGTAAATTTTCAGAGAGCTACACTTAGGATGAGCCAGGATGGTGCGTTTCGTCTGCCCAAGCTCATTTCGGGAACGGCTGGGAAGGGGTTAAAGATTTTTCTTCCAAATTATAGAAACAAAAGCTCTAGTATGAAACTAATTTTTATATTTTCATAATTAATATTAAGGTATCCGACTACGTTCGGAACCGCGATTTTAAAAAATCGCATAAATGGATACTTTTCACGATATTTAGTGTCACTTAGATTAGAATATATGTATAAAATTGTTTTGACATTTCGACAAAAAAAATTATTTACATACAATATTTCGGCAGAAAAGGAACTTAGAATAACCTTTTTTCAAAATGTTCTCATTTTGTGAAAAATGCTTCTATTATAATAATATTTTGCCTGAATATAACTCAGACCTCTGTACAGAGGCTCAATTATGATTTTTGAAAAATTCACATTGTTTTCATAGTTACAACCCATTGAAATAATTATCGGCGTTTTTTTTTTCTTAAAATTTCTTCCCTCTGTTGTCGTAAAGCATGGATAAACCCACTTCTAAGTTATATATTTCAAAAATTCTACTTGAGCCTCTGTACAGAGGTCTGAGCTATATACAGGGAAAATATTATTATAATAGAAGCATTTTTCACAAAAGGAGACTATTTTGAAAATGGGTCATTCTATGTTCCTTTTTTGTTAAAATATTGTACTTAAATAATTTTTTATTGTAATACTATTCTTAAAACAATTTTATATACATTTTCTAATTTAAGTGACACTAAATATCATAAATATTATCCATTTATACGCTTTTGCAAAATCACGGTTCCGAACGTAGTAGGATACCTTAAAGTAAAATCATTTATCTAAAAGTTTCTTGTGCTTTTTATTGTTAAAATCAATTCATTATATTGACTTTTTCATAGCTTCTAATAACTTCCTATGTATAAAACTTGTAAGTTTAAGTGAATGCGCACACACACAGACTTATTTCATAGTTGAAACTTATTTAAAGCTTTCTCTCTCTCCTCTCTCTTTTGCTTTAAAATTACTACTTCAGAAGTTTTACTCATAATGGTGTTCAGGAATGTTTTTTTTTAATGCTTTTATATAATTTATATTCTAAACATTACCATAAATTTATAATAAATTTGAAAAATATGATAAAAACTCTTTTTAAATAAGTAATACTTTTCCTTAATTACTGTCAAAAGTATGAAGATTTTACAATAATATTTCAGTTTTATCACAATTTTTGACAATTATGTACCAACCATATGTACAAGGGGACATTACATATAAAATGGAAAAAAAATATGTCTGTCTCTCCATATACATAGTGGTTATTGCCCATAGATTTAAATACGAGGATGTTAAACTAAAAATTAAATTGTTAAAATGAAAGAGATTTGATTATTAGAGTACAATCTGAAATTATCTGATGTATAGGTCAGTTTAAAGAAAGCCCGTTGGAATTTAAGTTTCTTTTGCACATAGACTGTAAGTTGTTATTTTTAATTCCTTTGAATTATTTAAAAATTAACGTATTCCTTAATATATATTTTTATACACACTTTTATTTAATTTAAAAGTTTATATTTTCTATATTTCAAAGAGTTAAATTATATTCGAAGAATAAAAGAACAAATAAAACAATATTAATAATTCTAGCTCTAAAGAAATTTACCAGGGGAATTTTTTGTTGCTCTTTATATACCACTTTTTAACAGTGCAGTTAAGAATAATTATAATTTATTAATCTTAAAATTTTTTTGTTGAAGTATACAATTTAAATCGTATTTGAAATTTGCTGACCAGCATAAGTGTAACTGGAATTTTTTTTAATATACCTACAGTCTATGGTTATTATTATTTAATTGATTAATTTCGAAATAAAGGTTTTCATATACAGGGTGGCCCCGAATTCATGGTACAAACTTTAAGGGTAGATACAGAACATTGTAACAATCATTTATTGAATAGAAATCTATGGGTGCAAGGGACGTGGTGAGGCACAAACACAAAAAATAAGAGACGAAAGGAAATTCAAAGTGTTTATTGAAAACGTCGTTGACAAATGTAATGTTTACAATAACTGCTCAAAATTGCGTCTACCAGTAGCAATACATACTTGATAGCGTCGGGTGAACAATTGGCGTACACGACCACAGATTCCAGGTATTTCACGCGCACATGCAGCAGCTTCGGATATTCGAACATTGAGTCAAGCAGAGTAGCATAAACAAGATTCTTCAGATGTCCCCATCAAAAATACTCGAGGCTGGATAAATCGGGAGATCGGGGTGGCCAAGGGACTGGTCCATCACGCTTAATCCATCGCACCTCAAACGTAGCATTGAGGTAAGTGCTCATATCAGGGCTGAAGTGGACTGTTGCCCCATCATGTAGAAACTACATGGGGTGACGAATGGTGATCAGGAACTTCTTGTCATTCTTAACCTCATATACGTAACCCATTCGCCACCAACCGATAACTCTAGTTCTCTTTTCTTTCATTTCCCCTGTTTGTGCCCCACAACGTCACTTGCGCCCATACATTCCTATTCAATAAATCATTGTTACACACAATGTCCTGTATTTACCCTTATCGTGTGTACCATGAATTCGGGACCCCTCTGAATAATAAGAAACACTTTGTAAATCTTCTACCGATGCGGATAAATTTTTTGTAAAATCTGATGCCCAGAGATATAACATTTTCCTAACCAATATATATATATATATATCTAAAAGTGATACTTCATTAAAAATTTATTTTTGGAAATATTACTACTTGGGTAATTTTAAGTAACATGATCGAATGATTTTTGGACATCATTCCAATTAAGTTCTTGTTTTAGTGTAATACAATGCAAATGTTCAATATCATTGTAATGCACTCTTCTAAATAATATATCCAGTTAAAACATTACAAAATTAACAAAAATGATATAAAACTCATTCGTCTTTGTCATGCGCACTTTGTGGAGGTTTCTACATTTTGACTATTATGGCTAGTTTACCTTCCAAATTTTAGTATAAAAAGTTTGCTATATGACTCTAAGCATTATACGGTGAAATGTAATCACTAAAAAATATGCTATGTTCATTAGCCGGAATATTGTCAAATAAAAATATCTCAAAGTTATACTTTTTGCACATAACAGATATTGGATTGACAACGACGATATCCTGGCGAAATAGCTACATGGCCGCCAAAGACCGTATATTTCCTTCATGTTTTCCTGCATTCCCTAGCTTGTCGAACATTCGTTCCAAAATTTGGGACTTCTGTTAAACGTCGATGAACTCGGGACGTCTGGTCACCTTAGTTTTGAACAATGGTCAAGTAACAAGGACACAACCTGAGTGGAAATCCGCGCTGAAACTGTGACACCTCTCCGACGAGAAGACTTTGAGCCTCGACACTCCAGACGGTGGATTCTTAAGTGGCACTGGAAAAAATGACTATAACCGCTTGGCTACCGCTGCTCCATGAAGGTCTCGAAAGGAGTTATGTTAGGTCAACATGTAACGATTTGAAGTTTTTCGCAGTCATATTTATCGCTTAAAATCATTTAGATTAGGATAATATGCATGCCTTTAGTAGGTGTTATTCAATAGTTAAGTTCGTATATCAATTATAGAAATAAAGATACTGGAAATCTGGTTTGGTATACCTTAATTTAAAAACCAGATATGTTACACACTTTAACAGGGGTCGACAAACTAAAAAGCTGTGGCGTGCCAAACGAATTTACCATTATGATTCAGGATATCACACTGTTAGAAATATTTGAGACATTCAATTCTAAAAATGAGGCATGCATAATTAGAGAATTGAGTTCTATAGAACTCTATTTATTAATTTTGCATCATTTAAAGATATTTATTAACATAAATATAAGCAACATAAAATATAACCGTTTCTTCAACGTAAATAAAAAAAAAAATTAAAACTGTACATATATTATGTATCCTTTAAACATATTTTTTTCAAAACAAGAAATAAATAACATTAAATACAAGTACTCCTCTTCGATACAGTTAAATGAAAAAAAATAATAAATATTTTATTGCGAACCTAGTACCTAGAACCTAGTATAATGTGTGACTTTCAATTTGATACGATTCTGAGCATTCAATTGTTAAACAAATTTTTTGCATACTCAGATTATTTTTCATATGAGAAAAAAAATTTGTTCACATAAATATACAGAATCAAAAGAGGAAATCAGATGATATGCAGGTTTCTTCAAACAATTAAATTTATCCCGCAATGACTTCCAATAATGGCTGTCGATTTATAATTTGAGTGGTTTGCTGATTTTCACATCGTTCCGTAAATATTGCTTTTCATAATTCTGAAGATGTTAATCCAATAAACTCCATCAGAAAATTATCAACTAGAATCCACTCAAAAATTGATAAATTTTTAGAGTGCTACTGAAAATTGTTCCACGAGCAACAAACACGACTCGGAAAGATTTCCAAATGGATCGAAAATCAGTATATATAATATACATTGGTACACCTAAATTCATGTCTCGCAATCTGAGTGCATTGATCTCTAATGCCAAACAATGAAACAATACCTAGACAGTAATTTACTGTATCTCGCTAGTGACACAATGCTAAGATAGTAATTTGAAATGCTGGGGCAGAGATACAATATATGAGATAGATGAGATGGTAAAGTATATGCTGCAATGTAGATGATACATTTCAAATTGCTTGAATTAAATACAGTTGAACCCTTTTTTGTGTGGTAGATAGGAACCGCATAAAAAAACGCACAAAAAAAAATTCAAAAATTTCATAAATTTTTACATGTAATGAACTAATTCGTGGAGATATTACAAATTATTTTTTTATGCGGTGGATAGGGACCGCATAAAAAAGTCACATTTATAAAGTTGCATTATCGAAATTTATGTAAGAATACTTCCATAACAAAATAAATAATTAAATATTACACATGGAAACATTTTTAAAACATATAGTTTCTCATTGTATATATAGATAAGTCTTTAAAATGCATATACATAATTCATCGCTACTCATCGTAATCCAAAGTCCTGTAATGAATAAGTTCAAAATCGCTTTCGCGTCACTTGAAGGTGCAATTTCAATTGATTTACTTTTTGGCAACATAAAGTAAGAGATAAGTTTTTATGACGAAGGACGGATGGTCACAGTTGCTTGTAAATGTCACGATGACCAGCTATACACGATTGAAGCCCTTTTGGGAATTTTATACTCCTTTCTTAACTGGTATCTATTTTAAGAAAATTCATTCCTAATTTGTTGGAAAGCTGGATCCCTGCATATTTTTATCCGCTCTCAAAGAATCTGGCTTCTTGTCCGTCTTCATAATTTATCAAATTATATTGATATTGTCACTCTCCTTGAAAGTTTCGTCTTCAATCAAGCGCGAGCTGCTGAAGCGTTGAGAGAAAGCAACTGAATGCGCATTGTCGGGAGACCATATCAAATGAACAGAGCGTCTTGAAGTGTCTACTTTTCAATGGCGTAACGTACACCTCCACATCACGGAGGGGGGGGGGG